>OX104066.1:72163358-72305117 GCA_944474145.2 Dicrocoelium dendriticum
CTATTCGTTGATGGACGTACTTGAGCCAGAGAAGTTGACCGCGATTAACGATACATTCCGTATAAAATCGGCAGGGGACGAAAAGTGATCCCAGTAAATACATGGTGAAGTTGTCGAACATGCAAGTCAACAGGTTACCGTTAGGAACTTCGTCGTTCGGACTTGAGTATATGTCCCAATTAGAAAGTTGATCGAGTTGTTTAAAGGAGGCAATTCAAAAACATTTTGGTCAGATTAAGGAGCTTCAAGCATCCAACCAGCATAACCTTATGTGGCTGTTGAACTGTTCGCTGAGCTTGGCAATTTTATTGCAAACGTCTCGTCACCAATCGAGATGACATCATCAGTTCGTAGTTGAGTGGCGTGCAATAGCGTATAGTAGCGTAGAGGAGCCTCGGTGAGAGTGCCTAACCTTATTTGTTACAGTGACAAGTTAGCTGATATCGCTCTTGTATTTAAAGCTGTATCACTTAGTGAAAAATGTGCCTCCACAAGCGGACGCCATCAGTTCTTACATAAAGTAGTGTAAAGAATGTAGTCACAATGAAACCTGAAAAGGCTTTGGAATGGCAATCATAAGCAATACCGAATATGCTGAGAGAGTTTGCGTCATGTCTAACAATGCGACGAAATTTAAACTATTCACAGAAGCAGGGGACATAACCGAAGTCGAAACCTGCATAGCTAATCATCTTGAAGTGCTTCTCGTCTAGTACGTGATGGTGCAACCTTTGGTAGCTGGAAGTCAAAGAGTATCACAACTTCGAAGTTGTGTGGATCACTGAAAATACACAATAGTGGAGTAACACAGGTCATTTTTCTTAATGTTGAACGCACCATAGCTTAAAGTAGTCCGTTGGCCGGTGAAGCTGTCTTGTCCGCTGAAATAATTGGTCACTCCGTACAGAGTTATGGAAAAAAACCAAACGTTTTGCGGATCCGGATGAAATCGGCCTATCTGAGAGGAAAATGTATTAGTTGGGTGCAATATCTTTATTCATCAAGTTTCCGCTACACAAGCCGATTGATTATGCGTGCAAAGTATTTGAACAATCTTGCTTTTCAACATCAAATTTAGTCGAATTGTCCAAAAGGTCCTTGCTATTTTGCATGGAAAATGTTAGCCTTCATTTCCAGAAAATACCGTGAAGCCAAATTAATGATGGAGCGATGGGCAGTTCATTAGTTACTGTACTCCCTGAATTATTCATGCTAAAGATAGCAAGAAAGGTTACGGCAAAATATCTTAAGTATCCGGCTATAAAAGCTATCAATGATTATATTTGGGCAGTTCGCTCAACGGAACAGCAACGCAGATATTTGGTAGAGCGCCTTAGTAGTATACATACCAAATTACTTGTTAGCTGCGAAGTAGAACAGGAAAATTACCTTCCAAACCTAAACATTTTCTCAGTCGCGTGGAGGATGGATCTAGTGAGCAGTCCGTCTACCGAAACGTAACGCAAAGCAGCCGCTGATTGCACTTCACTAGTTTCACACCAGTGCGGTGCGATGGAACACTCGTAAAGACTTTATTTAGTCATGCTAGACGAATTTTCGCGGCCGGTTTTCTGACCGATGAGCTTGCCTTTATTACGAAAACACTTGCGGAACGGTAATGTCCAGAGAATTATCGGAAAACACAGTCAGTGGCGATGGCTAAGGAAATTGGTGCACATAGCAGCCAAGAAGAGAGTTTAGGTTAATTTTCAAATATTTTTCAACACGCTGAAGACAAATAAGCGTAGCACATGGGTGCGCTGCCCAACTTGTTGTGATCAGCGTACCCGAAATGTGCTAGTCTCTCTAACGAAGAAAGCTCAGCCTATTGAAGCCAACTCTTACCGTGTATACCAATCCCTGTGCAACTGAGGGCTAGTAACATAGGCAGAACTGATAGGGTTCTGAATTCTCGAATAATGGAACATGTGCCGAAACGGGTTTAGCGTGATTTTGCCCAGAACCTCTACTGTTCAACGTCTGTGTTCACATAGGCCGCCGGCATTCTTGAGTAGCAAGCACTTGCTGGTATAGGATCGCCGGAGAGAGCTAAGCTCAGTGTTCAAAGTGGGTTACGTTACCTTAATCCCTGCTTCTTTCGGTTTGCCCAGGCTGTTGCAGTAAGCTAGAGGAAGTTAGGCCATTGCATAGAAAAACAATTGTCAATCGATTTAGAGCTGTTCTGTACGGTGAGGCTAAACTATCTTTATGTACTCTGTCCCTTAGGCTTATCCAATCGACCCCCAATGTTAGCTACAAATATGTGTATTGGTAACAGTACTGAGGAGTCAATACGAGATGCATGCATCTACCAACTTTTGTCATCTTATTGTGCTTTTCAAATTGTTAGACGAAACTTAGTGTTTTTTCCCTATTAGAAAAATTGCCATCTGGTCTCTGACAACGTGCAAAGTAAAACGGCTACATGGATCTTTACAGTAATTGCATCGAGGCAATGACTGTTTCACCCTATGAGTTTGGAACCATGTTATTAGTTCAAACCTGCGTGAACAGCCACAGAATTATGTGGACAAATGCATTCCCACTATTTTTGTAATACCTAAGAGGCTGTCAGTGTATGATGACTGTTTTATGGGTATAACTGTGCTTCAGATCGTCGCTTCAGAGGAAAGATCGGCGGGGACAAGCTAAGCACAATCCAGGGGTTTCCATGCGGTAATCAAATTAAAGAGCAAAGTTTTTGGCTAGAAAACTAATTGTCTGTATATGTGCGCATGCGTTGTAGAGTAATAAACTAAAACATGTCACAACATATGGATAACTGCCTTATGACAAAATAGAGAAAACATGAACGACTCTATTTATGGAATCATGATCTTACAAAATAACAGCAATGGCTTGCGAGACAGTGACGTTTCGAGACAGCTTTTAGCCAGCTCGGGATACGATGGCCCCCAAAGAGGGCCAACCTAGATGTTAGCGCTGTAGCGCCCAAAAAGATAACTGTTATCTTTCATGTACTATTTAATTGTTGAGCAATTTTACATCATTCTTTTTTGTTTTAATCTTCGTTACAACCGGCTCGACACTCCACCGTCTTGAAGTTCTTGCGCTGACGTGTACCTCTTGTTTTGCTTCATCCGTCCGCGTCTTCTTGTAGCCCATCAAATACAGTCCGCTGTGTCCGACTCCAGTTGCCTTCTGATATCCGCGCTTAATTTCGCACACCGTCTCGGACTAGTATGTAATAGTCCTACAGCACTCTCATAATTTGGACAGGAGCCATGCGTTGCTCACCTTACTTTCGCTCTCAGCCGGCTGTTACGTGCACAAAGCGATCAAGATGTCAAAAGCTGAGGTAACACGTGATGCACGCTGCCAAGCCACTGAAGCCTGTGTAGCAAAATAATGTAGTTCAGCGGTTTGTGAAGTCTATCTGATTTGCAAATTGGTCTACGAATTTCATCATTGCTAATGAGGTGTTGCCAGCACATACCAGAAGTCCTCCAAAAGCAGTGATGATCTGATAACGTGTAATTTCTGAACATCTTTTAGGCGCAAGGGAGAGGCTGTTGGCTATAAAGTAAGACTGCTGCCGCTGCAGCTTTAAACATTTACCTCTTAGGAGGAGGGCTGAAGTCACGCCCATACCAGAGATAGTTGAGGTAAGTAAGAGCAACCCAAGAGTAAGGGGGCGCAAGACATCCTTATTCGCTAAGCCAGTGGCGCTAATCTACCTGCCAAAGTACAGGACTTTGTCCAGCATCTGTAGGTGACCAAATGGGTGAGAGTGGAAGTAGTCTTTGGCAGTTTTCAAGGACACCTTACACTTCGATGGGGTGAAGGTCATCTCGAATTCGGAGACACACAACTACAATATATGCAGCAAATGTTTTGCGGTCAGCTATGAAGCAGATATCAAGGCGTGCTTATCTGCATGCTCAAAGTCGCTGTGTTGACTTCTCGAGGCAGCCCGTAGCCTCTGCGTACGCAACTATCTACAGAACTCCAGATGGGTTATCCACAACAACTTTGAATAGTAAGGAAAACACTAAGCAGCCACGTTGCATGCTGCTGGTGATGCAGATAACTGCAAACAGCCCGAATCTTGGGAAAAATAGCCTGGCCTAAGTCAACATTATGCTTAGGCACGCCATTTACAGACGAATGGCCACATAGAACATCACAACTGAGTTAAATGCAACTTTTAAGCTAGGAATACAACGTTCGTTACACAATCCGTGCGGAATCCAGCCTGCTCTTCTCATCCGTTTTGTCCGTGTACTGGACTGAGTTTCCCTAAAAGCAGGGTGGCAAACCACTTGGATGCAAAAGAGGTGAGACTCAACCCCAGATGGTTAACGCCGTCCGTTCAAGTGCCTTTTAAAGATGTCGACAATATTTCATAGGCTCCAAATGGACGTGATTAATTCTGTGATCCAAACCTCTTGGATAAGGGATGGTTACTGCCAGATAAGAAACGAGCATGCATTTGTAAAAATACGCCGCATGAAGTTACGTTGTACAAGGGTTGCGTAGCATATCAAGAGGTGAGACTCATAATTAATCTCAGCTATGTGTAGTGTTAAAACGTCTATACACCAGGAAGCACTGCTTATCCCTGGTTGGCGGCGCATCGGTACTGTTGACCAGTTTACTTATATTCAAAACCTTGAACTTTTGCAAAAGTCGAGGTTGTTCACATTAGATTGACTCGCTCTAAAGTTCGTAGTACGTCTTTAGTGGATCCGGTCAGAGAAAAGGTTTATGCAATTTCTTTGAGGTGCTTGCTTGCTCCATCTCTAATAGACGCAGCCTCGATCAGACACCGTAATCCTCCCGAATGAGATGCTTGAGCTCAGCGCTGGCAGTCTTGTGCATTGAAAGCCACTCTTTGCCAACGGACATTATTCGACGATCTCCAGGAAGGTGATATTGTGTATAGGTCCGGGGCTCAACGAAACTAATAGTAAAACATTGACTAAGACCACAGAGTTGTGTTTGGCCTTGACACTGTGCGCGATGCATTTCATTGTCTATGCATGAAGCTATCACGTTTAAGGCCAGCGCATCAAGAGATGGGCTGGTGAAACTGGAGTACAAAACTGGGCTAAATCTAGAGGTTTTCGTTGACCTTTTCCTGTGCCATTAAAGCGTAGCAAGACCTTGGAACATGAGCACATAGTCCATAGTAAGATAGGCTATCCAGAGTGCTTTGCGTAACTTCATGCAGCGTTGCCATCTGTAACGGAAACGTCGTTAACTAAATTTCGCAACTAACCAGCTGGTGTGAATCTCCAAATGGCGTATTGGTGACAGGGCGGCCGAAAGCTAGTATTCCAGCAAGTTATGTCATAAACTGTACAAGCTAAAGTAGGCGACGACCGTTATTGGTCTTGCGCGTATTATGATCTTATTAACTATAAAGTTCCCGGTAGTCAAAGCCGAGTTCGCCGTCGCACAAATAGATAAGTACACAGCAAGTACCGCAATATCCTCATGTCATTTTCTTCGGGAAACAGCAATGGATTGACAGTATAACTCATATTTAACTGAATCCCGGCTGAAGCCTGTGGAAGCACACATTGTTGTAAAAACAAACAACTAATGGCTCTACTAGTAGACGGTTGGATTGCCTCTAGTCGGATTGCACAGCCAGCTGGTGGTCGGGCTCCAGTCTAGTAGCGCAGATCCGGCAGACTTTTAAATGTAATCCCAAAGTCTGTGGTAGTCGAGGTTTCCAGATAATCGCAGTGTAGAATGCTAACGAAAATTTTGCATAGTGAAACCAACTATGGCATTCGGATGGGGTCCCGTTAGCAAGTATCAAGGTGAGAGCAAATATCAATGACTTTGGCTAGTTGAAATGAGCGACGACTGTCCGTGACCCCATCTGTATCACCGTACGAACATTGAAAGCAGCCAGCTCAAATTGCGAAAAGAACGCCTATGAACAACTGCTAGTTCTGGGTTGTATCATTGATTAATGCGGCAAGCATTCTCGCCTATTGCCGCAAATTGTTGTATACCAAAACTTAGAATACATATCAGCAGTACGCTGGCACGCAGTACCAACGCTTCGCTGCAACGTAACCACCAACAGTCGCGCCTGAGACACACATACTATGAGTGTTACTCGGTTCCCTACGCAGGCCCCACAGAATCATGTGGCCACCTAGGTAGTTCATCCACCGTGCGTGAATGGTCGGCAACCCTATAGCCTGTTATATTGGCGTTGACACAACGGTGTACAAGCCGATTTGTTGTGACATGCAAACTAAATGATCATTTCAGAATTTGAACGCTCTAAGTCGCTGCCACTAAGTGTCTGTGATTGCTCATTTGACTCGCCTGTGCACAAAATAGAATTATTCACAGTTACCTTCGCAATGAAGGTCTTATCCATTGGCAACTTGTAAACGCGCCCAGCAGCGTACAAATTTACCAAGCTAACGGATAGTCAGTTTATGTCCGATACCATTTCAGGACAACTTATACATTTTATGTCTGAGATCGTGTGAATTCCAATTACCGTTTTCATGGGACTAATTAAACTGTAGTTACATCGGCTTTCAACTAAGTAGCCCTTTGAAGATAATGTCCTATCAGAATATACCGATGGATCAACCAAGCGAGCTAGCTAGCGGAGATAACCACTAAACACGGGCTGACCGACTTGTCTGTGGGTTACATACAGCTTGTTTGACTATCCATAGATGGAACCGCAATGACTCATAAAGGTCGTTGGTTATGAACGTTAAAGAGAAATGTAGATCTAAGCGGTTGGCTTACCCTACATATTGTAACTTTTGCCGAGGTAACCTTGTTAAATAAACGCTTATCATTAAAGGGCTGAGTTCTACACACACTCATCCTTAGTACAAGGACTCTCGGTCTGAGTAAAGTATTTTTTCCATATTTTGACAAATAAACTGATATAGTTTCGTGTTTTAAACTTGCAGACACAGCTTTCCGTTCATCTGGCAAATTTTAATATATTACTGACGGCAAGCTTTTGTATGTGCAGCAGCCAGCCCACCATATAAAGCTGTAAATCAAACCAGTGATCAGCACCCAGAGTCCGCAAAGCAATGTTACTTCGAAACTTTGTCGCTAATGCCATCGGACGGTTGAGCGTTCCAATAGATGTGGATCAGACACATATACAATAGACAAATCCAGAACTACAGCAATGACTAGATTTTTCAAGAACTAACGCATATGGCGCACATAATGATAAACGAAGCAACGTAAGCTGGTAGCAGATTGCGCGGTAATTCAGGTCAGACATATTTTAACTTTTGCGTCAGAAATGAAAAATTGTATGAGAATTAACAAGTGCTAAATAAATCTTATCAACTACATAAGCATACTCTAATGAAGTCGTGTATAGTTATATTTCTATTTCCTTGCAGGATACAGTATACTTTATTCAGATAACCAGCTGAAAAACGGCACAACTTGTTCTTCAATGTCAAGCGCACTTTTACCGTACTTTCGATATATTCCTTTTACTGTAGACGCAACTTTCTTAACTGTACCATCCTTATTCTCTAATCCTACAAGCATGCTTTGGCTATTACTGTTTTAACCAGTAATCAAAAGAGCGGTTTGGTACGACTAGAAACCAATCTCATTCAGGAAAGCTGTGCGTATCCGAGGAAGTATTAAACCGCAACTTTTGCCCACTATCTTCAAAATAGTGATTCAGACCACCAACTTAAAAGCAAGGTGTTGCACTTGTCATCTTTTTATAACTAAGATTAAAATTGTGCAATGGATAACTTAGAATAGGATTAAGCGACATAATAGTACCTTATAGGATTTTTAATGGCTGAATAGTTGGCTGCAGTTTAGAAAAATCTTCCACGAAATAAATCCAAACGTGTTTCTTTCGCTACTTTCTATCAATTAGTTGTGCTTGTTCTTTTATTATGCTGGACAAAAGTTGCACTATATAAACCAATGCTTATGCGTTTACATAATAAAAACGCCTCCTAGGGACGTCGGAATTTCCTATTGGTTACATGCGGGTACAAAAGCAAATAAATCCTCATCGGGGTACGTTTCGGACGGATTTTAGGAGTGTAAAGTACATAAAACCGTCGTTATTTATACAGTTTACATTCATGTTAAATTCTTCGTAAACTCGAATGTGCATAGTAGACATTATAGACCCATAGACTATCGACAGTACGATCCGCACATCTCATCGTTCGTCCTAAAATGAGGATGAGGGTAAAGGTTATTTATAGCCGTTTATTGGCAGAGCTTTAAAGTGCATTAAAAGCTGTCTGTCGCCACCTTACTTGTCTGTGATGTTACCTATAGTGTAACTCACCAAACATAATAGTCAGACGCCAGATCGCACGTAATATTATTGAGCAAGAATGTTCGTTAAGGTGACCGCTGGGGCAGACTAAGTAAACGAGTTTGTGACATTGGCCGTCCCAATGAGACACATCTGGAAATAAGTTAGGTCACTAGGGAAGTATCTTTCAGTATAACCATAACATATACCTTGAATGCATTTTCTTTGTTTCAGATACCAGGAGAAACTCCATTGCAATGCGTACTAACGAATTACATATCCATAAGGCTATACAAAACAGTTCTTCGTTAGACTGAAGTTTGTCCCAAATTTGCATCATCGGGACGGCCTTGGGCACAAAAGCTGTTACTCAGCGGCGTTTTACCTTTCTCTTGTGTCGACTGAAAGTACAAGTTCACAAAAATGTAAGAGTTATAAGCATTTGATGGTGGTGTTAATGATGTCTTATAATACTTAACAACTTTGTTATGCATACTAGGCTATTTCTTCTCTTATTTTTTCCAGCTGTCAGAGACCGAATCCTTGCCCAAAGTAAAACGAGTGGCCGTTCATCTGTTTCGAAAATGCTTCAAAAATGTCTGATTAGAAACCCAAACAGTTTTGCATCAGATCCAAAGAAATGGAATAATAATAATAACCCACATTCGTATATAATTGTTTTGCACTTTGGAATAGCCATGGTTTGCCACCCAGGTAGTAAACGTGACCATCTATCTAAAAATGAAATGAACAGTCATGGGTAGCAAATCAAGTTTCAGATTTCGATGGCGCTGCGAATCCGTATATTTTCCTAACAACAGATGGCACTTACCTATGTAAAACATGGTGGCGTAAAGTGTTTGCACTTTGTTTTAGTTGCTAGTATGAAAGTGTATTGGAAGGAAGGGAGTCAACTTGCACCGCGTCCATGGTTGCGACTTAAGGAACTGTAGACAATGTCTCTGAACTTTACACGTACATTAAATTGGTACATTGAGTAGAGTGGTTGTACAAATATTGTATTCGCTATAATGCTGTATCTGATGGCGTTGTCGTACCTGCTGAAGGCGCTGGACTGTGCCAGTTCTTACAAATAGGAAATAGTCCAAGTATAACGATGCCCTCAAGGCAACTTCTGCGATGTATAATTAGCTGTCAGCTAAACAAAAATGAACCGGGCGGAAGTAGAAATCAGTGGCTCTAC
Source organism: Dicrocoelium dendriticum (assembly GCA_944474145.2). Lineage (NCBI taxonomy): Eukaryota > Metazoa > Platyhelminthes > Trematoda > Plagiorchiida > Dicrocoeliidae > Dicrocoelium > Dicrocoelium dendriticum. The sequence goes on from OX104066.1 coordinate 72,172,835, forward strand.
TACCCTGACTCCGTTGTCCCCCGTTTCCATCTCGAATATTCGTGACAACTAGTCTGTAACATGAAACTCTCCGTTGCTAGTCACTTAAACTCTAGAACATACACGACAAAATACGAACATCTATGTTGAGAGATGCGTGATTTTTAGTAAACGGTTTTCAATAAATATCCGCAACACGTGTAATGACAGAAAAATGCGTCATTAGAAGTCAGCTACTAACGATGTACAAGGTTGCTTCCTAAAAGTATAGATTATCGTTACTGTAGAACTTAGTGATTACGTACCTTTAAGTCCAATTTAAGTAATAAAAACAGTGCTAATTTCTATTTCAGAAGTTTACTTAGCGCGTTTTATATGCGGTCAGGTAAGTTCCAGCCCCATGTAACTGAACAAAAATATCGAGCCTTTACTTATCAAGTGACTCAACTGAATATAGAGATTACAACAGAATTCATTAGGCATGGATATCTAATTAACGGTTCCTTTTTAAGTACTTGTTTCGAAAACCGGTCGCGACGCGCAAGCTCACTGTAGACAGCTGTACACATTGCAGTGAATCATGTTCATTGTCATCACTACGACCGTAAATGATTAAACAGACAATTACTGGGTTTTGTTATAGTGACTAAACTAATAAAATCGGGAACCATGGGTGTCCAGCACAGTCCTCACCAAAATGCTATATCACTGGCTTCGGCTTTGGCATGTTTACATGAATAACAAGCACTAAAATGAAAACCCCATGATGCAAGATCGGTACCGTAAATGAAAACAGGTAAAAAATACTGTTATTAGCTTTTTGTTCTCGCTACAAAATTAATTTTGAAGAAGAAAACCAGTTGGTTGTTATCAAAACAATTGCCAGCAAAATTCTAGTTAAGTACTTGTACATAACAATCTTTATCGCGAGTCATCGAAGTTGCGGGCCCTGCAAAGGTTCACCGCAAGATTAAGGTTGGAATGCAAATTCCATCACGAAATTGGTGTATAATATGTCTATAGTTACAGAGGAAATTTAGGACAAGAGTCAGGTAATTAGGTGGTTTTTAAAATGTCTTTGCCCATTTACTGTGATGTATTATGCTCAATTATTAATAAATTAACACCCAAATGTAAAGTAGAAAATACACAGATAACACGAAATGTCGCAATGCTGTCAAAATAAATAAGTTATCTGAAGTAGGTGTGCGGTAAAAAATGCTACACCTAAAGCACCAGCTTTTTGTTATGAGACCGAGGCACTTACACATCACAGAACGACCAAAATGAGTATAATGTGGCTATGTACGCCTGTGCTAATTATGCAAGCGAAAAATGACGCAGAATTGATAAGTATCCTCATGTGTTTAATAACAGGAAGTAATTTGTCTAAAATGCGATATACATTCAAGGTAACTCATATGGTTATTTGTAACGTCTATACATTTCATTAATGCACACTAAGTTCTAGTTTATATTTCTCGCATTTTCATATTTTATAAAAAAAGCAAAATGCATTTGCCATGTTTTACGTTATCGTTGATTTATTTATTGCTATCTTACTATATATATCTCGTTTTACACAATCTAATTACTAAAACCGTTAAGGTGCCGTGTTGTACCTCGGTAACACGTAGGCCCACTTGGAGTGTCCGAGTAATCGAAAACAGCTGAGCGCAATTTGGAGCCGGTACTGCTTGTCGTGCTGGCTGTTATCAAGGAAGGTTATGAAACACGTTGTGAAGAACTGATAAAGATTAATAACATTACTTTATTTTCGGGCAAAGCTAAAGGTTGATACATCTGTCTATACAGTATGGAAATAGGTTTGTTTTAGTGAGCAGGTGTTGTTTCGGTGTCGCTGCAGTAGTTGCGATGACGGCAAATGACAGTGTTGAGCACTGCGCTGTTTTTCACGAATATTCTAAGGCAGTTGCTAAATTTGCAGATTTGAATCCGCTTCACATGAAGATGGCAACAATTTTTACAAATATGTAGTCTAACCGCTGCGCCATATAAGAAGAGGTCAGGGCAAAAGCTGTTTGTAGAGATACGGTACAAATGGATGAAATATCGTTGTGTGCTTATCAACAGGAAAGAAAATGGTTGCAGTCAGTGAGCGCGAACGTTGTTTTAGTTGAAATATATGCTGTATAATCATTTCAGGCTGAGTTATAAGGCGCGCAAATCCATCAGAGTTAAAGGCATTTACTATGAGATAGGTACGCATAGTCTTGTGTATAATGATACTTCCCGCCTGAGCAATCTGTTTATAACGTTAGTGATCGGCGCCTGACTCCCGATGCCTAGCGGCACGTGTTTGATTTGATGCAACCATTCCATTGGACTTAAGCATTGCGAGGCTATGTATTAGAAAGCTATAAAAGGTATTACTCAACGGGACCTTCTTCGACCTGACATCGTGGCGGTGGCACATAAGAGGGAAACGAGGTAAACGCAGTTGCAGAATTTTGCGTAAGTATGGCGCCGTGCGTGTGGAAAAAATTGTCCGCAGATGCCATTTTATTTTTCCTTCCCCCAAAGGCTAATTCCGTAGTTGCGAAATACAGAGGCATGCGTCTTGCATATGCCACGCATCAGGTGCCGTGTGGTGGTAACGTTATTTGACACTGTATGGTAAGTTACGGTAACGGCGTTAGTTGCAAATTGTGTTACGCATTGATGCCTAACGAAACGGCGGGTATTTACCTGGAGGTTAGCAAATGTTAACAATGTTGCCCACTACACACCCGGTGAAAAATAGTGATGGATAGGTGCCTGGGGCAACTGAAGGCATGTAATTTGATATATCCACGATCCATGGTGGTATTATGCCAGGTTCATTTCCTGCGGGGCATTCCTTGCGTGTGCCAGCCTTTGTCAAAAGTGAAAAGGCTGATAGGTTTGTTAAGGCAGTGAATGCAAGCTTAATGCGCACTAGAACGGAAATGCAGTTTAAGGTTCTAAGTAGAGCTATAACGTTAGCAGCAAAGAGGCTTTCATGTAACCTCGTCTTACGTGGTTGCGCTGCACAGGGATTTTGGAGTGCCATAGGTTGCGCAAAGTACGCATGTTGGTTGTGTTTTACACAAGCAGAGTGGAGAACGAAAATACGCATCTAAATGTGGGTTTAAGCGAGAGAAGGGCACTCGTACAACTAGTTATTGAGGCTGTTCGAAGAACACGGCAAGTTGTTTCACCTTGATCCCATCGGTGGCCAACTTGTCGATGTCGAATGTACGAACTTTTACAGGTATTATGTATGTGAAAGTGGTGGTATCTTGCCGGCCTTCTTATGCTACAGACATATTTGTGCGACGCCTTTCTTTGGAGACGGTGGTAGTGATAAGACATGATGACCATATTTATGAAATTTAGTTAAGGAGGACCGCAAGCTCATCGGGGTGATTGGTATTGAACTGATGTGCGATTGTTTATTCACATGTCACTGGGATATTCTTGCGCGCATATTATGCAGGTCGCTATCATGAGAACCGTCGACCTAACCCGCTTATAAGCAGAAGCCGATGGTCAATGCCGGACCGTCAGAGTCCTGATTAAATTTAACCTTAGTGCGATACAGCACGGATTCCGTAATGTATTTTCTTGTCTGACAACTTTCCTTTTAACCCGTGATAGCTGGGCTGAGGCAATAGACAACGGTCGCGATTCGACCTGCTTTTGGCTGACTTCACGAAGGCCTTTGATACTGTACCACATCAACGACTCTCATTTAAAATGAGATCGTATGGCATATCTGGAGCCGCACTTAAATGGGTGTCTGCTTTCCCAGAAGGGTGAGAAAAGAGTGTACGAGTCTGACGTAGCTTTTCGTTTAAGTAAGCTGTTCTTAGTGGCCTACCGCACTGCTCTGTTCTAGAGCTGCTACTTTACGCATGTTTTGTCAATAACCTACCCCAGGAGGTTGAAGTGCTTTCGCTATGGTTTGCTGATGACCCCAAAGTTCTGGAATATTTTGGATATCCGTGAGGGCTATGAGGCAATTCGGAGTGCCTTGGGTAGTCGCTGGGACTGGCCAACCATATGGTGGATGCTCATTAATCAGGCTACATCTTTTGTCTTCCGCATTGGAGGTGCTAATACCCTTAAGCGCTATGTAATTGGTGGAAGTTAAATCCCTGGTGTCACTCAACAGGTTGATTTAGGCCACGTTCCCAACTCAGTAGTACACCCTGAGGGCAATTGGAGGAAGCTGCTTGTAGAGGGTTCCGTATGATGTGGGTTGTACACTGCTCCTTTGGTCTTCTAACTTTCAGTATCTTTGTGATGCTGTTCCCAGATTTTGTGTGACCCCACCTAGCGTACTGTCAGGGCTTGTCCACCTTGTCTTGTAAGGGACAAACTGGAACGGTAGAGGGTTTTGTGAGTGGGTATAATTTTGTTGCAAGGATTACAAGGGCAAACGTATCCCGAAAGTTTGCTTAGCTTGGGTATGCACTCAAAGCACTACCGGAAAATTAGAGGAGACGTGGTCCTCACTCACCTAATCCTAACGTTTAAGTTCGGTCCAAATTTTTCCTAGCTCTTTAAGCCCGCCTTGCAACATTGTCTCCGTATTCTCCCGTGGAAGCTTCACAAGCTGCCTTCTGGCCGGGTAAAGACGGAAGCGTGCTTGTCGCACTGGGTTATTGAACTTTGGAAATGGCATCAGGAGCACGTCGATAGGCCGTCTACCATTGAGGGATTCGAGCGTCAGTTAGGTCCACTTGGGTGGCAGCACCAAATCTTCCACTTCTCCCAACCAACTGGTATATTCAACATTTTGTTCCTGCCTTTGTACTTTCTTCTCGCACCTCGGTCGTTTCATTAGTTAGCCGATTTACCTCCTCTTGTTTGTTTACCTTACCCTTCGCTCTTATACTTCCCATAAACTTGGCCCCTCAGTGTCTGCCGTGCAGTAAGTTGTGGGTGGTACTTTTGTGGACTAGGCGTGATGCTGTTGCTGTTTTAGGTTTTTCAAAATCTTAAGTAGACCTATCAATTCTCGATCCAACGATATGCATCGAAAGGATATTCCCTGGATTATCCTATCATACCCGTTCCAAATGAACAAGAACTTGAACTATTGCCGTTAATTTAATTGCCATTTTCTACAGGCCTTCATTATTTTTTGTTTGCTGGGATGAACGGCTTACTTATTTGTGCAGTTGCCTACTCCGGATATTTTATTTGTATTAAGACGTGTACCGGCTATTCCGCATACACAACACCTTAATTCATTGTTAAAACATGCCCAGTTAATCCAGTATTGGGGATAATATCCAAAAATGTATAAGTACCGTAGGTTTTATGTAACGCGTTAGCCCTTAGTAATACATATAACAATCCCACTAATCGCTCCTTCGTCGTTTAGTCGTCCGGCGATATACCACCTAACAACCTTTTCTAGTAAGTAGCCCTATTTAGAGTCTACCGCTTATTTATTTATTGAAGTACTTGTAAAAACTCGCTCATCCTACTAAAATGGAGTACATATTCACATGATAAGTTATGACATAACATAGCACCTAGCAAATCTGGAAATTAACGGTTTTTCTCAATCCTGTCTTTCACGTGCGCATTTAACGTTGGTTAACAATGTTTCAGTCTACTCCAGTAGAACAGCACCTGTTACTGCATAAAAAGTTTTGCGTAAATATGCTCATATTTAAGTTTGCCATTCCGCAGCTAACCTTGTGCCAAATACAGTATGCACCTTTCTTATTTACGCTGATTAGTTGCCATTACATAATCACACACTAAAATCAAAACCTACGCCACTGCAAAAAATAAAATACCTTTTAATTGTGCATCCATTTTATTCCTTCCCTTATTCCGCCAGTGCCAGTGTTTAACTTTGCACAACCTTGACCATGATGTACCTGGGTTTAGCAGCCAGAAAGGCACTTTCGAGCATCCTATTGATTCAACCTTCCCAGGTGCTATTATCCCAATAATTAAGTTCCCGCCGGTTAGCTTGTCGCTTTCGACCTTGAGCTTCGAAACCAGTGCATTATATATTCGGACCGCACGAACGTTACTTCATTAATTTACCACGGTGGTGTGTTCAAATATGACTTGTAATACGTGTTATCCTTTTAATTAGTACTCTGCCAGCAACTAGTTGTATTGAGCACATTGTGCTTCATCCACAATTATCTTCCCTGCTAGCAACCGTCCATGTATTGTCCACGACTGTGCGTAAAGTGCATGCAATGTAGCGCGCTGTAAGCGAAGTGAACGATCGGTGAACGAATATCCTCTATTGTTCAAGCACTTCGACAAGAATGTTTTAGCTAATCATCGAGCGTTTGGTGTCAAGCTCCCCTGCGCAAACTAACCATAGAAAATGAAGCGCCTACGCGGTGGACCAATGACGTTTCAGAAGCTATGCTTTACTCCGCATGTAGATGGCACCCGGTTGTAGCTTCCGCGCTCCCTTCCGCTCTGTAGGTATGAACCATGAATACGTGAGCACCCGTAGTTCCTAGCAACTGGCCACGGAATAATCAGTTAACTTGCTTTACTTAATGGAAACGTCCATCGCATAGCCCTAAAACCCGCAGTACATAAAATAACGCGTACTCGTACTAGTGAGTTAACAGATGGCGTTGTTCATTGAGTTCATTGAGTTGTAGAGAGCAGGAGGGAAATCCCTTGTCAGCCCCATCGATTCCGTGTCATACTGGGTTTGATGCGTGTCGTTGCGTTACGACGTTCCTCGAGGGTTCGTCGTAATTGCAGTGACAGCCGCAAGATTCCAGCATTTTCAGCGAATGTTTGTCTAGCAGCCGCTTGAAACTTTCCTCGGATGGTGCGTCTGCAATTGCTTCCGGTAAGCAGTTCCAGTCATTCACCACTCTAGTGGATAGGGTGACGTCCTTGCGAATTTTGTATCTTCTTTGTTTAAACAGCTTCCATGTGTGCCCTCGGGTGGAACAGTCAGTGTTGGGCCAGAAGGATTGTTGTAACTCACTTCCAAGTTTCCCTCGGAGGATGCGTCTAGTGTAGATGAGGTCACCCCGGCGACGGCGGAGCTCCAGGGAGAACAGATTTAGCTTCTGGAGTCGAATGGGGTACGGAAGATTACGTAGCCCCAGAACAGCTTTTGATGCACGTCTCTGAACCTTTTCCAGCACAGCGCTTTCAAACTTTGAAAGCGGATGGCTAGCTGGTAGGCCATATTCTAAGACTGGACGGACGTACGAAGTGAACAACGGTCGAAAAATCTCGGGAGTCATTCGAGCGAATGATCTTCTTAAGGCACCTACCAGTCTCCTTCCAGTGGCCACCTTCTTTAACGTGTCCTGCGTCGTTCTAAGGTCAGAAGTCACGATAACCCCGAGATCTCTCTCGTGGGTGGTATTCCTAAGGAGAAACCCACCAATGTGGTATGCACCGTAAGGTTCGGTGCCACCCATTGGGAGAACAGCGCATTTATCTCGGTTTACTGGCAGTTCCCACTTGATGGACTATTCGTGTAGCTGGTCTAGAGCCCCTTGTAATCTGTCCGCATCCTCAATGCTGGATACTGTTGATTATAGTTTGAGGTCAGCGGCTTAGATCAAGCAGTCGGTTTGTAGCGCAGTCGGTAAATCGTTAATGTGTAGTTTGAAGAGCTCTGGTCCAAGCACTGATCCTTGGGAAGTGCCACTGGTCATGGGCACTGGAGCAGAGAGGGTTTGGTTCACTTGTACGCGCATTGTCCTACCCCTTAAGAAATCGGCAATCCAGGAGAGAAGATTTCCTGTAATGCCAATTCCCTGGAGTTTATGTAGCAGTCGTACGTGTGGAACCTTATCAAAGGCTTTGCTAAAGTCAATGAATATTACGTCAACCCGTTTTCGTGTATCTATGGCTTCTGCCCATGTTTCCCTGGCGATGAGTAAGTTAGTGATGCATTTGCGTGCTCTGCGGAAGCCATGTTGAGCAGGTGAGATGAGGTTTAGATGCTCACAGTGTAGCTGGAGAGCGCACTTGACTATCCGTTCCACAGTTTTGCATACGACTGACGTCAGACATATTGACCGGTATTTGGTCGGGTCTTGTTTGTTTCCCCCCTTGTATTTGGGCAGGACGGTGCCTGCTTTCCAGCCTGTGGGTAGGCAGCCGACTTCGAGGGATTGCCGAAACACTTGGCAGAGAGGGACGGCGACGTACTCAGCTATCGTTCTGAGGAAGCTGGGATGCAATCCGTCCGGGCCTGGGGAGGAGTTCGGGTCCAGTTCGAGAAGTAGCTTAGTGACTACTTCGGGGTTAATTTCAACTTCGTCCATAGAGGAGTGGTGTGCAGGCAAACAGTTGTTGAGCAATGGTGACTCCACTGAGTAGACCGAGGAATATTGCGCAGCCAATAGATTTGCTTTTTCATCATCACCGTAGAGGACGGTACCTTCCTTAAAAGAGGATAGAGCGGGGATTCCACTACCAGTTTTGGCATTTCGCTTCAAGTAGGCAAAAGTTTCTTGGGACAGTTTTGGGAGTCCATGGCCAGTCTATGTTCATATTGTAGTCTTTTGTCTCGTTTTCTCAGGGTGCATAGGTTTCTGACAGTTTTGTACTCTAAGTAGCTTGATGTCTGTCCTGTGCTTTTGAAATGATCCCATAGTTTTCGACGTTTTTTCATTAGGGATCTTACTTCTTTATCAATCCATGGGGGTCCTTTGGATGGTGGTCTGCTCTTGCAGTTTGGAACAAACTGTTCAACGAGCCGCATCATCATAGATCGTAGGCGTTCCCATGCGTCATCAAGCTCTAAGGATTGCGGGATACTCCAGTCCATGTTACTTGCAGTCGTTCTTAATCTGGGCCGGTCAGTACGCCAGAAATTTCGACGCAGTGTCCCCTGATCGTGGATTGTGAGGCGTCGTGTCCACGAAAAGGAGACTGTACAGTGATCACTCGTCCCAAGAGGTTGGAGGATCGTTAGATCTGAGACATCAGATGGTGTCGAGGTGAGAACCAGGTCGAGAATGTTTGGTGTCTGACCAGGGATCATTCGCGTTGGTGTCAGGACATGCTGTGTCAGGTTGCACTCATGAACGGTATCAAGGAGAGCAACTTCAAAGGAGTCAGGTGAGAGATCACTGTGAAGTAGGTCCCAGATCACGTTGGGGGCGTTGAAGTCCCCCATAAGGAGACAATTTGTTCCTCTGCTGTTGGTTCGCACGGAACGTAGTAAGTGTGAGCCAGGTGCTGCAGGGGCTCTGTAGACCACCCCGACCATCAGCGACTGGTATCCGTCATGAATTCGGCACCAGAGCATTTCCGACATATCATCCTTGTCACAATCGGGTTCGACAATGTGGGCCTTGAGGTAGTTCTTTGTGTAGAGGATTACTCCGCCTCCAGACCTCCCACCAAAGCGATCGCATCGAAGTAGCTGATATCCTGAAACATGAACCTCCGAGTCAGATATGTCAGATGAAAGCCAGGTTTCGGTGAACGCCATTAGGTCCGGTTGCTGTTCAGAGATAAGGAGTGGAATCTCATCTAGCTTGTTTCTGAGACTGCGCACATTCGCGAGTATTACCCGTAGTCCGTTCTTTATGTTTGAGGTCCTGGAAGAAGGAGGATTGGCCTCCATCGAGCTCTCTGAGTTTTCTTGACTACGCGAAAATCCACTATGTGTAGATCTGTTTCTCCATTTGCGCGTCGAGTTCGCAGCTCGCAGACAGCTTGCCTCATTCGGACTCGGTCCTCCGGGGAGAGGTCTTTCAGAACGTAGAAGGTTTCTCCCTTGAGGCGCGGGGTCCGTCTCAGGATGCGTTGGCATTCTTCTTCATCCTGACAGACGATTTTCAGAGGACGAAACTTGGCTGGGTCCTCTTGTTTTCTGCCAAGGCGAAAAGCAGAGATTAGGTTTATTCCTTGCTCATGCTCATCAAACAACATGGAGACCATTCGTTTGAGGAAGGCTTGGTCGTCGAGCATCCTTTCAGCTGGAGTCTCTTTGTTGGATTCTGGGACGTTTGTGATTATCAGGCAGCGGTTGCGAACAGGCCGCTTGTCTCGTTCCGGTGATGCTGGCTTTGGTGGACATTTCTTTTCTCTGACAAGTTCCTCAAGCTGCGCTACTCTATTTAAGACGAGCTTTAGTTCCACGTTTTTGGTGCTTGATTTTATCTTGGGTCGTGAGGAAATCTTCTTTGAGGCCTTGTTCTCAGCTATGGTTGTCCTTGTTTTTGCCGAGGTGCTAGCGCTCGCGACTGCGGCATAGGACTTGGGCTTATGCATAAGTCCATTCCCGTTCTCACTGGGCAAGGTTGTTAAGTCCAGCTTGGTGGACGACGCGCGGCTTCGTTTCCCTTTCGGTGTAGAATACCCAGACGACGTCAGACATACTGCAGAGTTAGGTGTCTCGCTGTCCGAGTTAGAGACAGCTTGCGCGGAAGCAGTATGTACGTTGAAAGGGTTCGTCAGAAGTTGCTTGTCGCTGACCAATGTTAGACACGAATCGCAGTGAAAGTTGATGCCTTTAGAGGTAGTGCGCTGAAGACATTGGTAAAGATCATTATCAATGTTACAGCAGACTATATGCATCCATCTGTCGCACAGTGCGCATTGGACGGCATTTGAACGTGAGGTGACATCCTTCCCACAGTCCACGCACATGGATGTCATATCTTCCAAAAGAAAAATTTGACTAAAGTCAAATTTCGTCAAAAGTGTCTATTCAAACACTTTTCTTCACGAGAATTTCACCTAAAAGGCTCGAAAGTATAGCACGTCAGAAAGAGAAGTTACCGCGTGGTAATCACAGAACGTGCATTGACGGAATACAATGCAGGTTACAGACTGGTGACGGATCGGGCTAGCCCCACAGCATCATTAGTGCCCGCGGCATATAAGTTTACGCTTCGAAGGCAGCACATACTAGTTTGAGAAAGCGTATCTGTTAATCCTACGTCAAAAGAAATATACATAGAATGAAAGGAGGTGCAAGGAATAAAATACGGTGTCTTACGAAGCATGCATTGCAACAACTTATTGATATACTGTGATACAATTGCGTCTCTTCCGCGTTTGATAGCTGAAGGACCACGGGATCCCTTCCCTAAAATGGATGTGTATTATGTCGGTGTTGGAACGAAAGGTTACCTCATCGTTATTTTATTAATGAAACTCACTTCTTTTATGGTATCAGTGCCGAGGTGTTGCAGGCAGTTTTGATAGTAGTAACCACGTCACATGGGAAAATGCGGTAAAGCACCAACCGCTGAAGCAAAAGTGCTAAATTAAATAAACGAATAAATATGACTTTTATTCCTGGCAATGCAGGGCGCGCCTGTGAAGGCCTGCTTATGATAGTACAAACAGGTATGGTCGGTAGTTTTATAACAATATAGCCTGTTAACCCGTACCTCATGGATATGCGCGTCCGGATATGTGTAACTATATTTCCATCGTTTCAAGTGACTGACGTTTGCTTGATATCCCCGGTGTGACTGCGCTTGTTGTGCAAGTTCCACAAGTTGCCTACTACTATAATAACCAATACTTAGTCCATAACGGCTCAGAGAGACAGTTGGTCGTTGCCGGAGAGGACAGGGTGCACGGCCCCTGTGGTCGTTCTAGGCTCGAAGGGTGGTCCCGTGCTCTCGGTGTAGTGCGGACTACGATCCAGCAACAGCCTTGGTTGCGGTTGTCTTCCCAACTACAGCGTGCTTGTGTTTGCCTGTGAAGGATCGTGGGCTGTCTCCGTTGTTGCCACATGGCTCCTAACCACATGCCTCCCGGTCTTGTACCTTCGAGCTTAGCCTGGATATGGGTTGTGTGGATGGAACTGTGGGTGGTGTATTGCAAACCATCCACTCTCCATATGTAGGCGCAGGCCTCCTCTGACTGGCTACGTTGACCGGCAAATCCGAAGCCGGATGCCGACAACCATATGTTCAGAGTGCCCCATGTGGAGGCTGACGTTGCATCCACCATACTTCTTTACTGCGGTTGCGTTAAGCACACTTACACGTTACCTGGGTCATTTTACGCCGGATAAAATTCATTCAACATTAGTTGATATGTTCCCTTTTCCAGAATATTCTTCTATTACCTTGCCCTTGTTGCTTAAGCTAAATGCGAAAATGCTGTTAATTTCGGCGCATTTTTCCATTATTTTGTATAACTTTTGCGGCTTCGTTGTTAACCAAGTTCTCCATTGCCAAATTTCTCAATACATTTTGTCTTCATATCCGTATGCATTGACAGATATATCTTAGTTCATGTTGTTAGTTTCAGTGATGAGCCGTTGCGTGATATTCCCCGTGTGGCTACACTTTATGTGCATGTTGTCAAGGTGCCCTACCATCTAGTACCCGCTACTTCGTCTATACTGGCTCCTGGTGACCTTTGGATGTCGCTGCAAGTGATGAAGTGCACGGTCCTTGTGACTATGTTGGGCTCGAAGTGTGGTCCCACGCATTCATTGTAATGCGGACTACCATCCAGCCACCACATTGTGTGCGAATGATTCGCAACTACAGCGTGCTTGTGTTTGCCTGTGGTTTAGTGTGGGCTGGCTCCGTTGATGAAATCTGGCACCCAACCACGTGCCTCCCGGTCTTATGCTTTTGGGTTTACACCGGATAGCTGGTGTGTGATTGTAGCTGTGGCTGCTGCAGCGCAAACCAACCACGGTCGCTCTGTAGGCGCAGGCTTTCTGTGGCCAGCCACAATGACAAGCAAATCAGTACCCGGGTGCGGCCAGCCATATTTGTTAGTGGGCATGCTGAGTGAACTTGTGAAGTATGACTGAATTCGTTTGTTCGTTTGCACTGTTCGACATCGTATGAAGGGAATACCGGAACTCATCGAATGCTATGTTGGTTGGACAGTGGCTATCTTCCAGAAGAAGAAGAGGTTGTAACTTTATTTATTCGCGAGTCACATGCACTAGGTCATCGTGTTATTAAACCTGTATCTGTGACTTATTATGGGGAGGACGCCCGCCAGAATAAGACCCACCACGTGCTGGAACCCTGCTGCTCAACTATTCGCTGGAATGCGATGAACCCGTACCACACAACTGGCATACAGTGTATGTAGTTCGGCTACCCGTCCAAAGGCGAAGATAACATTAGTTATTATGATGGAATAGATAGTTATTCTTCTAAAAGCTAACCATTTCCAGAACCAGCATATGTTCTCGGCCGCATTCTAACGTAAGCCGCGCTCAATAAAGTTGCGTCGCCTCAGCCAAGGTATCCATCTTAATAGTAACCAAGTACTTTATCCGGAATGGCAAGTGTAAAAGTAATGTGAATTATACTATCTGCCGCCGCTGCTCTTTGTTTTGCAGCGTCTATTTCAGCTAAATAATTTCTTGAGTTGTGACTATCAGTGGTACCTACGCCTGTCTCAATGCTTTTGCGTGAAAATTAACGCCCGCCATTACCTTACTGCGATAAATAGTCCTGTTGCTGCTTAAGCATGGTTTTCTGAATCTCTGGAACATGTGTTTGAGTTTATACTGGCAAAGGAAGGTTTCACAAAATACGCAAAAACCAGAAGAAAAAATCAGTGCTTCTGTATCACGTTTTGTGGAAAGGCTTTTGAGCACGCGCCTGCCAAGTCCACTTTGGTTGTACGCGCTATCCGTTCATATGTTCCTGTTTATGCCGGCGCGTTTGTAAGATGGGGGTGTCGTCGTCGTTTAAAGCAATCTGTTGTGCAGCCTATGTGCGCGTAACTTTTGTGCATTGGGACGAACTGTACCGTCACAAGTGCAGCCACAGAAGCGGGAATCCGCAATGCAAAAAGGCGCATTGATCAGTGTTTCAGCAGCATACTATTAGATAAATTCCAGGTATGATGAAGATCCGGCGAATAACGCTATGTAATGTGGTAACGCCGAGCGCTTGAAGGTGGGCTTTGGGTTAGTGAAATCTTTGGAGACGCAATGTATGACGCCCCTGCAGACGTGGCATGTTTCCGCTGTTGCGACGCTTGTTCTATCTATGGTGCTAGCCAAATAGAATGTCTACTATAAAGAACTTGAAAGAAACGTGTAACTTCAAACCTACACCGCGTGTCGGAGAGCTGTCCCAGAGAAAATCATTGCTTCGGTTTCTGCCAGAATTAGGTCGTTGGTTATGTCCTTGTGATAACGCCGAGTCGCCTCAAACATATCTGCTAGCTAGCCGCATAACCTCCCGGTTGTGCCATAAAGGTGGTTCTGATACAACCCTTTCCCCGAATAGTTCGGCGGCGGTGTTGCAGTACGTGGTGGATATTCGTTTAGTAATTGTTCTCCTCACAAAATCCACAGATGTCTTATTAACAACACTGCGATATGGTGACTGTGAATCGCCACCAATTAAAGTCACTGACCTTGCTTACCTGGATAATCTACCAAATTTACAGCAGTCTACCTTTTCTATAGACACTAGCGACCCAAGGAACCGCAGGCACCTTAACAGCAACATATATACAACCACAAGCAACGCACCTACATGCCTATCTGCAGATATTATTGGTTCCATATATGAAATACCTATTATATTAGTGCATACTACTTGATCAGTTGTTGTACTGTTATCACAATAATGCTTTTAAGGCGTTATACGCCCGGTCGTGGAGAAAAATCTATTTATTTTTGCTTTATTAATGTAAATCACCAGTGTGAAGCAACACTAACTAGATAAATACCATCAACCTTACCAGCGAAGCGGCGTCTTCTGACAGCATTTTCGAAGGAGTACGACGGCACTAAAGGCAATAACGCCGTGCCTCGTTCTTATGTTAGCCATTACTGCGAACACATCACGCCGACTACTTTGTGAGACACTAACCAAGACCCCGTGGTACATTAGTGTCTGCAACCGGTAAGCATGATATCAGCCACCTTATCCTTAAAAGCAATATCGTATGCTTTGCGTTTAGTATTAAGCTGGCCGAACAACCTCTTCCTGGTGCCAGCTGGGTGGTTGTCGATTGCCTACTGCTCGAAAACAGTTCAACGGCAGCGCTCCAGGGCTTGGTAGGTTTTCGCCTGGCAGGTGTACTCCCTATAAAATGCCACTGATATCCGTTAACATTGTGATTTGACGGTTGTGACTCGTTATCAACTAAATGCAACCTTCCGTTTATCCGGACAAATACTTTAAGTCCACAGACACCAAGCATCCTTTTAGTACTGAGGACATGTACAAACAGGTGCAAAACAGCAGGAAAATATAACTTCCATATATACAGCAGCATAAACACACATGCTCACATAAATAACATCATGTATCCAAGTACGTGAACCTCCTATTGTTCCATCGTATAGTAACTCAGCACGCTTTATACCTTTAACATGATCATGCCTGCGCAGGCGTGCTTCGCTTAGTCGAGAAGAAAGTTTATTATTTTATTTACTTTGGGTGGTAAGTGCTAACTTCACATTTACTTTCGTGTGTGTGGCGTCTGCTGACACAAATAAGTCGATCTGTTGCACGCGTACATCGTGAGCAATATACTTCCGTAACTCCATTGTATCTAGTTTCACCGCCAGCCCCTTTAACTTCAATGCAAACAATAAAGTCAATGGTTATGCGCAACATGTGACTTCATAAAGTCCAGGCCAATCAGTTCAACCCATTTTTCATTCATAATGCAAACATTTGCAGTACCCGCTAAGCCTTATGCATACCATCATAGTTCCTCCAAATGGCACCTATGTGGAAACTGTGCAACCGCATCTCCCTGTGGGCACTCACTTTATAAGTCTGCGAAACTGTGCATTCAGCATGTCACCAGGACGATGCCGTGAGTGTCGAAATTCCACCTGTGGGCTTATGGTTCCACGCATGTAAAGATGCGCTAGCTTATTGCCTCAGATCTTGCACGTGGGATATAAATGAGGACTATCCAGGCCGGCGGCTGCGCATGGAGTGTGGGTTGCAGGATATTAAGGTCAACTGCTCCTACACATCGGTAAACATACGCAACAACTATGGGATGAATGTGCCATCAGATTCTTCTTTAAAATGTAGGTTCATGGGTGAACGAAACACCACGGCTACCTGAATGCCACCTTCGACGAACAACCATACGACGAGACATCACTGCCTGGAGAGGCAGGTTCGACTGGCCTGCGGAACGCTGACCCCATCAATGCTGTATAAAACCCTACCGAGCAACATCCGCGCAAGCAATATGGCTTACCTTACACTTTGACAAGGTTGTCAGCAACCCGTGTGAGCACGCGACTGCCTTGCTTACGAAAACATGCCCATGCAAGCTTCTAAATTGCTTATCCGGCAATTTGTCCAAGTAATATGAGGACGCCAGTGCGTTTGTTCACTCGGCGTTACGTTTCAGTAGCTGCAATGGATGGTTATTTGCATACCTCAGCAGAGAATTCGAAGGGTACAAATGGGCTCAACAGAAAACTCGGTGAAATCATCGGACGGTCCATGATAGTTCACACGTTGCACCAGACGAACGGGGCTATGTAGGCTGAGTATACGCTCCTCGAACTCATTCATGTCGAATGGACTCAGTAAAAGTAATTTCAGGACAAGCTACCCAAAGTCTACATGAGTTTTGTATAGTACCAGATGACCTAAGGTGTCAATCACTATGGGTAGGCCAGTAAATTCATGATTTCTGTTTTTTCCAATAGCGGAACCCTTTAACATCTCGGCAGCGGTGGTTGAATTCTCGTGTACAGCAGATGCGCATATCATGCAGCGCGCACCATGTTTAGCTACATTCTCAGCATTTAGATAGCAAGTCATGGTTTTTGGCGCTGTACCACACTCGGCTTTCATCCGACGCCTTACACCCAGACACATGGCATGCATATTATCCACGGAATGCGTCATTCTTGTCAACCGGCAGATACGCATGAAAGGATAACTCCGCTCTTTTAACTGCGCGGAACCTCTCATTAGTTCGTGACCAGAAGGTGCTTTTCGGAGAAGTTATCCTTCGTTTAAAGCACACAATTCTTTGACAGCCATTGTCGCAGCTTTGGTAACCGCACGGGGCATGCTTCTCTTTACAAAATGCCACTGCCTGTGCAATGTGAGTTACTGCGTGCATGTGGACATTGGTCCTAAACACGCTGCCAGGGACGTCAGGCTTTTGTCATCCATTTCATTTAATACCGTACTCAGTGGACTGCGAAAAGTATTTCAACCACGTAGTTTACCTTTACCAGTGTATACGCTATTGGCAAATAGGGAAGCAAGCTTTGGCGAAATTATCTGAATAAACAAGCCATTTCTGCATCGTAAATAAGGAAAAAGAGGTAAGCCCTCACTTCCTCATTCTACGAGGTCCGGAACTTCTTCGGGATCTGGGAGTGGATTGATAAACAACTTGTTCGCCCGAGACGGACGGATGAACCGACAAGGTCCTACATTGAACATGGCTGTAAAGCAAAGGGATTCAACTGCATTCACCACTAGGACCACTGTCCACTGTGAATAGCTTGAGCTGATGTCTTTACACTTCCGGAACCTATACATAACCTATAAGGTTCAAACAACGGCAGCCGAAACGTTGCTCACATGGAAGCTCAACAAGGAGACCCTTGGTGAATTTTATCCTTGCCCGGCCTATGCCGTTGTGGTGGCCCCGACCAAGCTACCTGATTAGACAACTGAGGAAACTATAAGTCATTTGTCTACGAATAGACAAGTGTGAACTCAGTCGGCAAGCTGCTTTGTCAGTTGCACAATAATGTTTAGCAGGATTAAAGGCTGTCTTCCTGGACGTGATGAGTTTTCGAATGGCAAGGGTTCGCCCTATAAAAAGCCACAAATTTCGGTGTAACAACACTGTGACGTGGCGGATATGGCTTGCCACTGAATAAAGTCACTGCCAGGAACGGAATGCTGGCGAGTCGACTAGAGTCATATTTCGATCTTTTCTTGACACTACAAGGATGAGACACTGTTCACAAGTACCGTTTTCCTTTGACTATTTGCACTATGCTCACTTGAACCCAGAAGCTCATCAACCATTTACGAAGATTTTACCCCTGATTACTTCCTTAACCTCTGCAGTCTGTACATCTTTCGGTCGCTGTCAATTACATACATGGCAAGGTGTCTGTTGCAAAACATAAACGCCAGTAAACATTGATTATACCTTGGTTGGTGTGTCTCGATACGTTCGTGAATAAACCAGTTATTGTTATTTACATGAAACTGAATAAAATCATTCTCCCAGGGTGAAATATGCTCAAGGTTATAGGCAGCCGTCGGGGCTTTGCCAAACTAAGGTGTACGTATATCCAAGGATCCATACTGCTGTTGTTTGCAGAATTAAGTTTGCACAAAGTTTTGCGATATTCTTCCGGCAAACCAGGATGGAACCGCCTCAGGAGACTCGGCAGACTATTCACAGTGGAGCCGACGATGTGGTACCAGACGATGCACTTCAGGACGTCAACCCTAGGACAATCCCTGCTACCATGGAAAATGTTTAACATAACATCCAGTGATTCTGGTAGCTGGCCATTTAGAAACATGGTTGTAACTATGAAAAGGCCTAAACCTTAGGAGACGTATGTCTAAATCCAGCTTCTCTGAAACAACAGGTGGGAGTTGCTCGTGCACAGGAACTTTGAAGTAATTAGTATGTAAAAATTAAATCCAGCTGCAGGTAAATGTAAATGCAAACACAGGCCGGCTACCACCTGATTTAACTTCAACGGCGTTGCGCTATGTGTTGCCTTTCTAGACCACCGCTGCATCGTGCTTCTACTTGACCCGTACAAGGAAGAAATATTTTAACCGGGTCGCATAGAAATGCAGGAATGCAATTACATAACCGAACATATATAGCTTTGTCATCCACCGCCGGTTAGAGTGCCACAGGAGATGGGGGTGCAGTAGCACGAATGAACGTCGACGTAACCCGGAGGCAACCGTGAACCCAAGTTGCGCGGTGATTTACAGAAACCAAGTAAATAAATAATAAAAATAGTGTATTCCCGAATTTATCGAGGTACCGGAAATCAGGCACGATTAAATGTTACAGGCGGGTATGGTTCGTAAGACACGCGGCTATATATGAAAACAGCAGTGGCCGAGATGTACAGGCTGAAGCAGTTGAAGAGCAAGCATGAGGAATAAAGCCGTCAGTGGATGACGATACTTTGGGTTCAAATGTGCCTAGTGCAAACAGTCAAGGCAATAAATGTGAAGTGAAAAGATAGATGTGGATAGGAAGTATCTTATGCTTGTAATTGTCAAGAAAAGATTGCAATATGACTTTAATCGACTTGCTGGTAGCTAGTCGTGGGCAGTGCATTTGTTCAGCATCCGGTCACACACCAATTTGCAGTGCTGTTAAACGGACATTTGTGGATTTATATACGGAGAACGCCCTCCTGGCAAAACCCACCCCGCCCTGGAACAATGCCCTAAATACTTCTGAACACTAATGTACCACTTGTAAAGCAGCTCGTTTATTCGTAGTCGAACGACTTCAATTTCCTTTGTTGGCTACGTATATAGCTTGTCAGGGCCTCCATAGTGGTTGCTGCCGGTCGAGGAGAGAAGAACTACGAAGAGTCGCTTGGTTGCGCTTGCAGATGAGCAAACATTTCATAGTTTCCGGTGTCTTGCTTTTTCAGCTCATGTATGCCTTAGGGTGTGTAATGACCTCGTGTCCAGCTGTCTGTACGGGACAACGGTCGTGGGGTTGAGTGCAGTTGTATCCATTTGCTGTATAGCCATGCTCCAAGTGGGTCCTTGGCAATTATTACGTTCGGCTCGAACGGAAATGTTGCTCCTCAGTCTAATCCCAGATCCCGAAGTAGTTCAGGATCTCGGCGGAGAGGAAAGGTGAGGGACAACCGAGAGATGACCGCAAAACAAGCGGGAAATGGAAACAAAAATGGGGTTATGTTAATGTAGGTTAGCTGCCGGCATGGTATAGTAGTGGTATGTTTTTGCATGCCAACGTCTACATTCACAAACGAATAAAGACTGAATTTTCAGGTATTGATATTTTACTCGTTTGTCTCGCTCTGACGCTCTGTCATACTGCAACAACCAGGACTGTTTCTTCGAATCTCAACCGCACCCTGCATCGGTTGCCGCGCAGGTTATCATGGT
This sequence comes from Dicrocoelium dendriticum, assembly GCA_944474145.2. Lineage (NCBI taxonomy): Eukaryota > Metazoa > Platyhelminthes > Trematoda > Plagiorchiida > Dicrocoeliidae > Dicrocoelium > Dicrocoelium dendriticum. The sequence goes on from OX104066.1 coordinate 72,192,871, forward strand.
CGCTTTTTCTGCCGCATACAGTAGGACGGATCTGCGAAAACATGCTACTGCTGACACTATCCTCTTTCATTTTCCTCTCCTTCTCTTACTTTCCTCCCAGCCCACATTACTAACCTTACTTCATATTTTCCAGCTTAAATGACAGCAGCCGTGTTGAACCCGGAGTTATACCACGTGCAGCTACCTTTCCGCACCAACCACTGGGCACCTAAGCGAAACAGCTTTTTATAAGGCTGCGCCGTCTGTTTCCCAGGTGCCTTTAACCTTTGCACTCTAAATATGTAAATAAAGATTTTATTCTCGAATATGCAAGGCACGCCCATGGAGACATGAGCAGGTAGGTACAAACGTACAGATATTTTATTGCAATTGTAACAGTGACAGTAGAAAATCTTTCATACCTTCATGATTAAAACTGTACAGTGGTGGAAATTTGGAAACTTCATTGGGCTGTCATAAGAGAGGGACCGTTGGTTAGGGCATAATCGGTCGGCCATATATTGCTGTCCTACCTCAGCTAATAATAGATTAAGAATCCTGAATGATCTATTAGAAGCTAATTGAAGCGCACGATAGTGAGAAAAATGCCATTATACTGTGTACTTGCGTATGTACCGCAAAGCTCAACGGCGATATCGTAGGAAGTAAAGAAGCGACCGTATATGCGTGAAATGGTAGAAAGTAGGGACGAAGGTATAGGCAGATGTAGAAGTTCCGGTGTAGCGAATCTGTCTAGAATGGTAACGCTAGTTGACCAGCCAGTGTGAAGTTACGGGCAGTGACGTTATTCGGTGGAAGGTCAAGTGCGCCACGTTGCGGTGTCGTCAAACGGACAGTTGTTGTTTTGTATAGGGAGAACGCTTGCCAGGCAAAAATCCGCCGCGTCCCGAAACACTGCCGCCTGTCCATTAAACGGCACGTTGTATCTGGCTGTACTTCTTGTTGCGAGTTCACCTGCTTGGTTACTCGCAGTCAATTTGCGTCCCGTTTTTCCGTCGGCTGATGCCGTAGGCGAGTGCCCATTGCGTTATTGTGTCCTATCCTGTTTTGAACGAATGGATGTGCCCGATTAGTAGGTCACGAATCACATACATTTTAAATAAGAGTTGTTGCTGTTCTGTAGAACCACCTGAAGTCTTTGAGGGATATCCACTGAAATAAATTGAAGCCTTGAAGGCTAAAATTTGGTTCCGAAAAGCAAATCCGAAATCCTCCCGGTATAAGTTTTAGCATCTATTGGAAATATAGGCAATCATGGCCAATGGAATGGTTGAAGCGGATTGAAGGGCTCAGGATGACCAGTTGTACTGGCCTTGTATGGGCAGGAGAATGTGTCTACAGAAGCCAAAAGGAGTGCTCCAGGCAAGAAGTAGGTAAAAGAGCTCTTGTTATATGAATTGCACCCCGTTGTTTAAGCCGCGAGCAAATTGTACCCTTGCAAGGTAACGAATAATTTGTCCGGTTAGTAAGTGGTAAAAATGACTGTTAATCTTCCACGAATATCTAGGTAAAGGAACTTTGCGCCACGTATTATATTATTGTAACAACAATGGACAAGCCCTTGGGCGTTTGACACCCTACCTGTGAAAATATGGGGATAAAGGGCAATCAACAGAGACTGCTACACAGATGAACAAATTGCATCCGGAACTAAGTTGACCAATTTCAACGATGACTGAATTATTGTACCCCCATAGCATGTAATTGTTAATTAAATAGCTCATATACACATGTATCACAAGGGATGAAACACAGCGGGAGACGAGCAGTAGAGAATGCTGATGAAGCAAAGCAAGTCTGATGGTTACTAAAGCGCATACGCCCACGCTGTGTGAACCAGATATAGGAGGACGAGGTGTGCGGCTTATGAAAAGAATAGCAATTAGAAGGAGTGACAAAGACACGTTGCCTCTGCCCTAACTTGGTAGGAATGCAAGGATTCAGGGAGGACAAATACATGTAAGTTAGCGGCAAATGAAATACTAGTGTAACTGGAAGTAGGAGAAGACAAGAGGGTCGGTAACAGAGGTTATATAGAGGAGCAGTGGAAAAGCCAACGACGCTTTTCTAGTGATGATTCATCCTTGTTAATAGAAAAGAAGAGTAATGCCCAGCCAAGTAACTGAGATAAAGGTGCTAGAGCGTTGTGCCGGAATATTTAGGTAGCATGTCAAGATAAGCACTTGGGATGACGGTCACCGAGTTTTGAGACTTCAAGGCCTAAAACCTTTACCACTCACGTGTCTGGAATAGGCAGAAAGCAGGTGAATGGTCACTTGATGCTAGATTGGAGCCAGGCCCGAAGAGTTATCCGTCCAATTGGTAAAGGAAGGGAACAGTGAGAAGGAAAAGGAAAGAATGGGGTCGGGAATGAAAAGACCGTTGTGGAGAAGTGGAGAAGCCTACAAATCTCCCAAGGTGTTGTGAACAGACCTTTGGGTCTGTCGATGATTCAGCTGTATGGGCTCAGTAGTCGGAAAGCAGACCATTGAGACGAGACTAGAATGTCGGCTCAGGAAGAGTGAACGTTGTATTAGTAACGTCGGAATGCTAACAGAGAGCGTCGGCAGCATAGAAATGTTAAGGGTTTAGGGGATATACAGACGAGGAATCATGATCAGCAGTGCTCTAAAGGCGAGGGTTTGAGAGCGTTGCGTCGGCAGAGACTAGATCTTAAAGATATCAGAAGCCCGAGAGATCACAAATCAGGAGAACGTTCATACAAAACCAGATAAGTCAGCAAGATGAAGCTAGGCCGCTAACTTAAGTGGGGATAAAAGTAATGGGTGTCATCAGAAAAGGAGCAGCTTCGGACGAACGTTTCTATGTGCGAATGTAGTTGGCATGCCAAACGAAGGTCTCAGGATAAGGGGAACAGCGTATTAGGGCTGTTAAGCCTAGATCGTTAGCGTCTGGAGGATGTCTGGAAGTATTGAGAAAGCAGGAGGCTGTTAAGACGAAGCTAGATCGGAGCCTGTCCACTTGAAAGGAATGTAAACAGCGCGCGCAAGGGAAAAGAAACAGTTGATGAGAAGTGAAAGTTAACGATATTCTCCAGTGAGGTAAACAAACCGTTAGGTCTGCCGATTACTGATCATTAGGTCACAGTAGTCGGCAGGTAGGAGGTCATTGAGACCAGACTAAAATGTGGGCTCATAGAGAGAGCTGTATTAGTAAGGTCTGAATACTAACAGCGAGCATCGGCGGAAACCGCCATGTTAAGGAAGATGCAAAGTTATAATTCTAAGGATGGAGGATGCCCAGCAGTGTTCTAGTGGTAAGGGTAACAGAGCGCTGCTTCGGCAGAACCTAGGTGATTTAGATTTCAGAAGTCCGAGAGAGATCAGCAAGAAGGAGACCATTCAGACCAAACCAGAGCAGTCAGAAAGATAAAGCTAGGCCACCAAATTAAGGTGGGTATAGCAGTAATGTGTGTCATTAGAAAAGAAACAGTTTGGTCAACAGGCTGCACTCACCCGCAGTCAGATACACTGGGTATTTACGTGTCGCATATCCGAACCTAGGATTATTAAACATCAACGGGCTGTTAAAGTGAATTCTCCCGGGTTGTCTGCCCACTAATGGTTGCATACATCCGGAGAGGCTGACACGACAATCACCGGTCAATGTGGGCTGCTCATTATTCTCAGCTTCAAGGCTGAGTAATCTTGGTTCGTCGGATTTCCGTGGATAGCCGTTTGTGTGCATCCGGTTTGATGACATCAACTTTGATTCAAGCTGCTTCATCGCAATTAGATTCCAAGACCTATAAAAAATTAAATTAAATAAAGCTTTATTCTTGACAAGACGTGGCACGCCTTTACAGGCATGATCATTTTGAGAAAACAATGCGTGATCAAGAATGTGCAAAAATCCGACGTTTGCCATAACAGTGCTTGTTTGTGCAGGGGTATGTAAGCATGTAATTGTGTGTGCTTTTGTGTAGTTCAGTACTTTGCAACTGTAACTGTGCCGCTCCATTCTTAAAGTTTTGCCATCGTCAGTAACGTGCGAGTAGGAGATTGGTGTCCGTGGGTTGGAACGGATTATCCATATATCCACGGGGCGGTGGCTTTATTTTGTGGCGAGCCACGACCGCAACGTCACAGTGTTGTTAAACGGACATTGGTGGCTTTTTGTAGAAAAACGCACGCTAGGTGAAAACCCATTGCATCCTGGAACACTGCCGTTGAACTATTAGCTGGAACGGGTTAAACCCGAACCACCCAGCTGGCACCACAAGGAGGTTGTTCGGCTAGCCAGCTAAAGATTCGGAATGGCACCAGACGCGCTTCTCGCCCTAGTAGGGCTCGTCGGTGGTTCGCATCCGTCGGTCCCCTACTGGGGATCGAACCCATGGCTGCTAAAGGCTAACGCCAACTAGCCAACAGCTTTTGCCACTGAGCCATGGGGACGACAGCAGACCATTACAAATTGAAACTACACCAACTATGGTCAATTCGCGAAATAATCCTGGACGCTGTTTGTGGGTGCTTTCCGGTTATGCTTCCACCGACTCCAGTTCTATGGCTAAGAAGGACACTTGCCACGAACTGAATACGCCGCTTCGCACTGCTACCAGTCCAGATAGCTTTGTCGTTGCAAGAGATATGAATGCATAAGTAGGTCGCCTTTGATGTTCGGTAGATTAGCTAGGTGGTTACTAGGGATTTAACTCCGAACGGATGGGGTTATAGCTGTGTGCAGAGAGCAGACTAATTCTTAGTATAATCGCTTTTAGACACAGTGGGCGCCGAAGTGCCATTTAGTGTCCTCCTGTAGCTGGCCAGCAAAGGACCCAGGTAACGTGGTTCAATCCGGGACTGTCGCTCGTTCTGAGGCACTAGCGTCAACTCTGATCAAGCGTCAATGCGCTGTCTTTGTTCTATGAACTTTACTAAGAGTCTCGCTAAGCACCTCCCTCGATTGGCAACTGAGAAGTTATCCCAACACTCGGTCAGGCAAGCCTACCAGGGTGCTTGCCGTCCTAATGACACTGCGCTGAGGAGCCTCTGCTTATGGTATTATCAGTCGTCACTGCACCAGTCACTGGATATCCGAGAAGCCGGCGAAACTGTTAGAATCCAGTAGAAAACTTCCGCCTGGCTCTGAGCACAGTGTTACCTGGCGGACTATTAGGTGAGTAATAAAGCGCAGTTTGGGCTTTGATAACGAAGCCTGGTGGAGTAGTCGTGTTCAAGAAATCGTAGGGATGGGGTCAGTTGCCAATTATCGCAAGCTGGTCCCAGGAAAGCGTGCATCCGTTTGATAATGGAGGACCGCTTGTGTGCCATTATTTATAGCAAAGAAAACCGGGTGACTCCTTAAGCAGAGCCTTCTACTTCCAGACAACTCCCTACTCAACTGATTTAGGATGCGCCATGGATGCTTAGTTATGAGCCACCAGCAGTGGCTATGGTCCGAGCACAGCCCTCATTCGTTTTGTGCTTCTTGCCCGGATTACATTCCACCCGCACTATTTAAAACTAAAGGTGTGGTCTCCTGCAAACCGCCGTCCTGCCTGTTCGAACATGTATGGAAGGTGGTGACTATGTCGGCTAACTGGCCTGAATCGATTATAGTCGCAATACAAAGACGGTCAGTCACACCGACTGTGTTATCCCCCGGGCTACTAGCCTAACGCTAGTTGTGATAAACTTACAGGCCTCAATTATGCTAAGTCGCCGCACTGCGGAAAGAGAAACACTGGTTTGGGAAGGGCAGGCAAGTTTCCGCCCAAAGCAATTTGCGGCAAGTGCTAGAGCAGCACCACGCATATCGCGGGCTGACAAAAGTTTTGTTACTGAACTTCAAGTGTGTTCTGCCCAGTCGGTCGATGCATTCTTTTCGAAATACTTGAGAGGAGAGTTATTGCCATGAAATAGGTGAACCACTTTCCTCCTCTATGCCAGAACACAAAAGAAGGCGCCATGGTCTACAGCGACTTATGGAATATTTTCCGACAACAAGTTGCCTTCAGCAATTGTAGTTCAATTTCTTCGTGGACTCCAGCATAGTGCGTTGACCTGCGGAGACTTATTATGCGGCTGCTGGGCTGCTTGCTATTAAAAGGCAAGTTGATTTCGATCGTGGTATATATATAATTTGTCATTTGGCAAACGACAATTGGTAGCCCGCTACAACACATACGAGACAACAAAAAAGGAGGTAGAGGCACATAGCGGAAGGAATAGAAAAGCTTCTGTATTGTGTGGGCACAGAACTTTTCAATTTCCAGGGCGGACGAAGAGGGTTGACATAAGGGATCCTCCTGGAACCTTTGTTCTTAAAAACCTGACGCGCGAGACAGCCGAGTGATTAACGCATGGCGTTGGAAAGTTCAGCCAGCGGTGCATGCGAAGACAGTTGACAGCCATGTGGCTATATAGCCTTTTTAACTTACGGCGGCAGTCCACAAAGAAACCTGTGGCCAGCAACTTTGCACCTCCTCCCTTCGTTAGCTAGCCATATCTGGATACAGAAGTGAGTGGCCGGTGACCCAGTAGCCGGTCACCTTGGCTTTGATACGACGCCATACGAGCTCTTGTGGTACTTGATGGACAACCAGGTGACCCGCCCAGAACTCCACACGCCCTGCGACGCTGTCTCTGATGGTCCGCGACTGCTTATTCATTTCGCTTGGAAAGCAATTGGGACCTATTCGCAGGTACTTCTACCAGGAAAGCATCCTCCTGCAACCTGGGGACACGGCCGGTACCGTACAGCTCCTCCACAAGTTTGCTTAAGTAGACCACATTTTCTTGTTGTTTAACATGTTAGCTCGACGCAATTTATCCTAAGTACCTCTGTAGCCTAGTCCCGGCAGTTAGCACGCACTTCGAACCTTCAAATTGCATACTGATGTTGCAGGATTACTGGTCACTTGATGATCCCTGCCATTTGCCAGCGAGTATATCGAGATAACTGACCAATTCATTTATCTCTGTAACTGTTTTAGCAATGACAGGCGCAAAACGCTAGGCTGTTCACGTATTACAAAAGCCAAAGCTGTCTTCTTTAATCTGCGAAACTGTTGGCGCCAAAGGGAAATTTCTTTTGGTCATAATGGTAGTAGTTACAAGGCCACAGTGAGCTCCGTCCTACTGTATGGTAGTGCAGATCGGCCTCTTCGATCCGAGGACCTGCGGTGACTTCAACTCTCTGATCATATCTGTCCACGAATTTCACTGATGGCGAATGGCCCAGACAACGATGACGCGCGTATGAAAATGCTAGACAGGGATGACTATGCTTGTTCCTTAAAAAGCTGCTAGCGATGAACGAGTGGCGTTGGCCTGGACAAACACTAAGTATGCCAGGTCAAGCTTGTCCTGGAGAGTCTTCTTTGGTCTGCTAGACTCTAGTTAACTATTTATGTTTGCGTGGTGCGCTGATGTGCCGCATGCTAAGGTCGATGTTGCATTCGTGGTGCTTCGTCACCACAGCTGGACTAAACCAACTTACACATAAACTAGGTCCTTTTAAGCTGCAGATATTTCGTTCCACTTGCACTGGGTTGTTCAACTTCCCTGAAAAACATTCTATTAACTTGCACACGACGCTTACGCTAATTGCGCTTAGCTTCGTTAACTTCATTGCAATTGTAGCGTTTTGAGTAACTACTTTACATTTTATACTTATCACGGGTTCGTTGCTTAGTTATTCATGTGCTAATGTAGGAAAGTTAGGTCTACATAGTCACATTTAGTAACAGATATATTTTACTTGGTAATGTTATTACAAGTGATTAACTGTTGCTTAATATCCCCGGTGGGCTTGCGCCTGCTGTGCACTTGGACAAAGTGTCTACCTGTCTATTATCCACTACCTAAACTCTACTGGCACAAGCAGCTGGTTGGTCGTTGGTGAAGAGGACAGGTGAACGGTGCTAATGACCGTGTTAGGCTCAATGGGCGGTTCCATGTAGTCAGTGTGGAGCTGGCCACAGTCCAGCCACCGCCTTGTGTGTGCGCTTCATTCCCAAATACAGCGGCTTGTGTTTGCCTGTAAAGACGTGTGGTCCGGCTCCTTTGGTAAAACCTGGCTCCCATCCACATGTCTCAAGGCCTACTTCCTTCGGGTTTACACTGGATAGAGCGTGTGTGGTTAGAGCTGTTGGTGGTGTAGCGCAAACCACTTATGGACCCTCGCTAAGCGCAAACGTTCATTTGCTGCCCTTGTGGAGGCCATTGTGGCAGGCAAATACAAAAAGTGACGCTGCCAACGATGGCATGGTGAACACACTAACTTATTATTTCCTGCTATTGTGGGCATATAATAATGCACTAAACGCTGTCGTTGGGTTGTCATGTATGTGCCTAATAATTCGTGTTTGTCCAACCACTCGACTAACTGCTAAAAACTCCGTGGCTCTTCGTTTGGGGCTTTCACTTGCTATCTTGTTGACCAATATACACCGTGGTGAACTTGTTGTGCTAATTTGCGATTACCCGTTTGTGATTTTTGACATCTCCGCTAAAGGAGACATCCCACAAAAGTTACAAAAAGCGCAACTTATGTGCAGCCATAGTATGCATTAGGTGGATAGTTGCGCTCGTGAAGAAATATAGGTAAATCATGTGAAGCTATACAATAGGTGTTGCGCGCCCAAATGCGCTGTTTTAATGCAACGATGTTGGATGATATTTCATCTTAGTCGATAGAGATAGCAAGAATTCAGCCCGGGACCATTATGTTATTTGTTTAGAATACCCATAAGCTTGGGACATGATGTGTAAGGTCTGGCACTACTGCTAAGGATTGGTTGTTTTGGTCACTTTGTAGCACACGTTACGCGGATGTTTTGGGACAGGCAACTTCAAATTTACCCGCTATTCTGACTGCAGTGAACCTTACTCATTTACTCACGGAGGTTTTAGCTGAAGCAGATAAAAATCGTGTTTGGGGAAGCATATTTCTTCGTATATTACTTGTCTTAAGACTAAGTTCACTTCAATGGGCAAAAGAAGAGATTAAATTCTTTTTAACGTCCCGGCATATTTGCAGATAGGCATTATTTCGCTATAAGGGACCCGACATCAATAGTGGGACGGTAGTGCTCGTGTATCCTTAGAAACGTTCATTCTTCTCCACGTCAAGTGCCTCTGGACAAACGTAAACTTGGTGCTGGATTCATGAGGCTCACAACCATTAGCTTGTGCTTAGCTGGGTGTGCTATTAGGCTGTTATCCATGTAATCCCCTCCAATGTGTGAAGGAGGGAAGGGTAAACTTTAACTGACTTTCAACTACATTGCAACTATCCACGAACCCAAGAGCTGCTTCCTTGAGCTTAAAGGAAAAGCCGTAGAGCGTATTTAATGTTGCACCAGTGTTAGTGTTCCTTAATACAACCAGTTTGACGCTCCTAAATGCATCAACATTTGATTATAAACCTAGCTAATCTTCCAGAACACTTCTAAGGTCCGTTGTTTGCAAATATTTGCTCTTGGTGTGTGCATTTAGTGGCCGCTGGGTAGCTTTGTTCACTCATTAGTTCTACCGCGTCTCGTAGTCTACACCAGACAGGCCGTAAGGAGTTTGCTGCCACCAACTCAGATGAAGATGATGTTCTGCGTAGAATAATAGCCGAGTACAATTAATGCATTTGCTTGTTTGGCTTCATTTTGTTTTTGACACGGATCTATCTACATCTTACTACCAGTCGTTACACTACCTGGGTTTCAGTATGAACTTTCATATGCAAGCAACAAGAGTGGTTCTCATGTCTCTCCCGTAGCAGATGCGCAGAAGTAAGGATAATAATTTTAAACAAAATGTCGGCCCGGCAGTAAAGTCTCTCGCTGTGCCGAGTAGGAAGCGCTACGCGTTTATCCATAGTTGCTTCCAGGTTATCCTTGGAAATAGTGTAAACAGTAAACTTGTAGGCACATAGAAAACTTAAGCGTGGTACCTCGACTTACACGCTAACATTTTTAAGCACATGCAACTCGTAGTCGATTAGGAAAGTATCCACCTCAGATGTAGATGTGTAAATGCTGATCCGTGTTTAAGTCAATAGTATAAACAATGCTTCAAACCATTAACTGACTTCCCTAAAAGTTTCGTCAGCTCCTTGTCTTTTACAACCAATATGAGTGTGCTCAAAGTACCGAAGCAGCTGCACTAGGAAAAAGCAAGCGTCGCTGCCAGTGTGTCCCTTTAATTCCTCAAGGGACGTGTTGGCCAGTTGAGTTGGCATAAAAATATTATGCATAATGGGCATTAAGGCAAATAGGGCCACTTAACGTTGGAGAAGGACAACAACAATGTCTTAATAGGATTCAATAAATATCCAAAAATTAATTAAATACGTGCAAAATTTTCCACCGCTGCAAGGTGCGCCCCGGGCAGTATGGTCAACTAGTTGCATAGGTTAAACAGCAATATTTTATGCTGATCATGTATCGACATCGGAAGTCACATTTGGTAATAGGCATGAAGAAAATATGAAATTTCGCTTCTTCTGGACAAATATGACTGGGTTTATTGAGTATATTCCAATGTTTGACGAACGTAGTCAATTGACCTGAGGTAACGACAGGACAAAGGCCGTCAAATATACACAAAAGTGCGGTGCTTAGCAGCGGGATTCCATGCATACTTTCATGGGTGAAGCAAGAAATTGGCTGCAAGACGCAGCTTGCGTCCGTCTGCTGTATTCAGTTAAACCGGATTCTTACCGGTCGCAGTCGGCAAGTAACCTAATTTCCGCGAATTTTGTCAACCTGAAATTTTACTGCCTGGAGGATGCTAAAATGTATGCATTAATTTGATTTCCACTGACCAGGTGCATCATGCATATACATTTACGGTTTGCCAGTTGATTAAAAATCAGCGAAGAGATAAAGAAATATGGGAATAAACTTACGAGGTGACATTAAACAGTGCTAGTCTAATGTCAGGTGATTTATTTCTTTGTTCCGTTCCGTTATAAATTCTGTCCAAGATAAGCAGAATAAGCTGCAATCCAGATAAGGTGATAACGTGATAGTTTAAATGTAGTAACATCCTTTATGAATGTAATGATATACTTCCGAAACTAGGATAGGTAAAACCCAATTTTGCAGACGCAAAGCAAAGCGATCCCGCTATTATGGTGCTTGCGGTATGGTTAGCGGATGCCAACTAATAAACCTTCCCTACTGCTTTAGGGGATAGTACCATGTATTCTTGTAGGAGTAGAACTAGCTTGCTTACTTGAAGCAAGTTGGTTCAACTACCACGGTGGTTAAGAAAAGTGATGAATTATTTGCAGATATAAACTTATGTTTGTGACAAAATGGCATACAGTCAAGAGTTTATGAGTGCGATTAAGTTAGATTCTTGTGTTTGTGTCGGTGTGTGCAACTATTTGATTTGTACACCACGTACCTTCACTGTTGTACGCTATCGCCTTCCTTGGAGTAGGCATAGAGTAAGAGTGACAACAAGAAACTAAATAAGGCAAAGTTGTGAAAGTCTTGTTAGCTTGAATGACAGATCTAATAAACTGATAGTTATAAGGAGTACTTCGGTGGACGTGAGGTTGCGGAATGTAAGTGAAGTTACATTGTATAGGGCTGCATGTTAGGCCATGGAAGTAAATCCATAACTATCCTACGAGTCGTGAGCGAAAAGCTAAAAGTAAGCAGCCGTTGTGGTTCCAAACGCTGGGCTTATCTTAACTGGTTAAGCATTGCTCAGTGTAAATTGATAGCTTGGCTGACTTTTACTTTTATTATTATCTCGTTCTTAGTGGTGTTAGATACTACAAGATGCTTTTGCTACACCGTTCTTCGGTTACAATCTTTGGCGTCGCATGTCCAAAGGTTAATCAGTTATTTTAGCCCTCATCTCCACGTTGGGCTGATTGCTTTAGCGGGCCGATAGCGGCCGCCAGGCTCCGTCGGAAAAAATATGATTAAAACTGCTTGGATTTAAGCAGCAACTTCCATTTGCTTATGGTGATGAACCCAGAATGTAACTGCTTTGACGTTTACGCAGAGATGGATGGCAAGGATAAGTTGATATTCTCTACCTTCCAGGGTGTAAATCCCTTGGAGACGCCTTCAGCGCTTTCCTTTGTACTGCACTTATTATATGCAAGTTGTAACTGCAACATAATTTTTATCCCGCATGCATTAAATCCAGGTGAACACTCAACTATTTCATTGTCTGACTGAGTCTTGCAGTACCTCGTTGCGAACATTCGTCCACGCGCCAGAAGATGCTCAAAGACTTATGCTAACCGTACTTTTGAGTTCTTTAAGTACATAAAAACTTAAGTGGTTTATTTTTGACCGGTCGAGGCGCTTATTGAAGGTAGGAGCAAATGCTTACAAAAGGTATAAACCTACTGGAGTGGTACGGATAAATTTTTGAACAAGGTATAAATAAATAGCCCTTAGGTTTAACATAAGGACGACATAAATAGTCATGGGATCATAATAAGTGATGGGGCTATTGCGACGAAAAATCACTGAAACACAGTGTTGGCGAAGGTCAATACCCGACAAGGTTTTGCTAATTTGCCTTCTAAGTACACGATGAGTGGCGCACGTTGGTACAATTGCTGGTGGATTAGATGTCTAATAATGATATTTGCTATGTAAAGGGAAGAATGGTTTCTGACCACGGCTCACACATCGTTAAACGGCAAAGCGAAATCGAATTGTAAAACTGGAGTGGGTAATTCTGATGCTTTGGATCGTTTGAGATAATGCAGCGTTTTCCAAAAATACTAAGAAATACCTATCCATCCAGATAGATAATATAGGAAACTGTACTTGCTGCGAGCTAGTGTCTCTGTCGCGCAACAAATATCCTCATTAGCAAACGGATAATTAACAGGAGGGGCAAGATTGGATCTTCACAGCCTAATATGCTATTCATATCTAGCTGAGTAAACCGCGCGCTCCATGAGAGTAAGGACGGGTAGAGATGAGTTTTGACCACGGATTATCAGTTGCCAAAAGGGTGTTCAAAAATATCCGTATAACGGATCTCATTTACGTGAAGTGTTGGAAGGGACCTGTACATTAACGTGGGATAAAGCTTGTGTTAGTCAGAGTGAAGGCTGAGCTTTCACTTCAATTAGCACTTCGGTTCGACCGTGAGTTTGGCAGTGTGCAATCAAACCAACAATTAGCAGAGGATAAACTTGGATGATATTTGTGTAGTTGATGGCCATAAAAGATTGCCGTGCGTTTACATTAAGTCATTTATCGTCCTCGTGAACTTTCTCTACTTTTGAACAAGAAAATTTTCATATTTAACTTACCTGTGATTCAATTTCTTTGGCACAGATCTCTTAACAGCAACGTTCGCCTAATAACTTGTATACATTCCACAGCTACGCGCAGACGCCCAGTAACTTAATGGACCAATAGTCTTTTCTGCATACGTCTTCTTGCAACGCGTTACGTTCGCGATATTGCATCCGTGGCAGAGCAAGTACGAAAATTGACAAAAGGTGGTCACCATATTTTGCGGTAATAGAAAACAAGATATCTTGTACCAGTAGAAAATCGCACTACCGCCTCTAAATTGGTTGTAAGCTTAGATAACTCATGCCGCAATTTTCAGTCAACTGACGTCTTTAACCCCAACCTTGGTGCTGGACTCTGGCAGCTAGAAAACAGCAAAGATCAAGTTACTGCTTCTGCTTCACGTAAGTGACTAGACGCGCAAGGTCACATCTCCGCAGACGGAAAGCATGCTGCTGCTTGTGCGTAAGCTTGCCAATACTAGCAGCACTATACATGTGGCCGCCGTGGACTTTTACGAAATTGCCACTTTGCTCTTACCATCTTCCTCAAACCAGCTCTTAATGGTTTCGCTTGACGTACAACAAACGTTTGTACGCTAGACCTCATAACTAATATTGCTAACTTGTGAACCACCCAGGATAGCAGAAATAGCTCGCGGTTGGATTATCCATTCTACATTAGGAACTAGCTGATGGTAAAGGAGCATTCTGTGGGTTGGCTACAGTGTCTCGTTTTGTACCTGATTTGTCCGCCTTGGCGAATAATGTACTGCAAGCTGGAAATTGCAGTAGCGCAACGCTGCAGCAACGAGCGGCGTACATTCATCAGTTTTTGGCTGAAGAAAAATAATATAATTGTGAATCTGGTCAGTACTATTCTATTAGATAATTTCCAGGCGGAGATGGCTGTCTAACGTGAGGTGCAGTAGTTGCAGCTCCACATACGCTGGTTACCAAAATAATCGCTAGTGCTAGCAAGTGTCATTCGAGTGTTGTACAAACTAAAATCAAGTCCGACCTTACTTTTGGGGATCACCAGGCGCAACATGTAACGAGGCTTTGCTGAGAAACTGTTAAGCTTGGCGATGAGCGGATAAGTTTCCTATCCGTTGGGCTCCCATAAAACCGGTGCCATACCTGATGAGGTTGAGGGCCAAAATTGCATAGATGTCATCAGCCCTTCGCTAATGCTGTTGTGAATAAGAAAAATCTACTTGCTGCAACCTGCTTTTACAGCAGCTGGCCAGTGGTTCCTACAATTGCCTAAATACCCTCCACTTTAGTGAAGTTATGGCCCTAGCGTCTATCCAGTCGCTTTGGATTATCAGTGGAAGTGCTTACGGATTATGGTCCACATTGCTGTAGTTAGGAATTCAACCTAAAACATTCCTGGACTGCTCCTTAAAAAGCTGCAGCCAAATGCACAACAAAACGCTTTAATCGGTCTATTAAGTAGGCAATACAGATCGTCCAACTAAGAAGGGTACAGTTAGATGCTGGCTTAGCGGAGCTACTATCATACAGAATCTGAGGATACAGCGCCGCATGGAAGCCACTGCGGAACTGATGTTAGGAAAGCCAATGCTCAGCAAACTTAATGCTTTATACAACTAGTCCTTGCCGTTTATCCCAAAGCGCCGAGGCCGAATGACAATTTGCTATCCATCGTATGACTAAACCTAAATTTTACTGCAGTCGAGATTATTTGATGGATAAAAAGAATGTCGAACAGAAATAGTGAGTTGGATGTTATAAGCATAAATTCGTCACTGGACTTAATCAGAGAGCCGGCACACGCCAAGCAAAGCACTGTACGCGACTTATATTCGTTTGGGAAGCGTCAGCAGCGCGCATTCCATCGGACCCTGGTAGGGCTCGAAACCGCAGTTCGACTGGTGCCAGTCCGTAGTTGAGAGTACTGACGAATTTCTACCTACGCCATTCAACCCCCTCTACTACTCTTCCGCAATCCGTACACAGAGCAAACTGCTTATTTTGCCATAGGTTAATTGGCGGCTTATGTTTGGTAAGCTTGTCGCTTGGTGAGGGGATACCCTGTCCTTTGCATGGCAGCAACGTGCAAACCTGTGGATAGTGTGCGACACTATATCACATCTAGTAACTTATTCACGATTAACGTTGCCGTTCCCATAGCATAGTGGGTTCCACCTCGGAATGACACCAGTCGAGTTGAGGGCACGAGCCCTAGCAGGGTCTGATAGAATGCGCACTGCTGACGACGGAAATATCCTGAAGTTTGGTGAAAATTATAGTCTAGTGGTTCAGGGCTAACGCCGTAAACCCTACGCTACTCAGAGCCGTAAGCAACGCTTGGTACAGGAATAACGCCGTCAAAGTTGCCGTTGTGAGACCCGCTGTTAGTATGGGTTGCTAAATTAACCCCCGTTAGGACCTCGGTTCAATTGAAGTGGACCTAGGTCATTCTGATCATAAGGACCGTATATAAAATGGAAATATCTTGGTGTTGCTTATCAAGAAACAGGCGCCATTCGACTGATAGTTCAATTTTGTTTGGAAGCATTAGGTGGAGATATCCTGTGACGAGATGGAAATTAGGACCTATTCCTTCAAGCTGACACCATAAAATCCATGCCACTGAGTTCCGTGGGCACGTTTTGGTACAACGAAAACGCATTCAAAGCTAGAGTTGGAGACTCCGCTGTGTGCTTTGGTTGCAACAAGCAACTACTATTGAGAACTTGGTTTGCGTGAGGTGGACCTCGGTACTTTAGATCGACATGACCGTATGAATAATAAAAAGATTGGTGTTACTCATCCTAACACTGGCACCCCACGATCGGGTTTTCTTCCTGTTTTGGATACATCGGTTTGAGATAGCTTGGGCTGGGGTGGAAGGTAGAGCCCAGTGGTTCACAGCTGACGCAGTAAACATTATGCCACTGAGAAGGGCATGAGCGCTTGCTACAGCGAAGCGAATTCATAGTTGGGGAATCCACAGTTAATTTGGGTTGCCAAAAGCAACCTCTAAGCAGACCCTGGTTCACTTGTGGTGGACATCGTAGTTCAGATCACAAGGACCGTGTGTACAATAAAGCACTTCGGTGTTGCTCATCCTAACACTGGCACCCCAGTACCATGGTATCGTCCTGGTTTAGTCTCAACGGCTGTAGGTAGCTTGCGTGGGATTAAAAATCAGAGCCTAGTGGTTCACGGCTGACGCCATAGGGACTATGCCACTGACAGCATTGAGCAACGTTTGGAACTCCATCATGCAGATCACAAGCACAGTAAGGAAAATGAAAATAGTTCTGTGTTGCTGATCCCAACACCGGCACCCCACGACCGCTTTTCGGCCTGGCTTGGAAGCATCAGTTGGAGATAGCCTGAGCTGGGTTGAAAATCAGCTTAATGTCCAAAACGCACGCCATAAACACAATGCCACTAAGATGAGTGTGGGACGCTTTGTACAGCGAAAGCGACTTTAAAAAGCTAGTCGGAGTATTCGCTGTGTGCTTTGCTTGCTACGAGCACCCTCTATTGTGACTTCGGTGCACTTGAGGTGGACCGCGTTAATGCCGGTGACAATGACCTTGTATGAAATCGAGATATTTTGATGATGCTTATGCCATCACAGTCACCTTACAACCGCGATTTCGTCCTGATTTATACTAAAGAGTTACTATAGCGTTAGATGGGTTGGAAATCAGAGCTTAGTGGTTTACAGCCGACGTCATAATCACTACGATTCTCTGCGCAGTGAGCAAGGCATGGTGCAGAGGAACAGAATTCAAGGTTGGAGTTGGAGAATTCATCGAGAGCTCGAATTGTACAAGCAGCCTCTATGGAGGCCTTGAATCACGTGTGGTGTGTCAAGGTCATGCTGCTCAGTGGACCGTACGTAAAAGTGAAATATGAGGGTTGCTTATCCCAGAAAAAGCACCGCGTAACCGTGGTTTCGTACTCATTTAAACGTATCAGTTATAGATAGCCTGAGCTGCGTTGAACACCAGAGCATAATGTCTTACGGCTGACGCTATGCCACTGAGAAATGTGCTCAACTCTTGGTACAGCAAAAATGAAAGCAAAGTTAGAGTTGTAAAATCCGCTGTGTGCTTTGGTTGCTAAAAGCATCCTCTATTGTGATTTTTCACTTGGCGTGAACGGCGGTTCTGCCGATTACAGGGACCGTACGTAACATATGTAACACCATAAAACTGGAGCCCCACGGCCGAGGCTCCGTTCTGGTTTGGACTACTCAATTGTAGCAAGCCTAAGCTGGGATGTAAAGCAGAGCCGAGTGGTTCATAACTGACGCTATAAAATCTATGAACCTGGGTCTGTGAGTAGATGTTCATACAAAAGAAAAGAACTCAAAGTTGCAGTTGTAGGTTCTGTTGTATGCTTGGGTTGTCACAAGCAACCTCTATTGAGAACTCAGTGCGCTTGAGGTGGACCTCCGTCTATTCGATCATATGAACCTCATGTACAATGGAAATATTTGGGGGATGCTCACGCCAACGCAGTAACCCCACGGCCGCGGTTTCGTCTTGGTTGGGTTCATCAAGTGTACATAGCTTGAAGTGTGGCAAACCTTATAGCCTAGTGGTTCACGGCTGAATCGATTAACCCTATGCCACTGAAACCCGTGAGCAACGTTTGATACGGTGGTAAAAAACCAAAGGTGGATTTGCAGAATACGCTGTTAGTTTGGGGTTCTAAACTTAAACGCAATTAGGAACTTTGTTCACTCAAGTTGGACGTCGGTCATTCCGACCGCATGGACCGGATGTATAATGCAAATATTTTGGTTTTGCTCTTCCCAGCACTAGCAACTCACTTGCGCGCTTCCGTCCTGTTTTGGGCGCATCAGTTATAGAATGTCTAAGATGGGGTTGGAAACCTTACCCAAGCGGATCACGGCTGTGGCGATAAAAACTGTGCCGCTGAGATCCGTGAGCAACGCATGGTACAGGGAAATTGAAATCAAAGTCGAAGTTCGAGAATGCACTGTGTGTTTGGGTTGCTAAAATCAACCTCTATGGAGAACCAGGCTCACTTGAGATGGTCTTCGGCCATTCCGATCACAAAGACCGGAGGTAAAATGGAAATACTTTGTTGTTGATCAGCCCAACACTGGTACTTCACGATGGCGGTTTCGTACACGAACTGTTCAATAGATGGAGATACCCGGAAAATTGTTGCAAATTAGAGCCTAGCGGTCTACGGTTGACATCATAAACACTATGCCACTGAGATCCTTGGGCAACGCTTGGTACAGGAAAAAGAATTCAAAGTTAGGCATAGAAGATCCGCTGCGTGCCTGGGATGCTACAAGCAACCTATATTGAGATGTCGGTTAATTTGAGTTGAACCTCGTTCATTCCGATGACTTAACAGTATGTAAATTGAAAATATTTCGGTGCTTCTCATTAGATAACGTACCCACGAATACGGATTCCTCCTAGTTTAAACTACCACGGTTAGATAGCCTGAGATGGGTTGCAAATGAGAGCATAATGGTTTACTGATGACGCCAAACATCGTGAAAATGGAAACCCGTGAATTATATTTGGTACAGCTTAACAAAATTCGAAGTAACAGTAGGAGAATTTGCAGTGCGGTTGGTTTGTTAAAACTAACCTATATTGTGAGCACGGTGCGCTTGAGGTGGGCCACTGCGTTTCAGACCATATGGGACGTAGGTAAATGAAAATATTTTGGTGTTGCTCATCCCCACACTGGAAACCTACGAGAGCGGGTTTGTCCTGGTTTTGGGCACATCATTTGGAGAAAACCTAGCTAAGGTGAATACAAGGGTCTAGTGTTTCACGGCTGGGGCGATAAACACTATGACACTGAGATTCGTGAGCAGCGCTTGGTACAAGCTAAACGAGTCCGAAGTTGGAGTTGAAGAAGCCGCTTTGCTTGGGTTTCTAAACGCAACCTCTTGTAAGACTGCGGTTTACTTCAGGTGGACTACGGTCATTCCAAGCAAAATGACCGTAGGTAAGGTTGAACTATTTTGGTGCTGCTCATCAAAACGTTGGCACCCTACGACTGCGGTTCCGTTATAGTTAATTCATCAGGTGAAGATAGCCTGAGCTGACGTGGAAATCAATGCCTAGTTGTTCACAGTCGACGCCATAACAATATACCGCCGAGATTTGCGAGCAAGGCATGGTACAGCGGAAACGAAGTCAATGTAGGAGCCCGAGTATCCCATTTGTGCTTGGGTTGCTAACAACAACCTTGTTTGAGACCTCAGTTCACTTGAAGTGGACCTCTGTCATTTTGATCCCAAAGACAGTAGGTAAAGTGGAAATGTTTTGGTGTTGCTTGTACCAACGATACTAAGCCTAAACTACGTCGTACGGAAATTAAACTATAAACTACGAATAAATAAACCTAGACTTAACGCACGATCATGGCAGAAGAATAGAACGAATTATCCCGTAACCAGGGTTCTATAGGGCACATTAAATACAGTAAATTACTTACGAATAGGTTTTGCAATCGTAACGCAAATCGCCAGCAACTGTACATCGTGGGGCGGAACGAGTATATGGGCTGGGTCACAGTAACATAATAATAGGTTGCCCTTGAAAAGTCAATAATGTGTCAGTGATCGAGTGAAAGTAATAAATATACGATATGTTAACCGCGTACAGGATACAGTACGGCAGTGTAAATGAGCAAGCTAATTAGGGAGTAGAGCTACCGTTTCTTCATGTAAGTAATCCAGGTTGTGGATACATCAAAGTTCCTTTTGGACTTTTCATTGCTCAACCCAACCATGGCCATCCATGACATCAGTTCCTACTGTTACCTACTCATCAGATTAAGATAGCCTAAACGGAAGTGGAAAAGTGTGCATAATAGCTTACAGCTGACGCGATAAACACTATGCAGCAGTGATCCGCGAGCAACGCTTGTACAGAAGGAGGGAGTTGAAAGTTGGATTTTTAGAATCCGCTGTGTGCCTGGGTTGCTCAAGGTAACCTCCTTTGGGACCACGGTTTACTTGAGATAAACCACGGTCATTGCGAGCAATTAAACCGTAAGTAAAATGGAAATAATTTGGTGTTGCTCATCCTAACATTGGAAACGTACGATCCCGGTTTCATCTAGCCTTAGACACATCAGTTGGAGATAGCCTCCGTTAAGGTGGAAATAAGCGCATAACGGTACAATGCTGTCGCCATAAACGCTATGCAACTGCGATCCGTAAGCAACGCTTGGTAGAGCAAAAATGAAATCAGAGTTGGAGTTAAGGAATCAGCTGTGTGATTGTGTTGCTACAAGAACCTTTATGGAGACCTCGTTTCGCTTAAGGTAAACCACGGTCGTACCGATTAATTGGACCGCATGTAACATGGAAATATTTTGGTGGGGCGCATCATAAAACTGGCAACCCACGAACGCGGATTCGTCTTAGTTTAGGCTTACCATGGTGACAGCCTGTAGATTTCAAATCACAGCATAAGGTTTTACAGATAGCGCCGTAAAAACTATGCAGCTGAGAACCGTGAGAAACGTGCGCCAAAGCGAAACCGAACTCAGACTTTGATTTGAAGAATCTGTTGTGCCTGGATTGCTAAACACAAACTATGTCGCGACCTTGTTTCACCTGAGGTGAACCTCAGTCATTCCGAGCACAATAACCGTAAGTAAAACGGAAAACGTTTAGTGTTGCCCATCCCAACGCTAGCAAATCACGACCGCGGTTCCTTCCTGGTTAATTCCTCAGGTAGATATAGCCTGAGTTGGGGTGGAACTCAGATCTTAGTTTTTCAGGGTCGACACTATAAAACTTTTGCCATTGAGGTCCGTAAGCAACGCTTGGTACAGCGATTACAATTCCAAATTTGGAGTCACAGAATCCGCTTTGTTTGGCTTTCAAACACAACCTCTATTGTGACCTCGGTTCACTTGAAGTGTATCTCGGTAAATCCGATCACCAGGACCGTATGTAAAGTGGAAATATTTTAGCGTTGCTCATCCCAACACTGGCATCCTATGAAATCAGTGAAGTCCTGGTTTAGATTCATCCTCAGTAGTTGGCTTAAGCTGGGTTTGAAGTCAGATGCTAATGGTACCCGGCTGACACCAGAAACACTATGCAACTGATATCCGTAAGCAACGTTTAGTAAAGCCGAAAGGAATTCATAGTTGAAGTTAGATAATCCGCTGTGTTCTTGTCTTGCTACCAACTACCTCTACTAAATTATTCGCTTCACTTGTGGTGGATCTCAGGTTTTCCGAGCAAAAGACCGTAAGTAAAATGGAAATATTTTGGTGTTGCGCATCCCAAAGTTGGCACTCCAGGATTGCGGTTTCGTCCTGGTTAGGCTCATAAATTAGTGCTAACGTGAGCTGAAGTAGAAAGCCGAATTTAGTGAATCACTACAAGAGAAAAATACAATACAAATGAGATCCGTGCGCAACAAGTTGCAAAACAATATCGAATTCAAAGTTGGAGTTGGAACAACTACTATGCGTTTGAGTTGTTACAGACAAACTGCACTGAGAATTTAATTCACTTAAAGTGGATCTGGTTTATTCCGACCCCGAAGACCGTAAGTAAAATGGAAATGTATTGGTGTTGATTAAGTCAACAATGGCAATCCACGATGGAGTTTCGTCCTGGTAAAGGTTCAACAGGAGGAAATAGCATGATCCTGGATGGAACTCAGAGCATAACGCCTTACAGGTGACGCCATTCAAACTATGACACAGATCCAATGGCAAAGCTTGGTACAGTGAATATGAATTGAAAGTTAGTGTTGCACTATCTCCTGTGTGCTTGGGTTGCTGCAAGCAACCACTATTCAGACTATGGTTTATTTGAGGTGCACCCCGGTCATTCCGACCACATTGGCCGTATATAAAATAGATATATTTTGGAGTTGTTCGTCTTAAATTTATCACCACACGATCCCGGTTTCACCTTAATATAGGCTCATTAGTTGGAGATTGCCTTATCTAGTTTGAAAACCAGAGCCTATAAGTTCACGACTAAAGCAAAAATACTATGCCACTTAAATGCTTGAGCAACAATAAGTACAGCGAAAAGAAATTCGTAGATAATGTTCGGGAATTCGCTGTCCTTGGGTTGATACAAACAAATTCTTTTGATAATTTGGTTCATTTGAGTTGGTCCCCGGTTGGTCCGATGATAAGGACAGTACGAGTAATCTAAGTACTTTCGTGATACGCCTCCCAACGCTGGCACCTCTCGACCGCAGGTCGTCCTAGTTGCTACCCATCAGGTGGAAATTGCATGAGCTGCAATGGAATCCAGAGCGCAGTGTATTACCTTTGATTACATGTGAACAATCATACTTAAATCCGCGAGAGAATCTTGGTACAGCAGGAATAAATTCAAATTTGGTTTTGGATCATCTGCTGTGTGCATGATTTACTACAAGCAGCTACTATGGAGAAGTTGTTTCATTCAAGGTGGACCTCGGGCATTCTGTTCATTTTGACCGTAAATTTGAAATATTTTTGTGTGGTTCACCTTATAACTAACACCCCACGACCGCGTTTTCAACCCGGTTCAGCCTCATCAGCTTGAAATAGCCTGACCTGTGTTAGGAAGCATAGCCTTTTAAATAACTGCTGACGCTACATAAACCATGCCACTGTGATCCGTGAACAAGACTTATTTCAGCGGTAATGAAGTCAAAGTTGGAGTGGAAGAATCCGCTGGGTACTTAATATGCTACTTGAAACCTATATTGATACCTCGGTTTACTTGGGGTGGAACGCAGTCATTCCGAGCACAAGTACGTACGTAAAATAGACACATTTTGTTGTATCGTATGTCGGATCTTCCATCTCACGAAAGCGGTATTGTCCTGTTTTAGCCTCAACCCCTGGAAATAGCCTGAGTTGTGTTAAAAAACAGCACCTAGTGTTCACGGCTGACCCCATAAACACTAACCCACTGAGGTCCGTGGGTAACGCTTGGTACAGCGGAAACGAACTCGAAGTTGGTTTTGGAGATCTGCTGTTTGCATGGGTTGCCGCACGCAGACGTTGTTGGGACCTCGGTTCACATGAGTTTGACGTCCGTCATTCAGAGCACAAAGACCGTATAAAAAAGGAAATATTTGCTGTTTCTCTTCTAAACACTGGCACACGACGACAGGGGGTACGGCTTGGTTTATATTTATAAGGAAGGGATTGCCTGAGCTGTTGTGGAAATCGGAGCATAGTGGCTCGCGGCTCACGTTTTACGTACGTACCTTGTGGTTGGAATATCCACGGTCTAATGCAAGTGTACCGAGGTCTCAATACTGCTTGCTTGTAGCAACCAAAGCACACGGCGGACTTCCATCTAAGTTTAAATTCGTTTTGGCTGTACCAAGCAATACACACGAATGGCAGTTGCACTGTCCTTCTGTCGTAAGCTAAGAATCACCGTTCTCTGCTTTCCACCCTAACTCAGGCTATCTCCAACTGGTGAGTCCAAACCAGGACGAGACCGCGGTCGTGTGGCGCATGTAATAAAAGGAGCAACACAAAAATCTTTCCATTCTGCGTACGTCCATTTGATGGAAATGACCGAAGAACACCTAAAGTGTACCGATTTCATATTTAGCGGTTGGTTAAGCAACCCAAGCACACCGCGGATTCTCCAAATCCCTCTTTGATGTCATTTTGCTGTATTAGGCGTTTCTCACGGATCGCACTGGTATAGTTTTTATGGCGTCAGCCGTGAACTATTAGACTGTCCTTTCTAAAACAGCTCAGGCTATCTCAAATAAACGAATTCAACCCACGACGGTAGAGCAGTCGTGGTTTGCCAGTGTTAAGGTGAGCAACGCGAAAATATTTCCATTTCGCGTACGGTCTTTGTGATCGGAATGGCCGTGGTCCAACGTAATTGAACGGGTTTCAAAAGAGTTTGCTTGTGGCAACCCAAGCACACAACGGCTTATCCAATTCTACCTTTGAATGCCTTTCCGCAGTACTAAGAGTTGCTCGGTGAACTCGGTAGCATAATTTTTATGGCTTCATCCGTGAACCACTAGATCTGATTTCCACGCCAGTTCAGGCAATTTCTACCTTTAAAGTTTAAACCAGGACGAAAGCTCGATCGTAAGGTGTCAGTGTTAGGATGAGTACCAAATAAAGATTTCCATTTTGCGTAGGGTCGTTGTGAACGGAATGACTGAAGTCCACCACATTGGAACCAAGGTTTCAATAAATTTGCTTGTAGCAACCTACGCATACAGCAGATGCTCCAAATGCTACTTAGCGTTCGCTTCCGCTCACGTTTAACGGCATTCTATCTAAAATGGCCTCAGCGCTTAAGTACTAGGTTATGTTTTACACCTCATCACAGGCAGTCGCCGTTTGATTAGTCTAATCCAAGAACAACCCTCGGTGTAGAGTAGCCAGCGTTTGGGTGCCCAATACTAAAATATTTTCACTTCACATAGGTTCCTTGTGATCGGAATGACTGAGGTCAACCTCAGCTAAACCGAAGTCTCAATAGAGATTGCTTATAGCCACCCAAGCACGCACCATAGCCTGCAACTCCAACTTTGAAATCGTTTCCGCTGTACCCAGCCTTGCTCACGGCTGCCGGTGGCATACTGTTTATGTCGTCAGCTAAGAACCGCTGGGCTCTGAATTTTACCTCAGCTGAGGCTACCTACACCTGATGAGATTAGACCACGACTAAACATCGACGGTGGGTGCCAATGTTGGGATGAGCAACACCAATCTATTTTCATTTTACATAAGGACTTGTGATCGGAATGACCGAGGTCCATCTTAAATAAACCGACGTCACAGTAGAGGTTGCTTGTACCAAACCAAGCACATCTAGGATTCTCCAAACCTTACTTTGAATACGTCTTCGCTGTACCAGGCGTTGCACACGGATCACAGTGGCACAATATTTATGCGTCAGCCGTAAACCACCATTCTCTGATTTTCACCCCAGCTCAGGCTATCTCCAACTGATGTGTCTATACAAGGACAAAGTCTCTGCCTTGGGTATCAACGTTTGGATGAGCGACAATACAATATTTCCGTTTCTCGTCGCGCTTTTGTTACGAATGAGCGACGACCAACGCAAGTGAACCGAGGACGAAATAGAGAGAGCTTGTAGCAAAACAAACACATTAGAGATTCTCAGCATGCAATTTTGATTTCATTTCCGTTGCACTAAACAATTCGCAAGAATCCAAGTACATAAATATTATGTCGTCAGACGTGTACTACTAAGTTTGGGTCTGCACCGCGGCTCAGAATATCTCCACCAAAGGAGTATAAACTAAGACGAAACCGCGGTCTTCGGCCGCCAGTGTTAGGATGAGCAACCGCAAAATTTTTCCGTTATACCTGCGGTCTTTGTGATCGGAATGACGGAGGTACACCACAGGGAAACCAAGTACTCAAAACAAATTGCTGGTAGCAACCCAAGTATACAGCGGCTTCTCCTACTCCAACACTGATTTCTGTTCCGCTGTACAAAGCTTTGCACAATGGCCTAAGTGGCACAGTGTTTATGGCGCCAGCCGTGAACCATTTGGATCTGTTTTCCACTCCGGCTTGGGCCACCATCAAATGCAGAGTGCAAACCAAGACGAAAAATCGATCGTGGAATGCCAGTGCTGTGGTAAGAAACACCGAATAATTCATTTTATATAAGGAACCTTTGTTTGGGATGACCTTGTCCACCTCCTGTGAACCGGGGTCTCCATATAGGTTGCTAGTTGTAAATATAGCATGCTGCGCATTCTCCAACACCAATTTTAAATTGGTTGCCGCTGTAATAAGCGGTGCTCATGGAATTAAGCTGCATAGTTTTTATGGCGTCAGCCGTTTAACAGTAAACTCTGATTTCAAGCACAATTCAAGCAACCTCCAGCTGATGTGGTCACATCAGGCTGGCTAGCCGAACAACCTCCTCGTGGTGTCAGCTGGGTGGTTCGGGTTTAACCCGTTCCAGCAAATAGTTCGGCGGCAGTGTTCCAGAACGTGGCGGGTTTCGCCTGGCAAGCGTCCTCCCTATAAAAATCCACAAATGTCTGCTTAACAACACTGTGACGTGGCGGTCGCGACTCGCCACAAATAAAGGTCACTGCCCCGTGGATATCCGGACTATTCTATCCATCCCACGGACACAAATCTCCTACTCGCACATTGTTGACGATATCAAATGTCAAAGATTGGAGCAGCACAACTACAAGCACAAAATACACAGCTACATACACATGGTTGGCGGCATCCGGTTTCGGATTAGCCTATCACTGTGGCCAGCCACAGGACGCCTGCGCCTACAGAGGGACCATTGGTGGCTTGCGCTGCATCACCAACAGCTCCAACCACACACCCCATATCCAATGTAAACCCGAAGGAATAAGACCGGGAGGCGTGTGGATGGGAGCCACGTTTCATCAACGGAGCCGGCCCACACTCCTTCACAGGCAAACACAAGCACACTGTATTTGGGAAATCAAGCGCGCACAAGGCGGTGGCTGGACCGTAGTCCGCTCCACCCTGAGTGCATGGAACCATTCTTCGAGCCTAGCACGGCCAAAATTACCGTGCACCCCGTCCCCTCCAGCAACGACCAACTGTCTCCTGGAGCCAGTATGGACGAGGTAGTGGGTAATAGCCAGGTAGACACCTTGTCAACATGCACATCAAGCGCAGCCACATCGGGGATATCAAGCAACAGCCAATCACTTGAAACGACAAAATGAAATAAAATAAATCCAATAATGCATACAGATAGGGTGGCATAACTCTTCGCTAAATTAGCATATGGAGTAATTTGGTTAGCAATGAATCCGTGATAAGGAAAAATAATGTCTACAATTTACTCAAAAATGCTACAAACGCAACAAAATTACCGAAGATAAGCGCAGTTAGCGTAAACAACGTGGCCGGCTAATAGAAGACTATCCAGATAGGCAAAACAAACCAAATAAACTGGAATGAAATTTATGCAGCTTAAAGAGACCTAGTTTAAGTGTAAGTTGGTTTAGCCCAACTGCGGTGAAGAAGCATCAAGAATGCAACATCAGCCTCAGCATGGGGTACATACACAAGGACATACGTACATACCCACTACACAAACACAAGCTGCTATTGCAAACCTATTGGATTTTCGCACATCCTTAATCATGCATCGCTGTCAAAATGATCATGCCTGTAAAGGCGTGCCTCACCTTGTTCAGAATAAAAGATTTATTTATTTATTTATTTACACCGCGGTCGTTGATGCCAGTGTTTGGATGGGCAACACAAAAATGTTTCCATTTTTACTTTGGCTTAATAATCAGATAGAACCAAGAACACTTCAAGTATGAAGAGTCACAATATTTGTTGCTTGGAGCAACCAAAGCACACAGCGGGTGCGCCAAGTTCAACTTTGCATTCGTTTCCGCTGTATCATGCATTGTTCACCGATCTCAGTGGCATAGTTTTGTGGCTTCAGCCGTGAACCATTAAGCTCAGAGTTTCACCACTGTTAATGCAATCTCCAAAGTATGCTTCTAAAACAGGACTAACCCGCGTCCGTGGAGTGTCAGTTCTGGGTTAAGCAACGCCAAAATACTTTCAGTTTAAATAAGGTCATTTTGACTGGCATGACCGAGGTCCACCTCAAGTGATACGGGGTCTCATTAGAGATTGCTTGTAGAAATCCAAGCGAACAGCGGATTCTCCAACTCCATTATTGAATTCGTTACCGCTGTACTCAGCAATGCTCACGGATCTGGTTGGCATAGCGCTATTGGCGTCAACTGTGAACAAGTATGCTGTGGTTTCCTACCCAGCTCAGGGTATCTTTAACTGACGCGTCTATAACAGAAGAAAGCGCGGTCTTGGGGTGCCAAAGTTGGGTTGAGCAATACCAAAATACTTCCATTTTACGTACGGTCCTTGTAATCGAAATGACCGAGGTCAAACAGCACCAGAAACGTGGGACAACTACGTAGCCCAACGTAACCACTGCACTCAACTGTTAAGAGAAGACAAAGCCGCCTATCAGCAGAACATCGCAAAAACCTTCAGTGCTAACCACAAACTGCTGTACAAGCACGTTAATAGCCTACGAAAGGTGAGGCAAGGATTTCCTCCACTCAAGACGGCTGATGGCCCAACAAGAACGTCTATGGAAGCTGCAAACGCGCTGCAGATGCAATACGCCCCCACGTTTCAAAGGGTCTTGCCACCAAGCGATCTACCAAGCTTTGTCTTCTGCTCACCAGGACTAACCCACATCAATTTTACAGCAGAGGCTGTATTGCAAAAGCTGACCTCTCTACGCAAGCATAGCTCGCCGGGTGTCGACGCCATTCGTCCTGAGGCATTGGGAGTAGCAGCAAACCAACTGGCAGGACATTTAGCTCAGTTTTTCCAGCACTGCTTAGACCAGAACCAAGTTCCCGCCATGTGGAAGCTTGGAATAATAAGCCCGATTCACAAAGGTGGAAGCAGATCTGATCCCTCCAACTACCGCCCAGTAACCCTTCTTCCTATACTCTCCAAGGTCATGGAATCCATAGTTGCCGATGCACTGGTGTGCTATCTGGAAAACTGCAACCTCATCACTCCTGAACAGCACGGTTTCCGTCGACGGCGGTCATGTACAACGAATTTACTCATTGCACGCAGTAGTTGGACCGAGGCAGCCGACGCTGGAGAAGGTGTTGATGTGATCTACCTGGATTTTTCCAAGGCTTTCGATCGTCTAGACCATCGGATACTACTATCCAAACTGCAGCATTACGGGATCGGCGACCCTCTTTTAAGCTGGATCGCCAACTTTCTGTTTCAACGGCAATTAGTGGTCAGAGTTCGGAGCTCTTTATCGGACCCCATACAAGTCGAGTGTGGTGTGCCGCAAGGCTCGGTTCTAGGTCCACGTTTGTTTCTGGTGTTTATTAATGACCTAGCACAGGGAATCGCTTCAAACTTCCTAATGTTTGCCGACGATATCAAGATCTGGCGCAGGATCCAGGCGAACGCCGACCAACATGTGCTCCAAAGTGACTTAGATACAGTGTATCAATGGTCGATCCAAAACTTATTGCATTTCAACGTCAGTAAATGCAAGGTGCTTTCCATCCGACATCAAGGCAGCTACTCATACCGACTCGGAACGGATGTACTGCAAAAATCAACTCTCGAACGTGACTTGGGTGTCCTGGTTCAAGATGACTTGGGTTGCTCCAGGCAATCGGAAAAGGCCTCGAAGACCGGGAATCAACACGTTGGGCTGTTGAGGCGGGCGTTTGGACAAATAAACGGCTCCATATTTCGACAAATGCTCAGTGCGTATGTTCGCCCCCATGTCGAATACGCAATTCAAGCCTGGCATCCATGGCTGAAACACGACCTTAATGCACTGGAGCAGCCTCAACGCCGGGCATCTAAGAACGTAACTGGAATGCGCAATCTGTCCTACCAGGAGAGGCTGCGACGACTAGGATTGTTCAGTGGAAGCTATCGCAGACTACGAGGCGACCTGATTATGACATACTTTATTCTGCGAGACCCTCATCATGTGTGCCGCCCTTTACTGCAACTCAGCAGCAATACAAACCTGAGGGGCCACTCATTAAAACTCGCAGAACAATACAGTCGTCTGGAGTGCCGCAGAAATTTCTTTTCCATCCGTGTCTGTCACCCGTGGAATGCTCTCCCAGAATCGGTCGTCTCTGCACCGACACTAAAAATATTTAAAAGACGGTTGGACGATGCACTCATCCATTTACACTTTGTTACTTAACACTATGTCTCCATCCTACACCTGGAGTTTACCCTGGAATTATTTGTTGTTAACTGTGGGTTTTGTGAATCTAAGTGGATCGCAGGACTGCAGCAAAGCAAACGATAAGTCCTTATTTTCGTATTTAGTGTTAACTATTTTACTATCCTTTTCATCATAATTATTATGTTGATATCCCCTGCAACTATCCAACGGGGCTTGTAAAGCAACGCTTCTTAACCCGTATAAATTCATTGTTCATTGTTCATTGTTCAAACTCGAGTGAACCGTGGTCTCATTAGAGGTTGTTTTGACCACCCTATCCTTCGGAGGATTCTCCACCTCCAACTTAGATTCCTATTTTGCTCTAACGAGCATTGCTTACCGATTTCGGTGGCATAGTGCGCATGGCGTCATTCGTTGAACACTGAGCTAATATTTGCACCGCAACTCATGATATCTCCAACTGATGAGGTCAAATCACAACGAAAACGCGGTCGTGGGGTGACAGTGTTGAGATGAGCAAAGTCAAAGCATTTCCATTTTACATAGATATTGTGATCGGAAGGACCGAAATCCACCTTAATTTAACAGAGGTCTGAATAGAGGTTGCATGTAGCTACATAAGCACACCGCGGATTACCCAAATACTACGTGCTTTTATTTCTGCTGTACTAATAGTTGCCCACGTATCTCAGTAGCATAGCGCTTGTAGCATCAGACGTCAAACACTGGGACCTGTTTTACAACTTAGCTCAATCAATGGTCAACGGATGAGTCCAAGGCACTTCAAAACCGCGGTCTTGGGGTGCCACTGTTAGGAGCAGCAACACAAAATTATTTCCATTTTTCAAATTTTCTTTGTGATCGGAATCAACTCAAGGGCACTACGTTCTATGTAGGTGTGGCTTTTAGCTACCAAAACGCGCAGAGGATTCTCCAACGCCAACTTTGAATTCGTTTTCGTTGTACCCAGCGTAGTCGCCGAACCCAGTAGCACAGAGTTTACTGCATCATCCGTAAATCATTAGGCTCTGATTTCCATCCCAGCTCATGTTATCACCAACGGATGAGTATAATCCAAGCCGCACCCGTGGCTGTAGGGTGTCAGTGTTGGGGTAACCAAAACAAATACTTCCAATTTACATCCGGTCTATGTGGTCAAAATTACCGGGGTCCAACTCAAGTAAACTGTAGTCTCAATGGAGGGTGCTTGTAACAACCCAAGCATACCGCGGATTCTCCAACTCCAACTTTGATTTTATTTCCGCTGTGCCAAGCGTAGCTAAAGTATCCACTGGCATAGTTTTTATGGCGTAAGCTGTAAACCGTTATGCTATGATTTTCACCAGAGCGCGCGCTTACTCCACCGGATGTGTCTAAACCAGGACAAAAACGCGCTCGTGGGGTGCAAGTGTTAGAATGAGCAACACCAAAATATTTCCAGTTTACATACGGTCCTTTTGATCGGAATAACCGAGGAACTTCTTAAATATACCGAACTTCCAATAGGGGTCGTTAGTAGCAACCCAAGCTCACGGCGGATGCTTCAAGCCGAACTTCGAATTCGTTTTCCTCTACCCCACACTTGCCTCCTATGACTGAAGTTTGGTCATGCTTTAGGCTCATTAGTTGGAAATATCCTAAGCTAGAGTGGACATCAGGGCATATTGGCTTACCGTTGACGCCATATAACCTATGCCACTTAGATCCGTGCTCAACGATTGGTACTGTGGAAGTGCATTCAAAATTGGAGTTGCGGAATCCGCTATGCGCTCGGAATGCTGTAAGCAACCTCTATTGCGACCTCGGATTACTTGAGGTAGACCTCGCTCATTCCGATCAAAAGGGCGGTACGTAATATGGAAATATTTTGGTGCCGCTCGTCCAGACACTGGCAGCTTTGGACCGCGGTTTCGTGCTGTATTGAACAAATCAGTTAGAGACAGCTGAATTGGGGTTGGAAACATGGCCAAGCGGTTAACGTCTGACGCCATAAACACTATGAAAATGCGATCCTCCAGCAACGCTTGGTACAGCGTAAACGAAATCAAACTTGCAGTCGAAGAAATCGCTGGGGGCTTTGGTTGCTACAAGCAACCTCGATTGAGACCCGGTTCCTTTGAGATGTACCTGGATCATTCCGATCAGAAGGACCGTACATAAAATGGAAAGATTTTGGTCTTCCTCATCTCTACCGGGGCACCCCGCGACCGTGGGACCGTCCTAGTTTACACTATTTAGTTAGAAGTAGCCGCAGCTGGGGTTTAATTTAGAGCTTAGTGGTTCACGGATAACGCCCGAAACACTATGCCTGTGAGATCCATGGAAAGCGATTCGTACAACGGAAAGGAATTTAAAGTTGAAGTAGCCTAATCCGCTGTGTGTTTGCGTTGCCACAAGCAAACCTTATTAGGGCCTCACTGTACTTGAGTTTGTCCTCGTTCATTCTAAACAAAAGAACCGTAATGAAAGCAGAAATATTTTGGTGTTGCATAGTGTAACTGTGGCACCCCAGACCGCGGTTTCGCCCTGGATTAAACTCATCAGTTGAAGATAGACAGAGTTGGGTTAGAAATCACAGCCTAGTGGTTCACAGCTAACGGCATAAACACTATGCCACTGAAATCCGTGAGAAAAGCTGTACTGCGGTAACCAATTCGACGGAGAGCTTGGAAAATTATTTATGTGTTTGGCTGGCTACACGCAACCTCTATTGAGATTTTGACTCACTTGCGTTGGCCCGCTTTCATTTCGATCACAAGGACCGCATCTAACCTGGAAATATATTGCTGTTCTTATCCTAACATTTGCGCCATATGACCGCTATATGGTCCTGGGTTTGACTCATCCGTTTGCGGTAACCTATGCTAAGGTAAAAATAAAAGCATAAAGGTTCACGTCTGACGACATAAACGCAATGCCACTAAGATATATAAGATGAGCTTCGTAAAGCAGAAAGGAATTTAATGTAGTTGCGTAATCCTCTGTGTGCTTGAGTTGCTACAAGCAACTTATATTGGGACCTCAGTGTACTTGATGTGGACCACGGTCCTTCCGATCACGAGACCGTGAGGAAAATAGAAATGATTTGGTGTTGCTAATCCTAACACTGGCACCCCACTACTGCAGTTTCGTCCTGTTTGCGACTCATCATTTAGAACTATTATGTGCTGAGTTGGAAACCAAAGCCTAGTGGCTCACGCCTGACGCCATAATCACTGCCACTGTGTTCCTTGAGCACTGTTTGTTACAGCGGAAACGAATACAAACTTAGTTGGAGAGTCCGCTGTGCGCTTGGTTTGCTGCAAGCATCCTATATTGAGACCTCGGTTCACTTGAGGTGACCTTCGTCATTCCGATCGAAGGGACCGTATGTAAAATAGAAATATTTTGGTGTTGCTCGTCCAGACAATGGCACCTTATGACCGCGGTTGCGTCTTGGATCGACCTACTCAGGTAGTGACAGCTGATTTGGGGTTGAAAACAGAGCCTAGGGTTTTACGGCTGACGACATAAACCCTATGTTACCGAGTGCCGAGAGCAAAGCTTGGAACAACGAAAAGGTATTCACAGATGGCGTTGGAGTAGCCACCGTGTGCTTGGTTTAACACAAGTGTAACCTAGGGCACTTCGGTATCCTTGATGTGGACCTCGGTCATTCTGATCAAATAGACTGTATGTAAGCTGAGAAAATGCTTGTGTCACCCAACCGAACATTGGAAAGCAGAGGCTACTGTTTCGTTTTGGATATTGCAACACCAAATTATTACCATTTTATATACCATCCTAGTGATCGGAATGAATGCAGTCCACCTTAAATAAACCGAATTCTCAAGCGAGGTTGCTACTAGCAACCATTGCATACAGCGACTTGTCCGTCTTTAACTGTTGCATTTACTTCCGCTGTACCAAGATTTGGGAACGAAGATTAATGGCATAATGGCAATGGCGTCAGCCGTGAAGCACTGAATTCCCACCCAGCTGGCGCTATCCCAACTTATGAGTCCAAACCAGGACAAAACCTCCGTCATGAGTTACCGGTGTGTAGATCAGCAACACCAAAACATTTAAGTTTTACGTACAGTCCTTTTGATCGAAATGACGGTGATGCACCTTAAGGGAACCGCGATCTTAGTCGAGGTTGCATGTAGCAATCCAAGTCCATCACCCATGCTCCAACCCTAACTTTGCTTTCCTTTCAGCTGTAGCAAGCTTTGCATACTTTGCTTAGGAGCATGGTCTTCATAGCGCGAACTGTGAAGCACTGGGTACAGATTTTAACCCGACTTAGGTTATCTTTACCTGAGGTGTCCAAACCAGGAGGACATCTTATTGTGGGTTATCAGCGTTGGGCTGAGTGACACCAAGATATTTCCATTTTACATACGGCCTTTGTGGTCGCAAGGACCGTGGTCTACCTCAAGTGAACCGAGGTCTCAGTAGGTGTTGTGTGTAGCAACCTAATCACAGAGTGGTTTCTCCAATACCATATTAATCAACTTTATATGCTTTTACGGTGTTTAGATGTTGTGTCTGCAAGGGATAAGTTCAAGTTTTACTCAATTTCTAGACGTTTGCACATAAATAGAGGACGTATAGAGGATACGCTTACTGTTCTTGATTACCATATTAAGCATTAGCGCATTAACTTTTCCAGTTTCCCCTTGCTCTTTACATTTTTAACGCTACTATTTGGGTTTTCATAACGAAAACACAGGCCATTTATACCGTTTGACGGGTCATACCCGTCCACCGATATTTTTATTCCGCTTTTACATTCAAGCTTCTGCTCAAGTATTTTATTAGTCGCAAAGGGGCAAGAAGAGCCTTGTTTGTGCTCAAGTATTTCAATGCAGGATCAAATTTATTACGCACTTAACTCACCGTCCTTGGGCTGGTTCAGCGCACTCAGTGGTCCCGTTTAACGGTGGACTTAGAGGTAGCACTAAGGGCGGCGACGATAGCAGGAACAAGAAGATAAATTTAAATTTTAATAGTAGCAGGTAACTAATTAGCGCAACCATATTAACAAAATTAAAAAGGTTTCTGAGTAATAGAACGTAAGTTTTCCGAACAATTGGAGAAAAGACCGAACAGAGAGAACCGGAAAGCAAAGTACTAAAAGCTTGCAAAAGGCATATGTATACGGATACATCACAACTACTCTATGACAGCGTTAAGCCAGTAGCACCAAGGTTCGGAGGCCTTACCGGTCACCAAAAGTTTACAAGACTTAGGTACCACATTGCCCAATTTTAGCAATGGTTGTTTCTGCTTACTGTTCTATCGCCCAGTGGCTTTTGGTAAGTACTGAGCTAATGTAACATCAAGGTACTAATTACCGACTTCGTGACACATTCCATTTTAGCGAACGCAAATTGGCTCCCAACAACCGTAACAAAGAATGTTTACCTTGGACGTCATCACGCTTTCCTTTTAACACCCACTTCCCCGGAAAAATAAATACATTTAAGCCTGCATAGAGTTGACTCGTACAGCAATAGCGATACTATCGAGTGATTTGCAATGCCTCGTTTTGCTTTGCGAGTGGAGCGTAGCTTCTTATTTAGTGGTATTTACTACAGCTATAAAGCTGATGCGACTATGGGATCGCTACTGTGTCCCTTATCGGCAGATGCTTTCATGGCAAAGGTAGAGTATACGGAATGACATTTAAAGGTCACCGCTATTGACTGTTACCAGTGCTATATGGCTAGTCAGCCTATTGATCTGGACGCTGTTATTCAGCGCTTAAATCAGGCTCACACTGTATTGCATTTTACTTGCAAGGAAGAAGTGAAGAATCCGTCGCTCCACATTAATGTATTCTTTACCATTTAAGCTAGATGGCTCTATTCAACTACACGTCGACAGAAAGGTAACCTGGTATGACTAGTATCCTAACTTTTATAGCATCGGTCCATTAAATACAACCGGAACGTACTTCTTTGGCTAACAACAAGGGCTAGAAGGATTTGTTCTGAAAACAATTGCACTACTAAGCTGAGCTCATACAAAATGTGCTGCGCAGAAACGGGCATCCTGAGCAGTTGCTTCTTAGTAACCTTTAAGATAAACTAAACCAGGTGCAGGTTTTAACTGTTGACTAAAATGCCCATTTTATAAGCTTACCATTCAAGGGAATGCAGCCGCCGTGTACGTAGCCAAAATTTCTTTCCATTGCTTAAGTCAACTTTTTCAGCTGCTGGACTCTTGTTTAACTCTTTAACGGACACATTCATCGTGTTCCTGACAAAGACGAGCTGCCGACGCTGACCGTTTCAATAGTCATTTAGCAGTTTGACTGCGCTTTTAAAGCCACTTTCCTCTATCGAATTGCGAAGCACCTGTGGAAGCGCGTTAATAAGTACCTTCTGCACTAATTGCGTCAAAGCGGCACCGGGGCTATAACCAGCCTTGTTATGGCTCCGCTTCTTTATATTTGTCACGAAGTCGATCCAATGCGCGCCAAGCTTCTACTATGTAATGTTTAGCTGCTCCACTGGAAAAGCCTGCGCCTCCACCCCCACGTGCAGTGGCGATACTCATTCACTTGTAGCAATTGCGCTTGTGTTCACAAACGATACTGCTCAAAGCTCTTAAGTTATCTTGGTCGGGTAAGACGAACGTTCCTGCTGCCAGTAGCCGTTGCTCAAGTACATTGTTGCCTTAAATAAAATAGAGCTTAATATTTTATGCTTGAATTCATTGAGGCACACCTAACTAGACGCCAGAAACGATTAAAGCAATTAGATTGCGCAATAAATACCTTACAAAGTAAGTAAGTGGCTGTGACCAAAAGGTATACAACCTGGAGTAACGGAAGAACTGCTAATGTGGGGCAAAATCTTTAGCATGCTGAAGATGAAGTGCATCCATGTGTGCGTAGATTAAACAGGGAAACTACAATAGGTAAAGCGACTACAGTGTGAGAAGACTGAGAGTTTCCCTTTGTAGGTGGCAGTATAATAGTGAAATATATCTCTACTCGCTACGCTAGATGATAACCTTGGGCAGTGACGTTACTCGGAGGCGCGTCAATTCCGCCACCTAGCAGCGTTGGGAAACGGACTACTGTTGCTTTTTATAAGGAGACGGCTTGGTAGGCGAAAAAGCATCAATCACTGGAACAATGCTATAGATTGTCTTGAACTGTCTTGTACATCTCACAAAGCCACTTATAAAGCATTTGTTTACTCCGTTAGTATCTGTCGTATGTATCCGCAGATAGCTGCTTAAATAGCTCAGTCAGGGCCCTCCATGGAAGCTGAGGCTGGTCGGGTAGGACGTAAACTTATGCAGGTAAATAACTGTTCTGTAGGATCTGGGGCCATCCTTTTGCTGATTTTGTAGAATAGCTGTGTTGGAAGGAACTCCTGTACAGCTACCCTCCCTGGACGTCATGCGTTAAGGTTTTATGTGCAGTTGATTGGTTTTTATCTAAGTCCATATTCCGGGTAAGTCTTTGTTGGTTATAACGTTAGACGGAAGCAGTTCCTCAGTCTTTTCCCGGACGTCAATAAAATTCCTGACCATGATGTAAACGGCAATAGAGGAACAGTTCAAAGGAAGGCCGAAAAGGACCGTCATAGAAACAAGCAGGGTAAAAATCCGAATTTGAGACAGTTGGACTTGAGACAAACTGATGTACAATGTGCAACAGATATCAAGCTAAAACCTTTTTGATCAGCCAACAGAAATAATGTCCAATGGGTAAATAATTGATGTAAATAAGGATCAAGTGTATGGTTCCAAGAAGCTTCCACGTGGTATTAGCTTAAGGTGTTGAGACTGAGGTGTAGGAAAAGAGAAGAATACCGTTCAAAGATGTGTGGCGATCGAATGGTAAAGAAAGAGCAGAAAGCCGGCCTATTACCCATTACTTGTGGAATAGGATAGCGCATCAGCGTTGTAATAGATTAGCTGGACTACTCGAAGGTGCAATAATACGGTTTCAAAGTGAAACCTAATGGAAGCCGGGAATAGTGAGGGTACGAGCCGGATTAACTACGTAGCGGAAGCCGTTTGCGCTTGAAAGCTTATGGAAACATTGACTGCCGTGCAGTCCGGTGGCGACGGTTTATGGTGAAGCAAGGCAAGGTGTAGCAGCCCTGAGGCTTGGGGTATAGAACAAGCAATACCATGGACTAACACGTGTGGAATAGGATGGCGCAGCGGAGTGTCAATAAGTTAGAAAAACATTCAAAAGTGGAATGCTACGATGGCAACGGCAACCAAATGGACGCAGCGATGAATATTAAAATGTGTCTTAGTTTGCGGCGTACTCGACTTAAAAATAAGTTAACGTAAAATCTAGCCTTAAACATGTGTATGTGTTCACTAGAGCCATAATCACTGACTGAGAAACTTTGCTCATAAATTAAAATTACAGTTCTAAATCTAGGATTGTGCAACAATTAGAAGAGAAGTAGACCATGAAGGACACATTGTATTCGCGGGTTTTGATAAAGTGAAACTGTCGTAATACGAACAGTACTTCGCGAGTTATTCACAATTGTATGACTGGCTGCCGGTAACGCTATCATTTTTGCTTAGAATGGCTTTTCGTTTTGCAAGCAAATAAAGAAAAAAGGAAGCAAGTTACAGACGGTGGAGCACTATGTGCTAACTAGGAATACATAAGTAGAAATGCTAAATATAGCCATATATTTGTTACAATAACTAGGTATGAGTTATGCAGCGGAAACCAAACTTTCCAGGTACACATAGTAAATGTTGGGGAAATATACCTTGATGTAATATAGAGATTCTCCTTCCTTAAAACAAGTAAACATACACCAGATCACAGTACAACTTGTTATTAATCGGCGGCCATAATGCCTTAATGTGCCACTTTCCAAGGAAATTGGGCCATCTAGGCCACTACGATTGAGGAGGTTAAACATTGAGGTTTCCAACTAGTTGCGCAGGCTATCCCAGGACGACATAATCCAAGTCCGTCTGCATAAACGTTGAAACCCCATTGTTTGGTCTTTGTAAGTTTGAAACTCGCGTATATATCATAGCAAAACAGCGCGTTGGATCGCGGCATATTTTAGATATCTATAAAGGCAGGGAATACCCACCAGTAGCAAGAAGCATCTAGAGTGAGTCTATACGAGTCTACCATCTAGCTAGAAGGGTCTAGCAGAGTCTAGCATAGTGGCCTACCTACTTCACTAGAGTCTGTCTATTAGGGCATTAACAACGTTGATTCCTGGGGTTGCGGTTGCTCCAAAGTGAAGGATTATTGTATCTCACATTTTGGTACACACTATTGTGCAGCACGTTGCTTCATTTCGAGCTTATGCTCTTCAATGTTAAATAATAAATAAATAAATATTTATTCTCGGCTATGCGAGGCATGCCCTAGAGAGCCTCATCAAATAAGTGCAATTATACCGACATGTCATGGCAATTTTAACAGTGACAATCGGAGGTTGTTCATATGTTGTTATTTGAAACTGTACAAGTAGGACAGAAATAAAAATGAAGAAAACCCATTTCCAGTAGTTCGGGCACGTTCGTGTGGGCACACTAGTTCTGCCATAAAGTGCAGTAACAATTCCGGCATGAACAGCTCAAAAACAAGCACTGATCAATTATAAAAGAGCTGGCGAAGAACACGCTCAATCGCGATTACACGATAAGCTGGGTTCATGTGAGTGTAGCGTAAAGAACAATTGTGAATGCGCAGAACAAGACGTGGCGACAAAATATGCAGATAAGAAAGTGTCTGGGCGTATCCATCATGGTAGTATATAGTCATGGTCAGCTTGTCAGTGTGAGCTTATTGGCAGTAACTTTATTCCGTGGGGAGTCACCTCCGCCACGTCGCAGTGTTGTCAAACCGATATTTGTGGCTTTTTATAGGGAGAATGCTTGTCAGGCAAAGACTCACCATGTCCTGGAACACTGCCGTCGACGCATTCGCACGACAAGCTGCAGCTGAAAATGCTTCATATTGACCGCTTATTAGTTCTGTTAGTCGCAGTCAGGATACACCCAAAATTTTCGCTGGCTGATGCATGATGGGGCCGGACTGTATCATCCATGAGTCCTGTCACTTCCTGACGGAAAGGCACGGCTTGTACGGTGGGAAAACTATAAAGCAAACATGCTGGCATGTTTCGTATTTGTCGTCGGTAGAATCGCGTAATGTCTCCGAGGGGTATCCAGTAATATGTTGTTCAACCAAATATTAGAGTAGAATGGCCAAAAGCAACCGTTCAGGCCCGAGTAAGCTGCAAGTTATCCTGAATAATGAAACAGAAATCCTCCCAGAGTACGTTTTCTTGATTGGGACATTAGCATCCACGAACCTATGGACGGTAAAAATAGTGCGGGCAGCTCCAGATGTGGTAAGTAAAAATAAATTCAGTAGTGTAAATGGCCGAACCCATTTGTTCTTGACACGGTGAAAGTATTGTGCTTGAAAGTATTGTGTTGTTATATTTCCAAATTACGTGCATAGACCATGCAGGAAAAGCTGCCCTCCGGTTAGATGGAATGACCGAGTTGACACTAAATGTCAGCAACGCCGAAGATGAGGCGAGCTGCACCACGTTGTTTAGGCCTTAATATAGTGGCATCCATCCAAGATAACAGATAAGTGTTTTGTCCATTCGGTAAGTATCAAGGTAGCGTAATGCTTATCCATCCATTTCCAGATAAGGAAATATTGTGTGCGCTTCGTTGAAGTGTTGAGGTCAAGACAGTGGACGTATCCTCGGGTTCTGGCCACAGTTCCTGTGGAAATCTCGAAAAAAATACAACAAACAAAGACGTCCAAACAAAAGGGCAACAACGATGCATCCGTAACTCAGGGAAAAAGATTAGTCGCAAAAGTGCTTTCAATAATGAACCACACATTATATGTATCAGTAGAACTAAATATTTCATGTACGTGTGTTCCATAAAAATTTAGATCTCAATCTCTTATTAGCTGAGGTCCCGTATCTCATGACAGCCAACTTAATGTTTCGCATTTTCAGCATTGTACAGTTCCAATCATGGATATATGAACAATTTTCTATGTTACTGTTACAATTGCATTAAAATGTTTGTACCGTTGTACATATCTGATCATGCCTCCACGAGCGTGCCCCGCATAGTCGAGAATAAAACATTTATTTATTTATTTATTTATGAACAGTGACGCCTCAGAGAGCTGCGCGATATCGGGGAGCTAGAGGTCGATCCGAATGGTTTGGATTAGTCGTTGGATTGCGGCTAGGTCGTTCAATTAAGTTGTGAAGACGAGTGGTGAGGATCAAGGCTAGGAATGAAATAAGCTGTGCTGATAAAGCATGAGCAAGTTCAGCAAAGTTCTTGGGGGAAGCAATGCTTTGGGTATGCAGCACTTAGAGCAGATACGCCGCAGTAGTATGGATGAACTCAGAAAAAGGTCAAAAAAGTATAGATTATTGCAAAGCACAGAGATGACCATCTAGTTGAAAAGCAGTCAGGGATAAATATAAGGAAAAGACAGAGTAGGATTTAGAAAGGCTTTAATTGAATGAGTAACAGATGTCAAAGGGGCTTTCGAGGGACTAAGCAGTCAGTTAAGATAGCCGAACTAGGAAAGGTAACGTCTCATAATTTTGAGTGAATTCGGAGTGCAGGGGCCGATCAAGCAAGGCTCGGGTGGTCAGCGCTTTGGGATTGGGATTTAAAATGAACGCAACAAAAAGGCTAGAAAAATATAGAGTGAAAAAAGCTAGCAGGACCTAGAGGTAGGGAAAACGTATAGCTGAGCCTGCAAAGACTGTACTGCTGAAGTCTCAGTAACCAAAGGGTGGTTGGAGAAACTGACAGGTCAAGAGAGGCTAAATCACGGTAAGGCCATAAAGCTGGCCGTC
Organism: Dicrocoelium dendriticum; assembly: GCA_944474145.2. NCBI lineage: Eukaryota > Metazoa > Platyhelminthes > Trematoda > Plagiorchiida > Dicrocoeliidae > Dicrocoelium > Dicrocoelium dendriticum. The sequence goes on from OX104066.1 coordinate 72,234,706, forward strand.
TGATTGAAAGAAAGAATGAAAGCAGGAAGCCAGAAAAGAAAAGCTTAGGGTCGGTATGAGAAAGATTTACTGATAAGGAGTGGAAGAGCCCACGAGGCTTTCCAGGTGATGTAAACTAGACGTTGAATCAGCCGAACTAATGTTTGTAACATAGAAAAACTGAGTAAAACTGGAAAACAAGTGGCCGATCTGACGAGACTGGATTAGTCGACGCGAAGAAACAGCACGTAAAACTAAAGGCAGGATAAGTTCCGCAGCAACAGAGAGTAAGCGAGTCAAGCAGACTCTCCGGGTAGAGGAACACGAGCGTTGAGTCTGCATAGCGTATACCACTTAAGTCAGGGTAGCATTGGAGCAGTCAGAGAGAAAGAGGCTACTCAGTGGGACTAGATCACTTCAGAGCAGTGAGATCGGGCACTCCAGTTGAAGAAGAAATGAAAACAGAGCGCGATAATAAAAGTTAGGGTCAGGATGGAAAAGGTTTATTAACGAGAGATGGGAAAAGCCCATGAAGCTTTCCAGGTAATGTAATCGGGTAGTTGAGTCAGTCGAACCAAGAGAGGTGACGTCTCAGAAGCGAGGGCCAGCGGTGTTCATCCATGTTGCACCGTTAACTATTACTGTAGTGTCTTATAAGCTAGTACCTCGATGGCTTTTCTGTTGAGAGCGGTTCTAGCACCATTAGCAAAGAAGGATAAGGTAAATCAAGAGTAGGAACATAGGTACAAGGTAAGTGGGACCCGTTATTTCACCCACCATTGTGCATAACGCATGGTACACCTGGGAACCAGTTAAAAGCTAAGAGCACTCACGGTCCGCCCGGATTAGTCGATGTGGTGACCAAATTTTCCAGTTGTACAGGCAGCTAGTGTCACAGGGGCCTTTCTGTCGCTAGTTAGCTTTCATGCCAGTAAAAAGACTGGAAATGCGAAGGTTTTACTAGCAAAAGCAGATGAACGAAAAGGAGCTGGTTTACATGATGTCTGTCTACCAGTGTTTCCAATAGCGGTCAGCGCAGAAAATGGTCAGATATAACAAAGTATATAGGACAAAGAGAGGATAAGTGAGAAACAAATGCCCTCATTTCTGTGCCTATGGCTTTTATAAGGGTCATTCAATCGACCAGATGGCATATATGTATTAGTTTGAAGTATGGATACCGCTAATATTTTGAAACTGCGGATTACTGTGGCGCGTACTCAGGATAAACGAACGCGCAGCACTTAGGCCAACTAGCAACTGACCTCTACGAAGCTTCATAGAAGTACCTATACAGCTTGTAGTTAGATGGTTTTGTACACTACTAATGCTACCTTAGGTACCTTAATTGTATCGACCTCAAGCTTAGACCCTAAGATCTTACACAAGACTTAGTTCTGGTAGATTACCTTTACTAGGCGTACTACAATGCCCTGGTTTGTTATTGCCTGGCAGACCTTCACTATATAAAAAGCCAGATTCTCCATTTGGCCCAACTGCGAGGTGGCGCGTATGGCGCGTCACCTGATAACGGTACCGCCCAGAACTAACTACTGGCATGTTGTGTATCGTCATGTTTCAAGTTTTTCTTGACACGTCCAAGAATATGTTACTGCTGGATATTTATCGTTTGCCCTATATGTATAGTGCCCTCAGTGTTTGCACTATGCACACACTTAAGCCCAAAATTTCCTCCTCCCTTGACAACTTTATTCCATATGATCACTTCCTCAATTTCCGTCGCTTGTAACCCTACCGACTGCTACCAGTTACGTGCATGGGAACGTGCCTGTTGGGAAACATAACCGTCAGTAAATTTTGATCCTGCCAGGTTTCGTGTGCTCTAGTAACTTCTCTGGTCAACCAGAACGACACCTACAACTTGTGACGCTGCACCGTAGCTATGTATCTATTGTTGTTTGCTACCTATTTCCTTGCTACTCGGATAATTATCTGGACTGTATACGGTCGCTAAAACTTCTGCTGGTTTCCCGTCACTTAACTTTGCGCTAACGTGTCCATTGCTTTTGACCTTTACCATAAATTTGCTCTCAGCATTCTGTTGTTTTCCAGTATTTAACGCACTGCTTCTGCTCTTCTCTCGTATACTTGTTAAAATTAATATGGTCGCGCGATGCAGTACCCTATCAGTCCAAATATTGCAGTTAACTTACTTCTAAACCAACGTTTCTACCACATTGCTGTAATGCTGAGTTTATGTCCCTTACCGGCTCTCATCCTTAAATTGGTTTTAGCTCTCTTCCTCGGGTCCACCAGAACGATATCATAACGTGCAGGGTAACGTACTAACCAAGCTGAGTCTGAAGTTCACTTCCTATTTACCAGCTTTCAGTGTCGGTTATTTATGCTGTAAATAGCCACCAAGCATTCGGCTAGCTTTCGGTCACCAAACCTTGCAGTCACCAGCCATCACTGTTGTTTAGCTTGGCAGTGAACCTGCGTTCAACAAGCCACTGGCTTTCCACTACCTACTAACCACTGCTACCCTTAGCACACCATCTTATTAGACTTATTAATCATGCTTCATGCATCTCCCTAACCACGCAGCTACTAACGTCCACCTAATCCTACAGCACAGTTTGTTACACCGCTGTAATTATGTCATAAGCTCCTCTATCAGTCCCCTTTATCAAGTTGGTCTTGGCTCTCCTCCTCAAGTCTACCGTACCGGTACCTACAAGATGTGCCCTTGCGTTCTAGCCACGTAGCTTTCGTCCTGCTAATCCTATTTCCTGGTTCCTCTGATAATTCCCTTGACCGTACCTGGCCGATACACTACTTGTTGGTTTTATATCATCTATGCTTGCACTTAATTATCTCCACTGCGGTTGATCTTCACCATAAAGTTGCGCTCAGCAGAATAGCGGGTTTCAATTACTTTATTCATCTGTTCTTATCTCTTACGCTACCCTGTTAAATTTAACAATCGCGCAATGAAGCGCCGTAGCTACACAAATATTGACGTACATGCCGCCCTTCTACCTTATAACGTACTGTCTGTTCACCCCTCAAACGACATTATTTCTTATCCTTGTCTTCCAGGACTTAGCTACAACACGTGACACAGCGGACTGACCTTTCGACATCTAACGTTCACTTTCCTTTTACCGAATTCCCCCGCTTAGAATCTATGCCATGCGTAGCCGCTCAGACCGCTGCACATTTCCCAACCCTACTCAAATTAGCCTCCTTCCTCGCTCTGGATCACTGCCTTAAATTTGCGCCCTGATTGCTACTGGCTTACCATTACCCACACGCAGGGCGCTAGCCGTGTAGCTACTGTTGTTTACTCTCTATTTACTGGCATCCACGGCCCAACTTGCTACTAGCCTTCAGTCACTTAACTTGCCTGTGCTACCCACCATACGCAACGCTGTTGAAATTAATAACCTCGCACAACGCGACTCGCTAGCCGTAAACAGCTGCAAACGAGCCAACAAACCCGCATCCAAGATACACGCTCTTTTGCTCTCCATTTACACGAATAACGCGTTTATGTAATCTAACTAAAGACAAATCCATAGCGTGCACAGCGTTTGAAATTTCAGCGTTCTATTGCATACTATTCGCTTCTTTGTGTGCATTTGCATGGCATTTTTCTTTAGCAAGCACTTGTCCGTTTTGAGGACCTCCAAGTTTTTAACTATGCTTCTATTGGAACTGCTCAACTCTTCAACAACTGGAAGGCACAAAATTTAGCGACTCTGATTTTTACCAACCTACTGAACACACCGCTCAAGTTGACAGGATTGAGAACAAGTGCGGCCAAGTTAGAGCAAATCGTACACCGGAGGATAAAAAATAGGTGGTTGTCGACTGCGCTTAACAGCGCAATAGCACAGCTACGGGCCAGAACAACATTTACTTATAGCAAATTCCTATATCACCTTAGGTGGGTCTTACCATTATTGCATTTTAATAAGCAGTCTGTTAAACCCCTGAAGTAGTTATGAGGTCGAACAGTTATCAGACCTTATATTAGTTCGTGGAACACAGTTACTCCCTCCCTATGTACAGACCAAAGTTGTTTGCAGTTTGAGATTTGAAGGTATGCTGGTACATAGCTGATCATGTCTTTTTGGTACGGTTCAGACAAATTTGAGGATAGCAATTTATTATTTAGTTAGTGTGCTTTTACGGCACCAGTGGGCTAGGCTTTGAAAGTTGATAAAACGCAAAGATACATACTAAGGAAATAGGTGTAGATATGATGAAAGGACTGTAGTTTGCCAGCTTGGATAACTCCGTTATTGTCCTGCGGATGATTCTGTGTGAGAGGTATACAGAGTTGCCAACCAAACAGGCAGTAGGCTAGGTCTTCCTATCGGTTGAGCTTTTTGAAACTTGACAAGATGGTCATTGAAGAAGGGAAGTCGGAGAGTGTAGGTACCCGTTGGTCCTTGCAGCCTATGAACCGTTGTTAAAGAAGGAATCGAAAAGAGTCAGCAACCAATCAAAAATGGCCAAATACATGTTGTATTCATTATTCTAGTCTTAGCACCCATAAGCCGGATTTGACTGATCCGGGCAAGGCCTCCTGGAGACCGTGATTGCAGTAGTGGATTAGAACAAAACGAGAGACCATTCACTGGAATTAATTAACCGATTAGCACCTACAGGGCCTGTTTATTCGCGCACCATTAAGTCTGACCCTTGGCAGGATTTGGGGCCAAGTATAAGAGAAATTTATGCAGGAACAGCCATGATAAGGCAAGGTGGTAGTTAAATATTTTTGGATGCTCAGCTAGCCGGTGTGACAAAGACATGGTTAGCTGCTATTTTAGTGAAATGTAACCTGGAAAGGTCAATGTTGTGAGAGTAAAGGTGGTTGAAGGAAAGTATCTGGATTTTCATAATGTCTGTCTACTAGTGTTTGCAACAGCGTTCGGCGTACATACATTTACAAAAAATAATATTATTTCCAGAGCAGAATATCAGGAGCTGTGGTTAGCATTCAGTTTTCTTCCCGCTTGCCTTTAGACAGACTACCAGGATAATTGAAGTAGAAGTGCTCCCACTGATCCTCTAGTACGATGCCATCTGACTGCTGTCCCGTTGAACACGACTTTCTATTGCATAGTTGCGCGTTCTAAACACGTACCTTTGCGGGACTAGATAAACTGCGTAGTTTGAGTAATATAGCTATAACAAAGGAACAGATAACAACGGAAGGTCACCTTACAGCACCGGGTCATTGCGTTAACTTTGTGAAACCTTTCCCTTGGAGAGCAAGGAAGGGCATAAATGTTGTTAATATACCTTGCTTAACAAACCCTCACTTTCAAATGCGTACGCCGTAGTAACGCTGCGCAAGGATCTTATTTCTTCAGTGCTGCATGTTTAACGTTGCTTTTGACTCATTACTTGCAAAGGATATTGGTTCCTGAAACATTTCCTCGTGGTGGCTAAATAGAAAAGAGCACATGCAAGGTGGCCTGACCAATATGACGTTTAAAGATATGAAGGCATTGTACCTGGTCCGCAGGCTTCAGAGTAACACTTAACAGGTCCCTAACTTCCGCTTCAAGTTTGCCTTACGCACACCCTCCTCTCTGGCACCATTCCTTTCCTCTTCCGTGGTTCCTTAGTTGCTTCCCCTGCCTCGGCGGCTTAGTATGCGGTTGGGCATCCACCCGTCTGCTGGGTATTTATTCTACGTGACAGCACTAAGTGTCTACTATAGCCCGTTATGCTAGTTGAACTCGAAAGATCTGCGAACGCCTGACGAAAAGCATAGCACATTAGTGAGAACGCAACGGTTGTCATACAGGAGCGGCAGTAGCGCAAACGTTCAAAACTGGTGGAACAGTTTAAGAAAATTCACTAAATGTTATGTGCACCAACTTGTATGGTGCGAATTCGTAAGGAAGTATTTTGCCCATTAGCTACGCTCGCGTCTCTGATAATTTATCAAGTTAACAAGGTGGACGTATAGCACCGTTGGTTTGCCGCAGCTTTTTATGCAGATATTCTGCAGTTACCTTTGCTGCACTCTGCTGGGTGGGATGGGGAACGCTCGACTACGGGTCATGAAATTTGGCTTGTTGATTTTGGTGCGATGAGATCTAATGCTATGCTGTCTCCCCGCAAGAGTTTGGCGGCAGACCACCGCTAGCAGAGCGCCAGGAACCTACGTTGCAAATCGCAGGGAAATCGTCGACAATCCTGGATAATTAACGAAAGTTCACGAAATAATTGGTTAAGGTATGTGCTGTGTACTCCATATCTTGCAGGTAATAATGGAAAGCTAATTTAGCCCCACATGATATGGATAATGCCCTACGGAGATGGACGGCCTTACTTATGGTTTAAATTTTCCATGTGGAATAAGTTTGGAGGTAGCGCATATATTGACTGCCATTCCGCTTGTGCATGGGGTAACGAACGAGCGAGACTAAGTTGACGCGTGGTCGATGTTGGATCGTTGCTCTGACGGCACCTTATCCCGCTGCCTATCAGGATGTCATTCCTGCGCAATTACTGAAGGAGAACAAGAATCTGAGGAGAACAGTTAACTGTCACTTTTCTTTCACTACTTCTTATGTTACTGATTCTTTCTTATATAGCCTACGTGTTTCCTAATAGAAGTTACGTTTCAATCCTTGGAGTTCTCCCTCATCTTCATTTTATAATTGGCGACCGTGCCAGGATACCAGCGCGATGCAAAACTCAGAGTTACTGTGCAGACTAAAGTCAAAAGCATGTTGCTGATCCAAGAGTGAGATGTTCGGTCGCCTCGGAATTACTGTCAGACGCTTTAAAGAAGATGACTACGAATCCGCTACCAACCGCTTCCACACCCCCACTACCGACCCCCCGAAAGCTTTTCACTGGGTATCTCTTCTTCAAGGTCGAAAAAAGGTACAGCTGTACCTAAAGCAATTTCCAGTTTCGCAACACAGTACCGTCATAATGGGACTGCTCTCAGGAGAAGCCTTCAATATCGTGGCGGATACTAAACTTCTGGAAGAACTGGTCACACAGGGAACATTCGTCTTCCTTCGACGCTTACTGGACCGGCCCAGCCGGCCAGACGAATTGCGCAAAGCTTTTCGTGCCTGGTATCGAAGCCCAGGGAAAACGTGGGTACATACGCTTGGGAAATGCGGAGGATAGCAGTAACTGCCTATGCAGATGAAACGTGAGAACAACAGGACAAGCACATTTTAGAGCATATGCTTCAGGGCATCCGAACTCCCTCGGTAACATAGGAGTTTCGTTTACGACGCCATACTTGTCCGCATACTACGTCCGCATTCTCATTGTGTAGCGCCAGTCCTAGCAGGAGCGCCACGTATAGGTCTAATTGACACAGGGGTATGCAGGAGCTTTGTCCGAGCTATTATAACCAAGTCGCTGACAGATTGTGTGTGGGCGCCAAACGTCTATCGTCTGACCGCTGCTAATGGGGAACTCCTGTCTGTTCGGGAATCTATCACTGTTTAGGTGCACATTGCTAATGAGAAGTTCCGCCACAAGTGTACTGTAGCTGATAGTTTTCCATTCTGCTGTAACCATTGGAATGGATTTATTGAGGCCTCTGAGATGTTACTTAGATATAGACAAATGCCGATTGATCCTCGACAGTTACGTTATATTGCTCAGACAAGGCCAAACCGACTGTGTTGAAAGGTTTTCGATTTGTGGGAGCCCCTCTTACGAGGAACTCTGGGTAGATTACTCTATCCGCTCTCTCGAATTTCCAAAGGTCGATCGAACGTTGGCAAAGCTCAAAGGACTGCTGCTAGCCCACTCTGATGCATTCTCCTGGCAGTCTAGTGATTTGGGCCGCCCCAGCTTCGTGAAACACCTAATCGACACTGGGAATACGACCCCTATTAAGACGCACCTAAGACGGGTCTCAATGCATTGGCAAGGCGAGCTGCAAACACTCATAGGCGTGAGGTATAAAATGCCGGTTATATGACCCTCTACTTCTCCATTGGCAGCCCCAGTCGTCCTGGTGAAGAAGAAGGACGGTAACTTTAGGCTGTGTGTTGATTATAGGCGGCTAAAAGACCTCACGCGGAAGGATGCATATCGACTGCCCATAACTGATAATCCTTTCGACGCACTTAAAGGGTCAGCTTCTTTCAGCACGCTAGATTTGCTGTCTGGTTATTGGCAAGTGAGGTTGAAGGGAGTGACCGAGCGGAGACAGCCTTTTTAGTCTATTCAGGCCTTTAGAAGCTTCAAACAACGCCTATCGGCTTATCAAACGCTCCAGCAACGTTTCAACGCCTTATGCAGGAAGTGCTTCACGAGTTAATTCCACAAAAGTTTCTCGTCTATCTGGCCAATGTCATCGTACATGGGAGAACGAGGATGAACATCTAAGCAATCTAGCCGAAGTGCTAACGTGTCTAAGCAATGTAGGTTTGAAACCAACCAAAAAATGTCGCTTACTACAAAAATTCACCTATCTCAGACACATCATCTCTGGGGCAGGCATCCGGACAGATCCTCGCAATACCGATCAGGTGAAGGCATGGCTAATCCCCACTAATGTCGAGGAGTTACGCAGTTACTTAGGACTGGCGTCGTACTGCCGTCCATACAACAAAGGACTCTCGGAAGTCGCAGCCCTTTGAACGCGTTGTTGCAGAATAGCCGCAGTTTTGTTTGGACTGTCGAATGTAAAACGGGCTTCGGTCGATTGCGTGAGCCTCTGAGTACCGCCCCGATGTTAATATTCCGCGACTTGTCACCACAAGCTGGAAAGTTTATTTTGGACAAGGATGCCAGCGATCAGGCTATTAAAGCGGGGTTGTCACAAAAAGGCGGGATGACATTGAGAGAATGGTTTCATACAGCGGTAGAAGCTTTACTTCAAGAGAACGAAATTATGGTACGACAAGGAAAGAAATATTAGCGTTGGTGCTTTTCATAAAACAAAATCAGCACTACCTTTTAGGAAGAAAAGTCGTAGAACGGACGGCTCACAAATCACGCAGGTGGTTGCAAAACTTCAGTGACCCTGAGGAGCAGGTTGCTCGATGGCAACGGCCGCTACAGGAGTATGAGTTCGAATCTCACCATCGGCCTGGGAAACTACACGGCAAGGCAGACGCGCCATCGAAAATTCCTCCTGGAGATAACGGAAACTGTCCTTCCTGCATTATGCAACACGTAGCGCTGGTCCACAAATAAAAAGCCGAGTATGGTGTTGGCAGGAAGCACAGGCTTCGGACATAGACATATTACTCAGCTACCATGAGCGGCGCTCGGGTAGGGACAAACCAAATCCGAAAGAAATGGAAAGAGAAAGCTACGAAGCTCGGTGTTTACGGGCGATGTGGGATAAACTCGCCATCGAAAAGGGTGTGTTGGTATTCGAGTTCCTCCCCACGTAATTGAGGAGGATCGTAGTTCCACAGGCGTTAGGTGCGGAAGTGCTGTCGGAACTGCACCAAAAGTTGAGACACGCAGGAAGCAATGAACTCGAAGTGGCGACGCGCCGACGATTTTGGTGGCCGCACCAACGTAGAGATATTTTCAACTTCTGCCAAACTGGCGAAAGATGCGCGACCTTCAACAACCTGCCTATTGCTCATAAGGCATCATTACAATCCAAGACAGCGGGTTACCCGAACGAAATAGTTGGAATAGGCCACGTTGGTCCGCTACCGGAAACGCCGAGATGGAATCACTTCATCCAAGTCATGGTAGACTACTTCACCAAATGGCGTGAAGCCGTGCCAATCGCGCAGGCTGATACTCTCAATGTGGCAACTTCGATGTCTAACCACTGGGTTTGCCAATGGGGTGCGCCTGGGCAACTAAGTTCTGATGAGGGATCATGTTTCGAAAGCGCACAGACCAAGGAGATGTGCAGAGTACCCGGTATCGATAAAACGCAAACAACGGCTTACCATCCACAAGGGAACGGACAGCTGAACGCACGAATGGGTTGTTGAAGTCACCCTTGAAGGCTTTCGTGGACCAGAACATTTACGAGTGGGACACTTTGCTGCCTAATGCTTTTTGGCGTAGCGCAGTACAGTCCACCTTTCTACTCGGCAAAAGCCATCGTTTATTTGGACGGGTAGAGAAGTTCGGTTGCCCTCAGATGTCCGAGTACCGAGGTCAAAACCAGTGTACTCGTCGGTCGCAGAATACGTTAGCAAGCTTCTTGACTCCGTTCGACGCACACACGAAGCGGCACGCATCCACTTGGCGAACACTCAAGGCAACAGGAAGAATATTGCGTCATGGTCTTCAGTGTCCCGTTGTAAGCTGGCGACCTTGTATATTTGCATCAAGCACCGGTATCAGGAATACCAGCGAAGCTGCATCTTGAGTGGGCGGGCACCTACGTGGTAGACTTGTGTGATTAAGGATCCAAAGAACGCCGTCGAGGAGCACATGGTCGAACACGGTAAACTGCTTAAACCTTTCCAACCCGAGATTGAGTATTCGGATGAGGAGCACAACAATTAGCCACCGACAGAAGTAACCATCAAAGTTGAAGTACCATCTCAGGGGCTTTGGCGTGGCAACGGAAAAGTTGCCTACATAGAAGGGGTGCGGTGCAATGAACGAGCAAAACTAGGTTGGCGCGTGGTCGAATTTGGATCCTTGCTTTGGCGGCTCCTATTCCCCCTGCCTTTCAGAACGTCATTTCTGCGCAGTTACTGAAAAAGAACAAGAATCTGAGGAGATAGTTAACTGTAACTTTCCTTTCACCACTTCATATGATACTGCTACTTTAATATAGGGCCTATGTGTTGCGTAATAGCAGTTACGTTTCAACCCTTGGAGCTCTCCCTTGTATGCACTGTACAACAGGAGCCGCGCTCAAAGCAGTGGCAGAAATGTTGTTACGGGTGAAGATAAAATGGAACAGCTGGCATCAAGATGGCAAGCAAGGAACGTAGGAAACAATTAATAAGGTTACAATAATAAAATGGTATGCACCGCATATGTTTATAAAGTAGCACAATAGTGTAACGCTTTTGGTAATGCACTTTTCCCTACACTTGTTGATGTGTCCCCAAAAATTCCAGATGGAATAATTGCAGCGATGTACTGCTATATAAAGAGCTTGTTAAACGTTGTAATGTCATTGTCCTATAATAAACATAAGCTCATTTCAGTATGTCATTTATGCACTGAAATGTCCTGAGAAATGTGTATTTTAGGCTTACCTCGCTTGGTGGGCGGTACTAGTTCGTTGGTGATGAATTCTTTTGAAACGTCATTTGCTGCAACCAGAAAATCATTGGAACGGCAGCGTTACCTAAATGAACTTATGCAGAAACGTGAAACAAATGTGGTTAGAATTCGAATGTTAGCCGGTGAATGAGATTGAGAAAGACTATTATTTTTAGAGTACGTGTGTAAATGGAGGAACTTGTACAATCCATATGAGAAGTAATCGGAATTAGATAAGCGTCGGCAGTAAGTAGCGTTTGAAATAATGACAAGGGTCATAGAAAATCACGGGAAACATACATTTTTGAATTGCGGCAAAGTACCTGCAGGTTAGTGATGCCGAACGCATTTCAAAGTAAGAGTGCACCGGCTATTCAGTAGGCATATTGCGCAATAGCAGTGCAAAGGGAATGATGACTAGAAATAACTTGCTGTATGATGCATAAATCTGGATACTAATTTACTGAGGTGAAATTGCGTTAAAAATAAAAACCAGATACCCTACGTAGTATGCTTTTAGGCATATATTTCGAAGTAAATGTACATACATATATTTATACTATAAACTTGTATATAGTAATATAACTGGGCAGTACATATTTATGGAAACCAATGTTAACCCATGTATATATAGTTAGATATATTGTTTATTAATGGACTATATATAGATGGTTGCAGGTGTGACCTGTATTGGGAACTGTGATTACGCATCCGTTATGCATAGTGGTTGCTTCATGCAGCTGCCAACTGCAACGTAGCCATGTTTACTGAATTCGCCTGGATGGTATGCACTGAACGCCTTCTAAATGGTAATGAAGAGGTAAGTAAAGTGGGTGCAATGTAAGTGGAAAGCTGCTAGCTGTGTCACCATGGAAGAACACTGAACAATATGGTGCCTAATAATTTTTGGGATAGTTTACGCTCATGGTTTGACTGAGCTTGCGGGTTGCATAGTACTGCTTGGCGTGGTAATAAACGCCAGATAGCCCTGTGGCGAACTGCTATCGGGCGCAAATAAAGCGCCTGCAACACAACGGGTAACATACCAAAGCTACCAAACGTTCAGTTGTTAGTTCTACAATAGCGATGTTGTATGGAATGAGAAGGTTTGCGCAGTGCCAACAACCTCCAAAGCCAGGTATTGCTAGGATCGCTTTCTAATGAGTGTGACAACAGACGTTTAAGCTATATGCAAATACAGTCGTCTATTGAAGGAGCTTTTGAAGCGCTCATAACCCACGAATCGAAAATACTGGATAAGGATGGCGGTTTGCGGTCACGACATAGAAGGGATATGTTCAAGACTTTGCAGTTTATTAGAGCGGTATAGTATATGTTCGACAACTCCGGAGCCTACCACTGAAACAAGGGCAGAGTGAGGCGGCGCGGTCAAATTTATGAGTGGGCATTACGGAGTTGTACGGTTGCACCACACATCTATAGGACAAAGGGTGACTTAACTTGGCCTTGCGGTCGTTCAACAAGGAATGGAAAAGTGGAGGCAGTTAAGATTGCGGACTGACCAGGAGCATGCGGACGTGGTATCAGGCAGTTGTGTTACCTGAGTACCGCTCATTCTATATTTGAAATGGGTTTTATAGCACGGAAGCATAGGCGAGCACAGTTGATAGGAAAATCAACTGATTGGAGCAGCATCACACTCTTGTAAACCTGGGTGGCACTGCGATGCATCAGACGAATAACTGGGTGAGTCAAGGGGACAAGAAGGTTAACAAGTGGCGAGGTAAACATAGTGCTGCAAAATAAACGTGTATCAGGTACCCGAAAACTTACATGTTGCCCTACAGTCATTTATTAGAACACGCATGTATAAGGTACAGGGGTGCGGCAGATTGCAAGCAGCGGACGGCAGGCGGGGAAGCTGGTTTGCAAGTGGCCCTGGAGAAATGGTGCCGTGTAGTTAGATATTCCTGTCAACGTGACGGGTGCATAGTGAGCCCATAGAACTGCCAGAGGAGCAGGGTTGTTGACGGCACTAAAGGGGTGGCCATTGGTTGTTTCACGTGCTTTCATGACCAGTGCATAGAGAAGTAGTATAGGTTCCATACAAGGGGGCACCTTCGCGAATTAACAGCTATTTCTTTTTAGCTTCACCAGCCTAAGGCTTTTTATGTTTAACAAAGCGAAATTGTGATTGCTAGCAGCAAAACTACTGTTATGGACTATACGAGCCGCCATGTACGGTTGTTACATCATCCATGTAAAGCCCACTACTCTGGAGTTAATATTACCCCGAGCTCAGCCTCAAATTATGGCTAACCAGGTTTTCAAGACGTGTTCTTAGCTAGCCTATTTTTCTCTTTTAGTATACGGACATTACGGTAACCAGCGTGCCGGATATCCCTCGCTTCACAAACGTTCACTGCCGGCGTTCATTGAGCCCATGTTGACGTCACAGCTGTGTCATCAGTACCGCGGAGAAGCTAACGCTTTGGGCTTCACACGACTCCATGAACGTTGTTTACGGTGCCCTTATAATTCCTTGAAAGCTGCATCAATAGCATTAACATTAAAGTAACAGCTGTGGACTTCCTGTGCCTTCTTGATGGGCTTAGTAAGCAACCACAGGTCCAACCACAGAGGCATCAAAATGGCCACTTGCAACTACCTACTTTAGACACGGCGCACCTCCACCATGTGTATTGAGTAAGTGCATAGGGATACCACAGCGGATGTCAATTTTTCTACGAGCGAAGCCACTGACGTAGGCTAAATTGTTGCTTGAAGTGGGACGCATGGAATAAGTATTATTAAGGTTGCGGATACAGTACGTAGGCGTGTCATACGGCATCTAATTGTTGGAGCAGTGCATGGAAACGACTGAAATCCCCTTCTCCGAGTAATCACTAAAAGCTAGTATGGATAACGGAAACAGAAGCAAATGCAATTGTGCCGTTTTTACCGATTCCAAATATTCACGTTATTAATAAATGAACGTTTTCTACGCTCTTAACCCACAACCCGCAAGCGCAGAGGAATGGTTTATTGCAACTTGTGCCACCAACACACACGAAAACAATATGTATATATTTAAGGCACATTTGACGAGGTACCGATGATGTGCGCATCCAGGTAGTCCAGTCAGTGCTTTCTACACCTATATGTCCAGATGATGAGCTTGAACTAAAAGCCCGATGGGTTAGGTGGGAAACGCATGCTCACATATCCTGACCGTGCCACATTGCAACCCGTGTCGAGGACGTATATGGACTTGGGTACCATAAAAGAGTTCAAAAGTACAGGGGTACACTGGGTTTCGATGATCTCACTTGTAGTTGTCTTCCGAAACGAGGCAGTGCCCATTTCCGCCACACATAAATGCTGCTTGCTGCTGGATTGCGGACAGGCGGAAGACGGAAGTAAACGCTTAAGTTTTGCTTGAATACTTCGCGGCACAACAAAGCTGGTATGATCAAGACTTTATAAACGGTTGTTCCACAACAGGCATGTTGCTTTGCATGAATTGTGCTGTTTGCACAAAATGAGGCAGTTGCCGAAATAGCGGATGCACTGGTCAGGAACGGTATGTTTACTTATGTGGCAGAATACCTTGTGCAATGATGTATAAAGGTGTAACCAATAAAGTGGAGACGAAAGATAGAAGCAGGGATGTGTCATTTTCGTGTAAGTATCCAAAATATATAGAAATAAAGTGAAAGCTCTGGCTGAATTACTTTCCAGTGTGAGTTTGTAAGGCAATGAATTTATTCAATGATGAGTCACACCGATTTCCTATAAATAGCCTTAGGCTGCCTAAAGGTGAGTGCCTGGGGTTAGACGGGACAAATGCAATGGGTAGGCGAGATGAGTACGGTCACCCGTGTAAGTCAAGTACCACGGTATCCAAAAGGCAAGGTAAAGCGTTAGGTGATAACGGTTGTTTGCCGAAACTGGGTACGCGAGTATAGGAGCATGAAGCATTAATGTTGTATGACATTCAAGCTATTCGCTAATATTCCCGACATTGCGCATGCGCGTGTAATTTGCACGTAAAACACAAACGTAAACATTGATAAATGGTTTGTGCCCCGCAAAATGTGGGCATTACGCACTCTGCGAGAGAAGCACAATGTGCGTACAGGCACCTGATGAGAAGCTGCTCAATAAGGGTGGTAAAAATACAACCCCATCCACGGCTCGTTATTAGTAAATTCAGGTTGTCACTGGAAAAACGAAGACTGAGCGAGGCAATCCCGTTGGCGGACGAACAGCTATCTCACTGGAGACTGTGCACTTGCCGGATGAGAATATGACGACAAGGTGAAACTTAAGTTAAACAGGTGGACTGTGGCACCGTCAAGCCATTGAATAGGTCGGTGTATATCAACTTGGTGTCAGGAACCACGGCAATAGCGGGTTTGCATCTACCGGTAGATGTTACAAAATAAAACATAGCTCATGCAAACCTGAAGCGGTATAGCATAGTGAAAACTTGTACCGGGATTAGACATAAGTGATATCTGCCTAAATGCACTATTTTCGTTCAAATGACATCCGGTCACGAACGAGGCATAGGGAGCAAGCATGTACACAGTATTTAAAGTGCAACCTTAGAAATTCAAAAAGTAATAACCTGCTCAGTTAACATGCTCCACAATGACCACTCGATCCTGAGAAACCTGCCAAAGCTTTTATAATTAGCCACAGCTCAACCCATGAAACAGTCTCGGATGAATAGCATCCACCCTATCAGATTTATTGGGATTGATTACCATTGGGAGCCGGAGCAATTGAGCCACCGATATAGTGACCTCCGGCAAAATCAGCAAGAGCCGTTGCCTGCATGCTGCTAGCCGAGTGTAGAACCTTTGTCCTACTCTGGGATAGCTGCAGAGCGGTCAGGGGCCAAGGACACCACGATAGACAAGTTTATATGGCAGTAACTCTTCGATATAAGCGCCAAACGTTTTTGCATTACCCGTTGCTGGACGAGCATGGTTAACCGCAAACGGTAGTCAAGGACCTCGCAGGTGCTGACTGCAGGCCTATTGAGCCCCGCCGTAGCACTTGTGGGTGCATGGTGAAGGAGCAATGAGGTTGCGCTTTACATTGTTGCGATAGTTAACATGCCACAGCGATCCACTGAGCTGTGCTGGGTGCACATTCGACTCCACTCGTGTGACGTTGGTCGATGGTTTAGGGCCAGACAAACACAGCATTCTGGCGCTCCAAGTAAACGGTTGGAATGTGTGTGGCCCCTTATTCCTTAAAACGGACTCCTTGTAGTCCACTGCCGAACACCTTGTCTTACATCAAGTCTTTGAACCAAAGGTCTTGGTTAAGAAGCCTAATCGTTCTCCCGTAGAGGCCTGTATAATCCGCCGTTAGCCATCTTAATAAATACAAGGATTCGTTCTCCAAGCAACCTTGGGATTCTCTGGCTGCTGCAGATGATATTCAACGGTGCCCAAGCAGTTCAATCTAACTGAGTGGATAGGGTTATGGGCGCTACTGTTCAGGCCTCCAGGGCCAATTATACCCCACTTACAATGCTTTACCCTCATCGGCACGTCCTACTATCAGTTTTATTCTCCAGGTTACAAATCCAATGCTTGACCCGCACTCACCGGAGTTTTGTAGAGATAAATCTTCTAGTTTTAATGCACATGCAACCCCGGAGCACCACAAATGATCTATGGACAAGCCTATGTTTAAAATGCGGTCAACACCAGCTTATTGGTTTCCATTTAAAGCCTTTAATGCTCACTCAGGTGGGCATATCGCAACGTACGAGTATTGTTACAGTTCCGTCATCAGGCAGCCCTTGCCCGAACATTAGTGACCCCTCCAACGGTAGCTGCTATCTATCGGAAAGTTGCCTACAAGACCCGAGCTCTGTCCTTACGCTCCGGTCCCATTCAGGTAAAGCCAGGACGCAACCCAACTGCACTTATCTAGGGACAATGAAGCTTTAAGTACAGCTAAGCCGGCGTTGGCCTTGCCCTGATTAACCGGAGCAATGCTGTCCCAGCTGCTTGCACCCTAATCAGTAGACGAATGTGAGCGACCAGACGGGCTGCCTCGTTCCAAGATTTAATGTCGTGTAGGGCCCGTTTGTGTCCGATCGTCCTCGTTTCTAACACCCACAAACTGTAGGATTGAAGGCCCTTACTTCGAATTTGGCCTCGGGTGGAGCCTCACAGCACGCTGTTTGGGGAACCATATATTTGGACTCCTGTGTTCAGGCTTATTTCTTATACGATTAACAACCCACGTACAAGACTGACAAGCGTGGTCGCTAACACCAATAGGTTAGGTCAGGTTCCATGTACAATACAAACCATCGCATAACGAGCGTCCTGTTTCTTGGACCGGTTAGCAAACAAGAGCCCACAGCACTTCGACTTCCGAGTTGTGTACAATGTCCGTGCAAAATTTAGTGAAATTAGCATAAGCCCGATATTTAGGGTTTTGTCCCATCATGAATCTAGTGGCTGAGCACCCAGCTGATGCAGGGAAGTATGCAAAGATAGGTCGAGCGGCTAACTAATAAAACTATTTGAACCAGCATCGCAGGAGCAACGCTGCCAGTCTAAGTAGGAACATGTAAAGTATCCCAACAATAAACACCCAGTCGTCGACTGTTTACGGATAGCATAAATTGGGCCACTCTCAACGCTATCGGGCTTCTAGCAACCGGCATTGATTTAAGTTATATGGACGCGAAATAAAAGAGAATGCGAGTGAGGAAAGCGTACGTCTTAAAGACAGTAAGAGTTGAGTTGACGTACAACTCAATGCGAACTACGCAACAATTATGTGGTCACACCACAGTAAGGTTAAGCAGGATAATCACAATAATGTCCCTGACGTCGGTGAACAACGATGAATTAGTAAACCTACGAACATAAGATGGACAGTCGTCAACTACGGCGTCGACTTTGCACGACTTGGTTCGCAGGCTACATAAGCTATTGAAGAACAGCCGTGGGCATTTGGCTTCAACCGCTCGGGATCGTGCACCACCGAAACTGGTTCTGTCATGGTGAAAGTGCATCACCCGCTTACCTGCTAATAACCAACCAGGCCTCTCTTCTTACTTCATGAATAGGTTGCATATAAAGGAATAAGTAAAGGTATATTTCTAGACTCGGATAAAAGCTGTGCTTTTGATGGGTCAGGTAATGGTTTACAGAAAGCACATGCACATGTATGAGGAAAAATAGAGTTAACTATATAAATAAATAAAAAGATAGTTCAGTTTCGTAATTATCGAGACCCACAAACACAAGCATTATCAAAATTTACAGGGGTTTATGTTTCGCGACAATAGTTTGGGTTCGGCTGTGCGTAGTACAAAACGTCAATGGCGCTATTAGTGCAGTGAAATGGTAGACGCAGACGGTGGGTATCTTAATCTTGCAAGGAAAGGTTGAAAAAGGACTCTGATCGACTTGCCATTATGCAGTTGTAGGCAGTGACATTATTCCATGGCTAGTCACATCCGCCACATTGCAGTGGTGTTAACCAGACAGTTTGGTTTTTTAAAGGGAGGACGCTTGCCAGGCAAAATCCCACAACGGCCTTGCACACTGCCGTGAAGCATTTCGGAACGTAATGTACAAGTGGCAAAACAGCTTGCCGATTGCTTCCACACTCGCTTATTCGCACTCAAATGACATCTAATTTCCTCTGTTGTCTAAAGAGATAGCTTGGTCTAGGCCGCATAATTGCTGAGGCCGGTTGAGGATAGAAGAGTACAGAATATCTGCCTTGTTGCGTAGCCAGGTGAGAAACGTTTCAAGGCTTCTTGTTTCTGGATCTTTCTGCTTAGCTACAATTTTCAGGAGGATGAAGACATCGTGTCCAGCTATCCACACTGGACAACGATCGTAATGACGAGAGCAGTTGTGAGTCCTTGGTGTGCCGTCATACCCTGTGCAGATCCTTGTCGGTTCTTACCTCCGCCTCGGGCGGAAGGTCTGTGCTTCGGGCCAATCCCAGATCAAAAATTGGTTTCGGGCCCCGAATAAATGGGAAAGCGCGACCAAATAATAGGGAGTGCCGCCAAGGACGGGCGTGATATTAAATCTATCTATAGTCTTATGTTGAATAAACTTCATTTACTCCGCACCTTCATAAGTCTGAATAAACCTGATATGATTTTACTCACTGAAACCTGGTGTCATGATTCTATGCCCAGCCAGCTGCTTGCTATCGAAGGTTCTAAGCTTATTAAAAGTGATCGAAAGCTAGGCAGAGGAGGTGGTTGCATAATTTACTACTCACAGAACCTCCCCGTGTCTGAATTCACACTTCCAATTATATGCCCCACGATTGATTCCGCCTGGTTACTCTTGTCCTTTGGTATTAAGCGAACTCTAGTAGGCTGTGAATACCGCTCACCCGGGGCCAGCTTCAGTGATAAGAACCAGTTTGTTGACATCTTCAATTACATATCGGATCTTGGTTCCTTCGATAAAGTTGTAGGTGGAGATTTCAACCTACCAGATATCTGTTGGTCAAACTTAGTAACAAACGCAAAATATGCAAAGTTCATAACCTCCGTCATCACTGGTGGTTGGGAGCAACATGCTTTCGTGGCTACCAGGAAAAAAATATACTGGACCTACTTTTTACCTTAGGCACCTCCCAGATAGCCACTGATGTAATTGACGGTCTCCCTGGATGTGATCACAAAATAGTCGGATGTAAAATTATAGCTGAGTCGTCGCATGTGAGGTGTGCGGTGGTTCCACACTTCCTGCGAAATGTTAATTGGCTAGATTTCTCCGCTTTGTTTAGGGTCCAAAATTGGGATCATTTCTTTCTTTCGTCTGACATTAAGGGAGCCTCTGATATCTTCTATGGCAATGTGACTATGTTCTTAAGCATACTTGCCTCCTGTGATAATACGAGAGCCTCTTCTAAGTACGCTAACAACGCAAAGGACAAGCGGAAAATACGAGTGCTAACTCGAACATTTGAACGTACTCACGACTTCAGTGTATTACTGAGACTCCAACACCTTATAATTGAGATGGACATGAAACACCGCACCCGTCTCATGCAGGAAGAACAACGGGCTGTAAATAGTAGTAATACAAGTCAGCTGGTGACTGCATTACTGAGGAAAAGGAGAGGTGGCAAAACTGACCTACCCTCCCACATCGTCATGCCTGAAGGTGAATGCATTGATTCCCCAATTGCCATGGCGGAAGCCTTTAACTCATACTTTGCTAGATCCTTTAATGTTGAAAAAGAAACCCTGAAATTGTCAACCTCGTTTCACTTCTCTGAACAAGTCCCAGCGATCGAGCTTAGTGTTGCTACGATAAAACGTATGATTACTTGTCTACGACCATCCTACAGACCTGGCCCCGATGGGATCTCTTCTGCTTTTGTCAAACACGGTGGAGATGATATCCCTCTTATATTATTAAATATCTTCTCTTTGTCTCTCCAGTCTGGTCAATACCCCGAACGTTGGAAAACGGCTACGGTTATACCGCGACATAAGTCCGGGTCGAAAACTGACATCCGGAACTACCGCCCCATTAGTCACACAGCCATTCTCTCACGCATGCTAGAGAGAATTGTTAAGGAACATTTGGTTTCGTTCCTAATATCGCACAAACTTCTCTCACCTTCACAGCATGGCTTTCTGAAGTCTCGCTCGTGTGTTACCTGTCAAGTTGACTTCCTTAACCATCTAACTGAAGCAATTGACTCAGGTCATCAGTGCATTGTCATCTTCCTCGACATGCAAAAGGCTTTTGACAGAGTCCCACACAAAAAGCTGCTATATAAATTAAGTAAGTACGGTGTTACAAATCCGCTTAACTCTTGGATCCAATCGTACCTAGTAGGACGGTCGCAAGTTGTGGATATCAATGGTTACATCTCTTCACCTCGTCTGGTTACCAGTGGAGTGGTACAGGGCAGTGTCTTAGGCCCGTTACTCTTCCTACTGTATATAAATGACCTGGTTTCTGTTATACAATTTGGGAAGCCTTATTTGTTTGCTGATGATTTAAAGGTGGTTTACACGTTCCCAGGTTCTCAGCGTACCGCTGAACTTAACAATATCCAAAGCGACTTGAAAGCCATTGAGAGATGGGCTGATATGTGGCAGATGACATTTGCAACATCGAAGTGTAGTATTCTAGCGTATGGATGTCAGATAGCAGCAGAAGTGTTCAGGCTTCATGATGAAGTCATTCCCATCAGCCAGTCTGTTCGTGACTTAGGTTTAAGATATTCTAGTTCGTTAAACTTTAGCGAACATACAAATCATATCGTGAAAAAGGCTAAGCAGTCGGTCGGGCTCATATGCCACCTGCTAACCTTGAAAGAAACCAGACTAATTGCTTTCAAAATCAGTATCTGGCCTTTGCTTGAATATTGCTGTGCTGTGTTCAGTAACTTGCGAAAGGCTGACTTGAGAGCCATTGAAAACGTCCAACGCGCCTTTACGAAGCGCATATTTGGCTGTTCAACCGCTCTTTCATACAGAGATAGGTGCAAGCAGTTGAATCTTGAACCTCTGTGGTTACGAAGAATGCAATTAAATCTGTGCTTCCTCCACAAACTCGCGTGGCGGAAAGCATATGCTGGAACCTATCAATTGCACTTTCGGGAAAACACCATTTATGAACTGCGAGATAATGAATGCATATTCTATTTACCTAAATTCAAGAGCAGCCTAAGGAGAAATTTCTATCTTCTTAGGTATGGCTCCATTTGGAATAAGCTGCCAAAAGAGATTAGATGTATTGAACATTTCTGCATGTTCAAGAAAATGATAAAGGCTTATCTGTCAACGGACAGAGCGAAATGGATCTTAAAAATTCAACTTGATGATGAAAAGCTGTATGAAGAAGGGCCGGATCATGTATGATACCGGAGAACATCGACTCGAATGCACCAGAGAAAACATGATCAGCTAGGATAAGCTGCTACAAACCGCTTCTTATGCTATTCCTTAACGCTACCTCCTATGCGGTTTTACTCCTTTCAAACTTAATTCATACCAACTGTCTTCTGTTTAAAACCGAGAGCAAAATTATTTACTGGTGGGGCGTCAGGAACTATTTTCGTAATTTTCCCCACAAATTGATTAATTCGTAATATTGTTCTGCGATCCCTTTCGCTACATTTGTTCTCCAGTGCTAATCATTTCCCCTTCTTTTCTGAAGTTAACAATCCAGAAACATATAATTGAATTCACTGATGGCAATAACTGATTCTCTATGCTACTTTTACCTTTGGACAACTCATACAGTCATCTGTCTCCGGCTGTCACGCCACACAATTTATCGTATGATCGGCTTGATCCATTTCTACGCCGATGTAAAAAACATACCTGCCTATTTTGTTACACTAACGATATAGTTTTCACATAATTCTTCTTTGCTGTATTCTTCCTTATTTCATAGTTGGCTACTATTGGGCTGATCTCCTGTGGTGACGGGTTACAGCTTCTAGATTACAAAGACTTTACCTATGTAAGGCAAATTACCACCAAATGACTGGCGTATAAAATGTGCCATAATAGAGTGATCCGCATGACGGACTGGGCTGAGGCTTCATGGCCCATAATACATGTACAAAAGTAGCTCTAAAATGAACAGAACATATGATAAACAGGTGATGGCTCATATGCTACTATGCCACACCGGCACACGGCCAGTTATTGCATGGAAGTGCGGGCGAAAGCTTTCGAGGGAATACCTTGCATGGAAGCAGGTCCCCTTGGGATGGTTCCACGAGTGGCCGTATTACTTTAACTGGACATCTGTTTAAATCTGCATACGGTATTTTTCCTGGTTTTTAATTTCTTTAATGCCTTAATCCTGTCCATTACTTTAGTACCTGTTTTGGATCCATTGTAAAAAGTGTGAACAAATTGACTATTTTTGCGATCCTGTTGTACACATTGATCAGACTACATAATTGGACTGCACCTCGAATCACCGAGGAATATACCATTTATTTATTTATTTATTTAACAGTTAGACTTGAAGCAAAATCGTGTACAACTTGCAATGTTGATTATGCCGCAAGTATCTTTTTAACATGCTACAGCTTTAATGACCGTAAAAGTAGATTGCCTACCTCTAGGTAGAGAAAAGTGCTAGTACCATTAAGCAACCTAAGAAGTCCCAGTTTACTATGAGGTGACAATTGCGTGGAAAGAGAGAAAAGGAAGTTAGAAGACCAACGATGTGTGCATACTGTACGAACAACAAGCAGCAGGCCTAATTTGATAGGGATCGCAGAATAAGTAATTAAAAACATAAGTAGCTTGCGACTAGAGAGATTCCAAGGTCATTTATGCTAAAGCAGCGGGAATACTGGATGCAGACACTTCAGGAGAATAAAGATTGGAATGATAGAGATTTGCTCCTAGTAAGCTCCGGTTTTGCGCAGAGAAGCATTGAGCCAACAACCACCAGCTGCTGCTAAACAGTGGTGGAGAAGTCCAGATGATCGGCAGATGGTACTTGGAAATGCTAGCAGTGGCCATATATAGCCGTTCCATTAATACGGGACAGTAGTTGATAGGTCAACACGTCAATACAACAAAAAACAGCAAAGGTGTGTGAGATGGACAGTCCCAGAGAATGCAGGTTGGGGTGATAAGAGGGTGGCTCCCAGCAAGCTCCGGATATGCGCAGAAGTGCGGGCGTCCTGCGACGGATACCTGCTACTAAGCAGTGGTGCCGGAGATAAGTGAAAAACGTATAATGTTTCTAGAAGCGGGAGTTTTAGTGGCCTGCAATGGCATTTAAATGAAGCTGGCTAATAATTGGTGGATACCTACAGAGTCCCAGATTAAAGCATACGACAGTAAATGTTTGTGACACGGACGGTCCTAGTGAATAAAGGTTGAAGAGAGAAGGAATTGCTCTTAGCAAGCTCCGGATTTGCGCGGAGATGCACGACACTTACAACCACTAGTTGCTGCTAAACATAGGGGCCATCGCTAAGACAAGCGACAGATAATGGAGCTTGGAAATACTCGCATAGGTTATTTGCAGCCGTTCCATTAAGGCGTTTGGTCACGAGGGGATACGTACAGTGTTACAGCACACCTCAGCAAACCAGCGAAATTACTTGATACAGACATTTCAAGAGCGCATAGGAAGGCGCGACACGGTGTGTCTAATAGCAAGCTCCAGATATGCGCGTACATTTATGAAGCTCACGACGAGTCACTGCAAAAGAAGAGGTAAAGCAGATATAAACCTTTAACAGGTAATGGTGTTAAAAGAGAGAGTATCGGTGGCTAGCAATGGCCTTTTCCTGAAATCTCCTAGTTACTACAGAATACGTACCTTGTCCCAGAATGCATCAACAAACGGCAAAAGTACGTAAGGCAGTCAGTTGCAGAGCATGAAGGTTGGGGAGAAAAAAGCGTGGCTCCCAGCAAGCTCCAGCTATAGGCGGAGATGCATAGAGCCTACGCTGTGTAGCCGCAAAAAAAGGTAAATAAGATAATAAATGCAGCTAATGGTGCTAGAAGAGAGACTATCTTTGGTCGGCAGCAACATTTTGATTACGCTTTCTTGTTACTGGTGCATACTTACAGTGAAACAAACTACGTCAACTAACAGGCAAATGTATGTGATGCAAACAAACTAAGTGAACGCAAGTTGGAGAGACATGGAGTGCCTCCTAGAGCAAAGCCGCGTGCAACTTACAACTAATCGCTGCAGCTGAAAAGACGTGACGGAGGTAAGAAGAACAGATATTGGCACATCTGCGAGTCTAGCGTCTCCGTCAAAGGGATATTTAGGTGCGACATGACACCAGAGCCTTCGATCTGAAAAGCAAAACGTAGACAAGTTTGGCAAACCTTTGGATCTGGAAGAGCAAAGCGTGACATACAAGGGCTAGGTACAGCCCTTTCAGCCAACAAGACACCGAGTTCGGTGTGTCTGCGCGCAGTGAAGCGAGGAAGTTGGCGGTAAAGTTGGGTAGGACAAAGTTTAAACGATTGCCAGTCATCCAGCATGCGCACATATACAAGAACAGTGGCTGACTTAAATGCAAGCTTTAAAGGAACACTGCAATCAGTATACCAATCTTACTAACGCCGAATACTTACCGTACGCGCTGTGGACGTTGGAGGTTTTGGATTAGCGTCCGACTTGTTAGGCTCTAACGTCGCAAACGAATTTACCTTGGATGAGACTTTTACAGCAGAAATAGAGGAAACTTGAAATAGTGCACCCGACGGTCCTTCTACATCAGTCATGGCAGTTACTATTATTTAACCTGCTTCCACGTTCCTTTCACAACGGGAAAACTCCCGCTTGCCTCCCTGACAAACAGACCAATCAAACGCGGTAACTTGGGATTCGCTGCTAACAGTATCGTTACTAAATGGTATACTGACGGAAGCCTGTAAGCAAACATACACCGCAACTAACAACATGCAGGAATCCTCCATTGCCTATTGACAAAGACCTATACGGCCAGACGCTTCAGAAGGCAAGCAAATTTTCCGTCCAGCAAACGCATCAGACCTCTGGATTTTCAGAGACACTGGGCGGCTAGTTACCGGCATGTAAAGATGTCCTACGCACACAGCGGTTAAAACTGCCTAAGCTGCTCCCGCTGCTAGCCATAAGGGAATACTGCATTGGATGCAAGCCAGTAGGTTCCACATTGCTCCAACAGCACTATATACAGCATTGCAGTCCCCGACACGTCCGTACACGCTCCGCGTTACACTACCTAACCAACAAGTCCTCGAAAGAAGGGAACGAAGGGTTTGGAGAGCACACTACAACCATCTCAACAGAAAGGGGTCAGGCAGGCAAATAAACATATGAAAAAAAGTAAGAGAGTTGGGAACCAGGTTAAGGAAGCCCGCTGCGCTCTCGACGGGTGGACCAGTCGGAAGTTCAAGTGGGACGTGGTTGTATTGAAAGGGACCCACCAACTCGTAAAGGAAGAAACAAAGCTGACGTGAAGTGCAATCATGTGACGACGGTTTTTTCGCATAAGATCAGAGGCACGACGAGCTGGGAACCTAACGCACGCAGACGACAGCCACAGCAATGAGCAAAGCACAAAAGCAAAGTAACTGCGCTTAATTTTAATTGGATAATAACAGGCCTGCGGCGAGAAGTAGCTGGTTAGCGTCCAGTGGTCATAAGACGAGTAGCCATACAAAGCTTCGGAACCTATCAAGGGTTAGAATAGGATCCAGGTAAGAAGCATGCTTTTGATTAACTCTGGTCCCATTTCAGGTGCTAATAAGCCGGAAGATCTCCCAGCATTACGAAGTGATAACAACAGGTACTTGCGTTTACTCTAGAAAACAAAAGATGAGCATAAAGGTCACTGCATGTTAACGCATTTAAGTACGCCTTTTGCAGGTGGTTAGAGGCTGAAATAGGTGTGTACAAGCATTCGTGGAATAGGACTAACCACATTTCGTCCGGGACATTTTTGAACTTTACTAGTGTTCACGGAAAATTTTACCAACAAGTTTTCAACGATGCTTTTTCCATAGGATTCAATTACGGGAGAGTGGTTGCATAAGACTGTAGGTTAAATGACGCTAGTCATGAGGCTAATGATCCTATGTGCTTTAGCCGAGTGAATGTTTCACAGTGCCCATAAGGAACATGCTTTTAAGTCATCTCTTTTGACAAAACGGTCTCCACTTCCACTTGTAAAATGACGTCGCAGTCGTCAGTTGAATTTTTTACCTTTGTGTCCGCAGAGTAACGGAAAATTACGTACCAAACGACTTAAAATAACCATATCGTCCGCCATTTTGACTCCTCCTAACATAGCGTCGGTGATTTACTACCCATTGTTAGCCAATTGAACAACAACAGAGGAGAAAACTGCCATCCATTTATATCACCACACAAACGTATTTAACCTATACATCCTACCTTTATACATATTTCCTTTTACAATTAACAAAGCCAACTTTTAGCCTAGTGTACCATACAACCCTCACTAGCTTGTGAACCTAACTATTTGGCCGGAATCAGGTCCTCTTGTGCACACGTTGACGTTCTTGTTTCACGTAGCAGTTTCGGTTAGCCGAAAGCATCCAACGTTACGCGTTATAGTAAGAGTGTCCATCAGGACATTGGACGTAGCAATATCTATGCAGTAAATTTTAAAAAATACGCCTCGCTGTAACAATTCATCTTACTACGACCAACCTCCAAGCACCATTCGTCGGTGGCAGTAAAACACAAGCAGTAGTTGTTGGCGGGTTGCGCTTGCGTTGCGCATGGTGGCAGTCGTTTTTATCTACAGAAGCCGACAGGTGTTGGTAATGGAACCTGAAGTAATCGTTAGGTAACACGTGTCTACATCATCTTGAAGTAGTGATTAATGCAGAGGTGGACCAGGCCACGGATACTTTGGAGGACTAGGATTCTTTCGTAGAAGGCTGAAACGTGCATTCATGTACAACTCGCAGACAAGCAAAATATATTGCCATAAGCGGACTTTGATACTGTATCTACCATAATATGGTGCATAAAGTTTTTGCGGCTCTGAAGTCACTTAAGCCAGTGGTCTGTGTTTCCGCTACCGCTGTAAACGGTCTGCTGTCATTCTTAAGCCTTTTTCATCCGGTTACACCAAAGGATTACAGACACTAAGTAAAACCGCGCTATCAACAATACGCTCGAACGTGAATGCAGTGACGCATACGCAATTGGGTTTGGCAACCGCTCTTATGACAGCATCTGGCACTGCCTGTGTAAGGCCGCAAGAGCATGTCCCATCAGTTACACGTAGATGGATACCATCCATTTCGTTCGTTGCCAAGACAAATATGGCCCGTCCTATGTCCACCCATATCCCCCATGCTCTCAGCTTTACTCGCCGTATGGATTTACAGCGACGAAGGAAATCCTGCTGATGTGATTCAGATTTTCAACACATGGAGTACGGCGTTAATTGCTTTGCATAAAAGAGGCGTATCGTTCCCGGTCAAAGCTTTGTCACTAAGATCTCATCGTCAGCAGTCAGTTGTGACGCACCAGCCAGGGCATTGGTAAAGTAAACTAAGGCGCCTTCAGCATCTTACAGCTGTGATAACTTTTGTCCAAGGGACATGTACTTTAAACCGTAAGTGACATATCACCAAAGGTGTGAGGGCATTCAGGCCGTCCAAAGCACGGAGTTAGCAGCCTTCGAATACTTTCCGATAGACATATTCCACGCGATTTCCATTGCACATGAGCACGTGCTTAGCGGTGGCATCGTGCTTCGCAATGATTTTGGAGTGGTGTTCAGCACCGACGGCGAGAATCTGTCGACCAAAGGTTGACAAAACGGTTTAGCTTGATGCTTCCCTGGAAGTGTTCGGCACTGTAGCAGCGAAGACGTTAGCAGGCGCTGCAAAGGAGTTAAAGTTAATGGTTATTGAAATGCGGCGGAGTTCAGATAGTTACTCTTATCTTCAGGCCACGCAATGCTACGCAATGTAATGCCTTAGGAATACCACGGTAGTTTCCTTGGCTTGCACATCGCCGCTACATTTTGTGTCGCCTAAAGTTGCATGCTGCAAATGCGTCGTTTGCGGATTCCGTAAAAAGGTGTTGGTACGTAGTTATTTTGTGCTATACAGGTTCAAAAAGATGACTTTCGACGTCCATGCCTTACTCAACTAGCATTGGGTGTAAGGGATCATGGACCACCGTACAATTGCTCCGCCTATGCATTTGCGTCTCATTTGTACACGTTGAAAATGCTCTTTAGAAATGCTAAAACAATCCATCCGTACGGTTGTGGAGGCGAACCATGAAATAGGCCAATGTTTTGACTGCACCGGATACATCGTCTACCATCGCCCTGGATTTTTCTTTTAGTGTTATGATGGCGAAGTTGTTTACATCCGCTGCGTAGTGACGTAGTTCAGCGCCAACCCAGATCCGGTCCGTAAGGTGCCCGGAGAACCATAGCGTATACGTAGTGTAGAGCATTTAGGGTTTTCCGGCAGTATTATTTATGCCATGCGTTTACAGGTCTATCCGATGTGTACCCACGGGGCGTAAATTCATGTGCCCTAGGTTTAGTTGTAGCCACGGGATGGAACGAAGGGATAGTTAGCTTTTCCTCAGTGGACACAGAATGCAAGAGCAATGAAGGCTCACTGCAGGATGGCTCCATTGTTACACCGTTACTGCACAGGTTTGAAAGCGCATAGGGGAATTACATAAGGTTGCATGAATGGGATCTGCTGGAGGGACCCAAGAGCGTATGAGGTGCACCGCTGCCTAAGTTTCGAAATAACTGCTAGTCCTCATGGGACTCTGCATTCACCGATTGCGCTTCATCAGCAGCCAAGTTAGCGAAACCTGATGTGATAAGCGCATCTGTGTAATCATGCAGAGCACGTTTTCCATGTAAACGGCGCTCTGTTTAACGCTGGGGAACACAAATGGTGACGTATGCCGACGAGTAAACGGTTCACAGTTTACCCTCACCTAACAACATTACTATCGCCAAGTTTTTCTCGCGCTTGAAATGGGGCGCTATCGCAGACGCAGCACCTGTGTTCGCTCCGCTTAGGTCTGTGTAAGGGCACGGATGTACCGCGGTGCATACTAAGGAATAAGGTTATTCAAACGGCTGTAGTCACACAGAAGCTCCCTAGCATTTACAAAGTGCACAACATTATTTATGCATGCGCGGTGTACTAAAGGATAACCTTGCGTGTACAATTCACAACTGTGGCTTTGCTTATGCGCATGTCACAAATGTCGCTTTATCTGTATGCTTATATGCTGAAATGCGCAACGCTGGAGGCTTACCTTACCCACTATGATATGGTCCCTCAGCAACTGTAAGTGAAGTTCATCTGCAACTACCCAAAAAGGGTGCACTTCGCAAGTAACGTTCCCCGTTCTTTAAAAGAATTGGCGATCTCAATGGACTACCCTTTTACAGGCAGCAGTATCCACGGTAAACGAAGCATTGCAACAGGGCCCGTCCAACCGCTGGTTTGCATGGTATACGGATGGTGCGTATGCGGATTGCGGCATACGCATGCCTGCTTTATTATCCGGAGAGTAACCTTTGGTTGCAGGGAGAGCCTCTTGTAAGTTAGTGGTTCATGCATACAACCTCTGTGGCGTGTTGGCGGTCTTATATCGGCGGCCTCAGTTCTGCATCACGAGGCGGCCTCGCTGATGCTTATCTCTGGGTTGCAGACAAAGGAATCTTGTTCCACTTATGCGCTTGCGAACAGTTATCGCCGCGCACACTTGAAGTACCAGACACTTACTTTGGTTGGACCGAAAAGTGACTAACCTCGGGGATGATTCACATGCACACTGTGCAACTAGGTGGTCGTAGGAGTTCAATGCTGGCATTTTATGGGCCGACAGTGCTTGGTACATGTTAGTCTTGCGCAGGAAAATAGCGTGTGGTTAGCATTTACCTAACCTTGATTGCAGCATATTTTCTTTATCGCCAGCGATGCTCCTTAACTTCCTATCCCACCTTGGTTTGTTCGCTGAATAAGAACCAACTACGCAACAGTTGGAAGGCTCACCTGACGGTGTGCATCCGTACCGGAGATGCTGAATTTTATGACGGGCATCACGTAAGTAGTGAAAGTGTAAAGTAAACAAATAACTTATTCTCCTTTCCGCACCATGTGCGTGCATTTAACAGTAACATGTTTGGCGTTTGACCAACCTTAAACATTTTGGACCAGCCTGCCTCTGAGACTCCAAATGCCCATGGTTCTCCAACCGCTGCCTCTCTTCTTTTAAGCATCGGCTTTCATTGACTAAGGTTATCTCTGGTAGAAGCAACAGCCTCATGATACTCGTCTCCTTCTGAAGCACTATCTGCACGCTTGGTCCCCCTACCGAAATTGAAATTTGGGGTCTCTGCGTTTTGCCTCTCGGTTTCACTACCAAGCTTTTTAGCCTGCCATAATGTCCCTTCGCTTATTCAGCCTCGCTTTCGGTCCATATAACAATCATTTGATAGTGGTCTAGGTACCCATAGCGTCAGCGCAAAATCCTAGCCCTCGCTATATTCCCCTCGCTGTTGTGCCTCTCGTTCTTAAACCTTTTGGACCAGCCCGGTCTCTGAGGCTCTAAATGCCTATAGGTCTCCAACCAACGCCTCTCTTCTTTTGCCCATTGGCTGCCATACACTTTGTAGTGTTCACATCCCCGTCTATCGGAACGATGTCTTTTGTTTTCCGCCAGCACCAAATGCTGAGCGTTTGAACTTTTTCAGGTTACATCCCCTCCTGTGTTTAACCATACTCTACTACATACTTGTTCGGTAACTCTTCTGGTCAATATCGCAACCACTGGGTGAAACATATAGCACTCGGCGGTGTTGTCTGTACTGTTCCCTTACCCTTGGTCACTACCGGAGCCGGCACTTCTGTCGTTTTCTCTCTACAGCGCATGCAAGTAATGCGGTTTGTTCTCTCTCTTGTATTCAACACTGTACACCTGTCAGTCTATGCCGAGCCTAATAAAGCGTGCCGCTCCTGCATATTGATTAATCAGGCTGCCAGCAACTACCTAATTAGTGAGTTATAACTAGCAGTCTATTTGACTTAACCTTCCACCGTGGACGTCTAATTAAAGTGGCACACCTGGCATCTTTTGGGCGGCTGGTCACACCACTAATATTCCTTGTCCCTCATAGCGCCAGTTCTATAACCATTTACTAGTTACAGCCGTAGTATCCAATCCCCACCCGCTCTTGTTACTATCGTTGAAGGCTTAGCAGCGGGCAGTTTCTTCCTCATCATTAACCCGACTCCTAGTATCACCTTTTCATTTGCCTATTTGACTTGTTTGCCGCACCGTTGAAGTCCCTATATTTTTCCGCTATTCCAGGTCCCTGGCTTTTGCAACCGTATTCTTACTACAGCTGTAGTATATAAAGCCCATTCTCGTCACAACTTTGACACGCTGCCTCACCCCTGCACCCAGCTGTTTCTCCAGCATCCGATTAGTGAAAACGGTACGTTATTATTTTCATGGGTCTCAAACCCGGCGTAGTATCTTTATTGCCTCTCGTACATGTTCGAACGATAAGCCCCACCACTGTCAAACGATCGCACAACCTATACCTCACGAGCAAATTAAACCCCTCACTATAAAATTCCGATTCCATCAGCTCATTTACCGGTTAACAATGCCTGATACTCTTGGTTTCCACACAGGACAACTTTTGAGTACGCTAAGCAACTTTGGACAGCATTTTCTCTCACATTCAGCAAATATCGGGTCTCGTGCTTACCCACAAAACACTAAATAAGATGTATAACCTATTTTGTCTATCCACTGCTTTTAACCGGCACAACGTTACCATAAATCTTATATTTATACATTAACATGGTCTTTCTCAATTTCATTGGTATTTGCTCGGTCCATTTTCTTCTCTCCGTTGTCCTAAAGGATAACCATATTTGCAACAAACACCTCTGAGGACCTACCCCCTGCTCAGCACCAGTGTCCGATAAACGCCCGTTGGATGTCCGATGGGCGCCCGTTGGGTGATCGATCGAGCGCCCGATGGGCGCCCGAGTGGCAAAAATTTGTGGCACTCATCGGGCGCTCGCGAAGAAAAACAGCGTGGCGCCTCCCTACGCATGGTCACATTTCCGCGATTTCCAGCCGTAACGGGCAAAGCCTAGCCGCATTATCCTCCCTTCCCATACCACTGCAAGTACGCTAATGCGATCGCACACACTGCATGCCATAAACACAAGACAGTCCGCGAAAACGTAATGTAATATGGCACTCATAATTTACAAAGCGGAATCTTGCAGTGATAACCGTTCTGCTTCCTCCCGTATCCAGGATTCAAAGTCTTTTATTCTTTGGATCCGGCGTCGCAACTTGTTAACGATATCAGGCTCTGTGCATCCTAGTATGTTTTTTCTCACAATGGAATCTGTTGAGGTCATTAATTTTGTTTAGAAGGAAACATATCAAGGACCGCTCGCGCGAATGGTGTGTTCGCTATCTTATACTTCCCATGCACACCACGCAAGTTTATTTGTCTGACCAAATTGTTAGTCATGCAAGTAAGCATGACGTCCTGCACACTTTCTGAGTTTGTCCGGCCGCTTACGTCGGATAAATAGTGTACCTACGAATAAGTAAACTCCATGAAACTTACCATGCTGTTCTTGAACTCAGTGTTCTCCAGTGCCTTATTTACAAATGACAGTTGCGCTATTGTGTCCATTGGTAACGGAAATGGGCACGCTTTGCTGGAACTTGGCATCTGAAGCGCATGCAGTGTGTTCAAGGACAACTCTACAGCTGTCATTAGCTCGCGCGGTATCATCACTTCGCGATTTAAGTTTCGCAATGTGGCTGCAAGTAAATGTTACGAAGACACTGTGAACCAACCATTCATTTCCAACAGCATTGCGCTGTCACAGGATGTTCCGCTAACAGCTAAACGCTGAGAAATGTCTTGTTGAATCGGACTAAGCGTGTAAAAACAAATGCATTGATCACCTGGATGTATGGGGATAGGCTAATATGTGTTCACGTTCTTTATCAGAACCGTCGCTTAACTCCTCCTCCAAATATAGCTTTGGAGGTGGAGGTGATAAATCCAAGTTCACGACATCAACAGTACCCCGCGTCGTGGTTGGCGGTGACTCACAGTGAGGAAAGGTTTTACGGTGCTGGGATAATATACTATCTAGCTACAACATACATCTTTCGCTTCCCCAATCGCAGCATCGGAATCGTTTCGTCGCTATATGGTAATTCGGCCGATGTTAGCAAGCGCTGTTCCAACCTTTTAGCTTCAAGGTAATCATCTAAAAATGTCTACAAATAAATCGTTCTGTATCCTCAACTGTACAACTGTGTATTCGTACTTTGTACGTGTAGCAGTTTGGAGATTCCCCGGTTTGCCTGTGTAAAATTCTAACCAAAATTCTATAATTGTACACTTAGGCAACCGGTGTGGTTTGTTGAACTGCTTGCTGAGTTTGAATGCTTTACTTGCTCATCGCCATTTTTGCTTGGCGCTCGCTTCGGTTGCAACGCGCGACTGCTCGGTGTGCTGTGTTTGCTCCGTTTCCCTAGCTAGAGCGTACACGGTGTCGTTCGTTTATAGCTAGCTAACAGGGAATCTTTTGCTGAACCAATAAAAGTTTCCCTGCAACTCGATCTGTCTTCTGGAATCGCTCTCTGGGCTCCCGGAATAGGCAACCCTCTAAATTGGTGACCCCGGATCCGGAACAATCTCAACGCCGGATTTTCGAACTTTTCTCCGGTGAGCTCGTTCCATTTATTTTTCATATTTTCCGGTTTTATTTTTGCATACGGTAGCCTATTTTTTCGCGTCATTTTTTCAAATCATGGAATCTGTAGACCATAAGGTAGAGTCTATGCTTAGTGTTGTATCTCTCTCAGTTCCACCTTTTTGGGACATGGATCCTGTTTTGTGGTTCGCTCATCTGGAGGCTGAGTTTTATAACCACAGAATCACTTCCGACTACGCGAAGTATTGCAAGCTCCTGTCCTATCTCCCCAAGGAGATATCAACGCAGGTTCGTGACGTTATCATTTCTCAGACCGATAACCGCTATGAGGCTCTGAAGGAGGCCACGATTAAGCGTGTTATGCCCTCTGAGAAAGTTCGCCTGCAGCAGCTTTTCAGGGATTTGCAATTGGGCGACAAACTGCCCTCAACCCTGCTACGAGAGATGCAGCAACTCCTCGGTTCATCAACCATGGACGAGACTTTACTTCGCGAACTATGGCTACAGCGGCTACCGGAAAACACACAAGCGATTCTCGCTACAGTGAGCTCCGTTCCGCTCACTCAACTAGCAGATTTAGCGGATCGAGTTATTGAACGATCACGGCCACAGGCCAACGCCAGCAAGGTCCATGCCGTCGCGTCCCAGGGCACTTCTATCACTGGCTTACAGTCAACTATAGAAGCCCTCCAAACACAAGTTGCGACACTTAGTCACCAGGTGCAACAGCTTACTATGACCCGTCGTCGTCCTAGCCGCTCAACATCGCCCTGCAAACGTTCTAAGTCTAGAAACAGGCAAGCTAGCTGTTGGTACCATCAGCGTTTTGGTACCGCAGCTCGTAAATGTGTCAAGCCTTGCAACTACGCCGAGCAGCAGGGAAACTGCTCTGCCGGTCGGTAACGGCGACGGACGCGACCGGCCAACACCAAAGTCGCCTCATCCGTGTTAGGGATTTAACTTCCGGCATCGAGTTTCTAGTCGACACTGGTGCCGAAGTTAGCGTCATACCCCGTAGCTCAGATGAGGTCGTCTCACCATCGCCGACCAAGCTGCGTGCCGCCAATGGCACACCAATCGCAACTTTCGGCGGAAAGCTGCTAACGCTCAATTAAGGCCTCCGGCGAACTTTTCGCTGGCCTTTCATAATCGCTGCTGTGCCTTTCGCCATCATAGGCATAGACTTACTTCAACGCTTCGACCTCATCGTCGATGCTAAAAGAAAGATTATCGACTCTAGGACACAGCTCAGTGTTATCGGGACTAGCGCCAACGTGGCTGCTATCACTCCCATTCGTGTCCTACCTCAAGCTTCACAGCCTTTTCTAGAGCTTTTCAGCAAGCACCCTAAACTCGTTCGCGTCCTGAACGACTTGCCTCCTGTGACCTCAAACGTCACGCATCACATTTGCACTAAGGGCCCACCTGTTTCGGCCCGCCCTCGCCGACTAGCCCCGGACAAGCTCAAAGCTGCTAAGGCGGAATTCGAGCAAATGCTCGAACTGGGAATCACCCGCCCGTCCAAAAGTCCATGGGCATCACCATTACACATGGTGCCGAAGAAATCCGGTGACTGGCGCCCTTGTGGTGACTACAGGGCACTTAACAAAGTTACCGTCCCGGATAAATACCCTATCCCGCACATGCACGACTTGACCTCAGCTCTAGCTGGCAAGTCTATCTTCAGCAAAGTGGACTTAGTCCGTGCCTACCACCAGATACCTGTCGCGCCAGACGACATTGCTAAAACAGCAGTCATCACGCCATTCGGCCTATTCGAGTACCTCAGAATGCCTTTCGGCCTCAGCAACGCTGCCCAAACTTTTCAGCGTTTCATTCATGAGGTAACGCGAGGACTCGAAGGCGTTTATCCTTATCTAGATGACATTCTTATCGCCAGCTCTTCTAATGACGAACATCTTCGTCACCTCGACGCTCTCTTCCAGCGCTTAACACAGCATGGGGTTACCGTCAACCCCGATAAATGCGAGCTTGGCCAAAGCTCCATCGATTTTCTTGGCCACCGCATATCTGCCTCTGGTATCGAAGCCCTGCCAGACAAAATCCAGGCACTAAAGGACTATCCTGCTCTTAGTTCCTTCAAGCAGTTACGCCGATTTCTTGGCCTGGTTAACTATTATAGACGTTTTATCCCTAACTGCGCGAGCATTGTTCAACCAATGACTGACTTGCTCCGTGGAAAACAGCGGTCTTTTCACTTTACATACGACGCTAGACTGTCTTTCGAGAAGCTCAAAGACGCTATCTCCAACATAGCGCTTCTCGCCCATCTAGACACGTCTGCATCACTCTCTCTGACAACTGACGCATCAGACACTGCCGTCGGTGCAGTTCTTCAACAACTCATCGACCATCGATGGATACCTCTAGGTTTCTTCTCGAAACGTTTACAACCAGCCGAATCGCGTTACAGCACCTTCGGTAGGGAACTGTTAGCTATCTACCTAGGTATCCGACATTTCCGTCACTACCTCGAAGGTCGACATTTCACCGTCTTCACCGACCACAAGCCATTGATCTACGCAATCAATGGCGCAACAGACAAGTACTCGCCGCGGGAAACTAGACACCTAGACTACGTTTCTCAGTTTACGACAGACGTACGTCATGTCTCAGGTGCTCTTAATCCCGTCGCGGATGCGCTTTCACGCATTCAGCAGATCAGCTTTTCGCCTGGCACCAACATTGATCTAGCCGCTATGGCTGCTCCCCAACAAGCTGATCCCGACACAGACAAAC
Source organism: Dicrocoelium dendriticum (assembly GCA_944474145.2). Classification (NCBI taxonomy): domain Eukaryota; kingdom Metazoa; phylum Platyhelminthes; class Trematoda; order Plagiorchiida; family Dicrocoeliidae; genus Dicrocoelium; species Dicrocoelium dendriticum. The sequence continues at coordinate 72,271,847 of OX104066.1, forward strand.
TACGACGCAACACCTCGTTAAAACTACGTGAAGTCCCACTAGCTTCATCTGAAGGGACCATTCTTTGTGACGTTTCACAAACTTCTCCCCGACCCGTAGTTCCTACCTCAATGCGTCGACTAGTTTTCAATGCTTTACACAACCTGTTACGTGCTTCGCAGAAGCTCGTAACGGAACGCTTCATATGGCCCAACGTCAATCGCGATGTCCGCCTTTGGGCACGCGCATGCTTAGAGTGTCAGCGCGCCAAGGTCTACAGACACACCAAAAGCCCACTTGGCGTCTTTCCCGCTCCTGACGCTCGTTTTGCACACGTCCATGTCGATCTGGTCGGACCTTTGCCTTCATGCAAAGGCTACGTGTACCTACTCACCTGTGTCGACCGATTCACTCGTTGGCCAGAGGCGATTCCGTTAGTCAACTGCTCATCTGAGACAGTTGCACAAGCTTTCTTAGAACGCTGGGTAGCTCAGTTCGTTTGCCCAAGCGTAGTCATCACTGACAGAGGATCACACTTTGACGGATCCTTCAGCAAAGTGCTCAACGTTCTTGGTTGCCAACATAACCGAACCACCGCATACCATTCCGCAGCTAATGGGATGGTAGAAAGGTTCCACCGGCAACTCAAAGCCTCACTCTGTGCCCAATCTAGCACATCCTGGCACGAAGCACTTCCGCTCGTTCTCTTAGGCATAAGAAACACGATTAAAGCGGACTTGCACGCCACTCCATCGTCGCTAGTCTTTGGATGCGCACAACGCTTACCTGGTGAACTCGTCTCACCAAAAGCGCCAACAACTTTCGACTATGGCGACTACGCAGCTCGCCTATCTCATCACATGCGACAGCTTCAGCCTGTGCAACCCATAGCACAGAGCTTGCGTACAAACGTGGACGAGCGCTTAACTACTTGCACGCACGTGTTCGTTCGCACTGACAGCGTACGCCGACCACTTCAGCCTCCTTACTCTGGTCCGTACCGTGTAGTACGTAGAAGCGACAAAACGTTTACCATTGACTACAATGGTAAGACTGAGACGGTCAACGTCGATCGACTCAAGCCAGCATACCTTGACAAGTCTGACTCGCCGGTGCAACAAGCACCCTCACAGCCCGTGCCATCACAGCCGGCACCGCAAACGCAGACGAGTCAGCCCGCTCCAGCAGAACCGACAAACACAACCGACAGCACTCCTACCCGCCCTACCCTCAATCGACACGGTAGGAAACTCAAGCCTCCAGTTCGTTTTTCAGACTTTGTTAGCACTTATTATTTTACATAGAACGTGCCTTTAAAATTTTCTGCTCTTACTAAACGTTTTTGAAAATCCACAAAAAAAGACCAAAACGTTTTGAAACTACCAAAAAAGAGCAAAATCTTTTGAAAACCCAAAAACGGCTTTGCACGTTTTCGCTTAACACTCTTTTGTGTATGGGTATGCACTTACGCTGCTTTCTCATTTTGCTTTCCATATACACCCCGTCGGTTGGTTGCCCCTCAGTTTCACTTTTCACTGGAACCCCGAACGTCAACTAGAAGTTCAACAATCTTCCTGCTCAACTGCCTACGTGAACTTTATTAACTGTCCCCCCACAAACGGTTTTTAACCGTTTCGACACCGTAGGGAGGACACGGGTGGGAGCCCGCTAGGGTCCGATTGCATGGTTCTCCCCCAGCAGCTGCATCAGGTTTCACAACCTGGTCTCGCAGATGGCTGGCCCGCGACGGAGAGTCCTCATGTAGATCGAAGGACTGCTTACACATTCCCTTCTGGGAGAGGGCTATGTAGCAGTCTGGAGCTTCCCCGGTTTGCCTGTGTAAAATTCTAACCAAAATTCTATAATTGTACACTTAGGCAACCGGTGTGGTTTGTTGAACTGCTTGCTGAGTTTGAATGCTTTACTTGCTCATCGCCATTTTTTGCTTGGCGCTCGCTTCGGTTGCAACGCGCGACTGCTCTGTGTGCTGTGCTTGATCCGTTCCCCTAGCTAGAGCGTCCACGGTGTCGTTCGTTTATAGCTAGCTAACAGGGAATCTTTTGCTGAACCAATAAAAGTTTCCCTGCAACTTGATCTGTATTCTGGAATCGCTCTCTGGGCTCCCGGAATAGGCAACCCTCTAAATACGTCACAGCAGGCGCAGGTGGTGGCAGGCGGTGCATCAGGAAATTCTACAACTGTTTTGATAATAACCGTCTTCACGGATAACAGAATCACCGCAACTGAAGAATCTTGAAATTCGACCAAGCGATACATCATAAAATAGATGTAATCAGAGCACAGCATTTCCACAAGCTTATTAGACGAGGTGAATGTGTTCGGTAGAGAAACTTTTATTTGAGATATCAGGTGCAGCAACATATGCAGTGTATTCCATAGTGTGGAAAACTTAACTGTAACGGCCCAACGCCATTACTGTTGTACAACGATTTTGCGCACCAGCTTAGAAGTAGAAAACGGACTGTTAACTGAAGCAAATAAATAACAAATTAAGACAGCGTACCTATGTCGCATGTTTCTTGATATCCTTGTGCCGCCAGCTGTGAACGATGGGGTAAAATAAAATGTACTTATCGCACGACAATTTCAGACATTTGCAGCCGATTGCACTCAAAGGAATCCATGTCGGTAAAGCTAAGGAACCCCAACATTTAAAAATACGTGGGTCCGTGGGTGACAAACTTTTTAAGAACAGCGACGTAGTCTTTGTGAAATGCTGCACACATAATCCATTAGAACGCTGGCTCTGCACCACCGAAGGTCTTCCACTTGCGATGACAGCATTAGCTGAATGTGCATTCGTAATTAGAGCACCAAAATGTAATAAACCGGTTTGTTGCCGACCACGACACACAATTACGGCCGATACAGTGTCGTCCAAACAACAGCCATTAGCTGTGATATTCGGTAACCTTCTCACCGTTACGCGACAAAAATTTGCGACGTCGCCGACGTCGGGTCATTTATGAGCATTCGAATCCATCGTAGAAACGATTCAAAGGGAAATGCAGAAAAGTTATCCATGGGTCCGAGGCGCCCGACATCCTGGCACATTTGCACTAAACAGTGCACGTTGAAGACCAACTCATGCTCACCGTACGGCTTCGCGAGTTCACACACCACCCTATTCAATACTGATTTCGCATGCGAAAAGTAATGGGAACACCACCTACGGCAGCACAGAATGTATGCGGCGGCGGATGACATAACGAAATTATCTACAGGTCTTGTACAGATCTCCAGGCAACACCTCGCGCACAAGTACTGGACTCAGATATAAAAGAAACTGTCTGAATTCCGTTGCCCGCCATCGTTACACGTTCTCAAACGTGCGACCCTTGCGCGGAAACTCCAACTTCAGGTTAGCCGAAAACCTGCGAAGTCGTTCCTTGATGATGTCGATGGATGTCGCTGGCAATCATATTTTTCCACTTGTTGGGCCGCATCGCCAAAGCACTGTTAACTTCCGTGTTACTCTCAGACACAGCGTGTGCATGTAATCAAGTGGAAAACAACTTATTATATCATCCCGTAGGCCTTCAAAAGGCGCTTCTTTTATGTGATGTTCCGGTTGTTCGCGTGTCCTAAAATCCATGTCATTACGTAATGAGCTTATGAGATCGGTAGGGAAGGTCATTCTACCATCAACGTGCGAACCTGCAAAGGTTTATTGAACGTTAGGCTTTGCTTACCGGTTGTTGTGCATTTCTCGCAGGCGAAATATCCGGAATGTTGTTTCACCTGCCAAACGTATGCTCGTGCAGGTGCATCGGCTAACACGCAGTCCAGAACGATATCTATAGCATCGTCATTATCATTCAAGCAGACACCGTTGCGTAACACATCCTTTAATTCATCCAGCAGGGACCGCAGATACTCATGCACATTAATGGGTTTCGATAATCCACTGTAAAGACCAATTAAAAACACATCACTTGGCGGATTTATCAGCCTTCCAAGGATTGGCCGCAGCTGTCTGCGCGAGCTTTTGAACACGGTCATTCCGTCTATATTGCTCTGCAACTTTAGCAACGACAGACGGGGTGAATGTGTTCGGCACAACACGTCACGTATGGCGTACTGCAAACCCAAATGGATGTACCTGCCACCTCTGAATAACGCAATGTTCACCGACGGGGTGTTTTCAAAATGCTCCGAGCGTCAACCGGTAAGGTAGGATATAGACGCTGAAGAATGCGCAAAAGGATGTTAACCTGGGTCAATGTGAAGCTTCCTTCCAGAGCCACGTCACGCAGAATTTCCTCTAAGGTAACCGATTCCGCTGGACGCAAAATGTTGGTTGGGCGGGCTAAAACTGCACGTTGTATACAAAATTTGCCTACGTAGATTTACTAAAGGGGGAGCATAAGGCACATCCCAGTCATATGTGTGATGAATGACTCTATCATTAGCCGCTACTGCGTCCGTAAAAGGCTCCTGCACAGCATGGCGCGAAGGCTGCACACCTTGTGCGGTCGGTACAGTACTTATCCTCTCGCGTGTAGCTGAAAAGACATCCCGCGAAAAAACCGTAACTTGTAATGGCATAACTCCTTGCACTTCTCTCTGTATGTCATCTTCAACTCGTCGCATTCTATGATAAACAATCGTGGTAGAGCAACTTGAAAAGAGGTTCACAGGCTACTTATCCAAAGCGAAAAATGGACCAGCAAACTCGGTGAGACACAGAAGCGAAATGCTAATTACGCGCCATTAGCAAAATAATAAAATGGTGCATTTAAACATAGGGTGGCAGATGAATTATCAATCGTTATGGAGCAAAATAATAAAAAATGTGATGACTGCCAAATTTAATATACTACGCCACTTCGTATTTCTATAAATAAACATATATCATGGTCGACCGATAAGTGTCCCGATCCGTGCGCTCGAGTGACTGATGGTGCTGACAGGGCTGCGACGCTCCCTGGACACGGAATCAATATAGAACGAAGAGACCTCCCATACCTCGCAATCCTGACACACGAAACGAACCCAGAAAACTAACCAAATCAATACAGGGCACCTGAGTCTTCCGACTTCAACAGCTCCAACTAATTGCGGTCGACTTCGAGGGAGACCACACAACCATGGGAAACAAACTGGCGAAACGTGACTGCAATATCCTCGAGAGTACTTGGTCAGATGCAACCTGCAATATCATATCACCAGTCGGCAGTGTTCCAGGAGGTGGTGTGTCTTTGTCTGGCAATCGTTTTCGTGACAAAAAGCCATAAATGTCTGTTTAGCAACACTGCGACGTGACGGAGGTGATTCGCCACTCAAAAAATTCACGACCCCCGACTTACATTGGCAACTTGACTGACACCACATTTACAAATTTTGTGCAGATATCTGCCCTCGCACGAATACGCCTACATATTTGCTCAGTTATATGCCACTATTCTTAAATATTTTTGCAGCATTTTCCTAGTTTTACTCACCTGATCCGTACTGTGTACACAACTTCATTGGACTAGTTCCTCCTCAACATACTCCACTTTAGTGATCTGACGCTTATCTCTACCTCTCGCACTCTGTGGACAAAGACTTCGCGCAACCTTTGGGCCATATGAGCACACACTACTGACTCCAGCGGTACTAATCCTGCTCTTGGTGCTGCTAGTCATGCTGTCCTGTACAATATTGCCGTATGCTGGTCATGCCCAAAAGGTGTGCTTTGATTCGCCGAGAATAAAATATATATTCATCTAATTACCATACTTCGTTTAGCACGCACCTGTTTGGCCTCGGTCGGAGCATAATTCTGCCTTAACTCTATAAAGGTAGCAAGAATTTTCGGGTGCTGTCCTCAGCAGGACAACGCTGCTGCCAGACTGGTGCACTGCGGTGCTGCCATCTAACAGGTCGTACGATTATGATGGCTTGATGCAAAGCCATCGTGCTTTTAAGGAAGGTGACCGGATTCGCCAAGTGAATATTCTAATGCGTTGTGTATGGCAAATGCGCCGTTAGTAAATGCGCAGCGCACTTCAAATACGCCACATTTCGCTTTGACCATCTCTGTAACACCCAAAGTTTCAAGAATAGGGCGAAGATGGTGTATTTAGGTACGCCACCCTACGAACTGCGTAACTTCCGTGTAAAGACGTTAGGCATTAAAAGTTTCACCGTAAGCCTTCGGTTCGGTTTGCGCCGACCCGTAAGGTCCGCGCACGAACTCGGGAGCCGCAGATGCCCAAGAAAGTAACATACATGGTGACCCTAAACAAGCCGAGTTTGCGGGCGCATCATAGTCAGCACTTACTGCACGCCATATGGATATTGTATCACAGTAAATCTGTATTAAACTCAGCCTCCCTCATGGTACGTCCCGTGTTTGTCACGCAGGTGCCCTGGCATTGCGGATTCCTCGGTTACCGGTGAAAGCGAAGCTAAAGAATTGTCCTTTTTACCTCTCTGTATCAAACTGTTTCCTGTAACCGTTGAATGTAACTTTATAAGCCACAACACTTCTCCGTCAAACCGTGCACCAGAATGGTGAAGGAACTGCTGTTTTTGGGACAACCTTAGATACCGGTCCGAAAGGCTCGTTACAGCACTGCAGTCGCTCCCCGGATATTTATGACATGTCTACGCGCTTCATGGCTAAATAAGTTCCTCACACTTGCTGTGGCATGCATCTCACCCAGAGATGTAAAGGTCAATGGTTACAGTGCAGAAAAGCTGGTAGCTGCGTGAAGGTTTTGGTGGTCTCCGTACGCCAAAGCACACCTGGCATACGGGAAGCCCTCGTGTTACTTTAGCAATGGCGGAAGCCGTGGTCGCCCTCCAGCAAAGCCTGCCTAATGAAGAAATGCAGCAAATATTCATTAATTCAACATCTGCTTCAAACTTCTCCATTATGACTTAGGACTTGGATAAGATACATGGGAGCTACCGTGCACCAACCACCCCTACAAATACAACGGCACCGGTTAGCCAGAAAGGCCTTGCGGAAAAACAACCTATCTGGTACAGCCACAGTACTGGCTTTCAAGAAAACTATGACTAACACAATGATACCCACTACCTTGGTACTTCAGACGTGCAATTTGCATCCCTTTTTCAAAGGTTTGGAAACTCCGGCGTTACGAACCCGGCTGTCACCAATTGCGTCAACCGGTGCCTCCACAGCATGAGGCACAGTTCCCGCGAAATTAGCAAGGAAGCAGCGAAGCGTAACCGATAGGTGTCGTCCCTCTTTCACTTCACCCTTATGTCACACTCTATAGGTAACGGCGTTAATTGATCTAAAAGCACCACCTTATTTTTATTGTTCACTTACTCTACCTAAGTGAACTTTTATTATACTTCACGTATCTACCTACTGCCTGCTTTATTGCGCGTGCAAGTAACGCAGGCATGCATTGGTTTGTTAGACACGTGTGTCGAGTTCCAGTAAATCAACCGGGAGTTGTGCGATACCGCTGCCTGCATAGGTTGCTAGCGATATAGGTTTCTAGGGGCGACAGTAACCTGGGATATCTAGGTTCCTCGGGGTAGGGCGTGGACGCCTTGATGTTATTAGCCAACTGCGTAGTAGCTGTTAGCAGTTCATCGGATAGTTAGTATTTGACCTCGATAAAGTACGATTTCTGGTTGGCCAACGCTGCCGTTTCCCGCTGCATGGGCTTTCCGTGTAATTATAGAGACGAGACGTCCACGCCGCCCATCAACCGCTTCGGGCTTTGTCAGTCGTTAATTTCTATGGATAGACTGATTTCCTTTGCTAGCTAGGACGATCACTAGACGGCTTAGAATGAGTCTGAATATTTTTCCGAATTGTCCTTTCTTTACATTCCGCTGTCAACTAGGAGAATAAAAGACGCCACGGTACCCTGCTTTGGCTTTGCTGCGCTTCAACTGCACTGCTGGTTAGGTACAACATTGCGCGTCATCAGTTCTTTCGTATGAAGGGAGTAAAAATAATAATGTGTCAGCTGTACGCCGTAAAGGCGCTTCGCTGCCGCGCCACCACCACCAATCGCGCTTGGGCTGAGTGTACCGCGAGGAAGCCCACCCCTACGCGGATTCGAACCAATGACCTTGTGATTGCAAATTAAACGTGCCGACCACTCGGCCACGGGCCGACGTATGAAGGCAGACGTCTGCTTGCTTCCAAGTGGAAAGCAAAACTCGCAATTCGACACTTGCTTACTGATTTCACTCATCATTCCTGTCCAAACGAGCATTTCCCTTGCTAGGTTAATGATATTGTTGGCACCTATGTGTGCATGATGAAAGTATAATTGTCTCTCTTCTCAGAGCAATGGTGAGGTCAGAATACAGCAAGCCATCTCAGACAGTCAGTTTATCGAGAAAATTGAATCGGGTCCTTAGTTCCTTTAGCAGCTGCTTCTTCATTTCTGTCCAACCATTTGGAATAACGCACCGCAAATATGCCGACATTGCATCTTCCACTTCGTACGAGGTAAGCTGCTTCAACTTCTTCCAAATTGCGCACAGGTACGGGGAGCTGAGCGCTTAGTGGCGTGTCCGCGATAAAACATCTGAGCACTATGTGTGTACAGTGTTCACGTTGACTTATGAAGCCAATTAAGCATACACCATAGACGACGAGGGACGATGTGCAGCTGGGTGCTGGTTTGTGCTCGGCCTACACAGTTGTTTTGGTTCTGAGTGCATGTGCCTTGTAACGCTCCATGACAGGCTGCCGCAAGAATCTTCATATGCTGCTCATAGCACTGTTCGGTCACGGTAAGTACACGCCTGCGGGACTCTAAAGGTTACCTATTCTACAAGCGAACAACACCTATTCTGTCCTGGCCACTGTCACACTATGTCTTTAGATACTAGGCTGTTTCGTAACATCCGTACATACGTGTGTTACTGATAAGGTGCATTTATAGTTGCAGACGTATATTTTTCTTCCTCTTCTCCCTCTGCTTTGCTCCACTGCAAGTAAGCTTTCAGCTTGACGTTATGGGATCAACCAGCTTAGACACAAAACGGCTTAAATAATGCACCATGCCGTTTCAACGATGAATTACCTTCATGTCCTTAAAAGGGGGCAACTAGTAGTACCCTAAATTTTCTTGGCTCCACTCGCTGCAGTCACGAGTGTCCCTTAAGAGTCCGTTGTGCGTCCCTTGTTGGTCCGTATATGGTGCTATCGGCGTCTCGACTAGACCTAGTTCGGACACTGAAATGACACAGATAAGTGCGCGGGAACTCGATTTTGCACTACAGGCAAACTAAAGCACACTTAAGCAAGGGCACATTCCATTTAACAACCGTGCCAATATTCGACTGGCGTTACTATGAGCTCAAGTACATGTCCGCGTAACCAGAGTGAATCAACGGAGTGAGAATTGCAAGTAGTTATAGTTACATGAGTTATGCGCTACAAAAACGCAATTCCCCGGGTGGCACACGTTCAGAACTGTCCTGAGTATGGCACTTAAACTTATAGACTTAACGGGACCGGAACGTGGTTCGCGTGACGGTAAAAGCTTGAATTTGTCCAGTTTATTTTCATGAGCGATTGTCACCTTCCCGCGTGCCATTCATACGCTTTCTATACCTGTCTAGCTTGACATCGCCAAAACAGTAGCTCTCCTCCGGCTAATTTTGCTATTTGCAACCAGGGCGCTTCTGCAAATGACTTTAAGAACAGGAGACTAAACAGGAAACGAACGCGGCTTATGAGACGGCGACAAAATCCTTTTGTCCATTCAGGTGCACGAATAAAATGCTCCCCCCGTAGCCAACCAGCATGCTGTTTATTTGTCATCGTATACACTATCCCAGTCTAGCGTTATAATTGAGGTTTAACTTATTTATTTAGTGCCAAACATGCTGCTAACGCTTTTCTACATAAATGGTGCGTAAATGTGTCGCGTGTCTCAACGTGATACATACTACTTGTAATAAAAGAAAGGCTGTCATAATATGCAGTATTTGAGCTGTACACAAAGCTTAGCCCGCCCAAATTAACTCGCCTAACCATTTATGTGAACAACGTCCACCATTGGAATATCTAATTAATTACAATACGTTGTACATACACACCAACCATTTACTTAGCATGCACAAGTAAACTACGTACCAAGTAGGAAGAATAACGTTCTATGTACAAACGGGTCGATCGTGTTGTATCCGTCTAGTTCGCTATTATTGCTGCTACAGGTATGCTACCTGGAATAAGTAACCAACGTGGAAACTATTCACCACAATGTATTAAAGAAAAACCTATTATGCTTTGTCGGAGCTACTTTATTTAGGATTACAGGCCGTCCATTAACAATCACGTCCTGGACTCTTGACTGTCCACCACTGCCGATAAGGCCGGATGCCTTTGTGGTTAACGTAGCCCAAGAAAAATCACGTCGTCTTTACGAAGTTCAATGTGCTTTCAGTTAAGCTTGAGTTCCCTTTGCACATAAGACCGCAATCAACAGTGCATAGTAGCGTCATGCCCACCTTCCGTCGAGCCGTAGATCAAAACAAGGTCTACTATATAAGTTACACTACCTAAATTGTCTAAGGCTTCCAACAATAGTTTTAGGAGTATTTTATTTTGTAACCTAAAAACCGAATGGCAAATGCGTCTAATGATAACGCTTGACCGGGGATGCTAATCTAGTATGGAAATTGGGTCCATCATCTAGAACTAGGTACCAGAATGCGAACGACAAGTCTACCTAGGTGAAATACAGCTTGTTTAGGTGCGGCAAGCAGTCTTCTATGGTAAGTAGCGTAAAATGCTTTCTGCGCAGGAGCACTTTTAATAAACACGCAAAGGTCGCCTCTCTTCTTCGCCATGGTTGCTATCTGACTAATCAATTCGGCTGGCTAATCGACTATAGCAACTCGATCATCCAGTGTGCTACACCGATCGAGCTTTTTAACAGAACTATCATAAAAATCCTGTTTGAATCAACCCTGTAACAAACATGACGGTTGTCAAAGCTCCTCTGATTCATTGTGTCTTGGATTGTTATACGTGGCACTGGTGTTTACTGGTAACTGTTCCGGTTGCTCCGTTCCATTTTTATTTTCATTTTTAGAATTCACTTTTATCTATTTCTTGGTCCTTGTAATTTTGACTCGCTTCTTTCTTTCCATGTGAGCGCCTTTACATGTAATAACTAAGCATGCCAAACGTCCAAAGAATTTAAAGTGCATTTCGTGGTGAATTGGATCCCGGTTCCACAGAAAACCTGCACAACTACTGTTCCGCTTAATTTTCACAAAAAACAAATTACAGAAGCACAAAAGTTGCTCAAATTAGCCAGTAGAATTTATACTCCTACAGCTTTACACGTACCAAAGCCCATGCATTTGTACTTGCAAAACCCAAACCTATACTAACACTATCCTCACTCCATGCATGGGCATGGGATAAAGGTAAATATTGATGTTATCCGTTACGGACACAGCAGCTAGTCAGGCTAGAAACATACCTATATAGTTACTTATTTATAATCCCGTTTCGCACCTGCATTTTCTTGTTTATTGCGGTCACTTTACTATTGTATACGTGCTGTACGTATACTGTGTTTCACATAAACATAGCTGTCGCGCTGAGCACCAAGGCGGATGAACCCGTGGGACATGCGTCGGCTGAATCTGGTGCAGCTTGCGGCAGTCCACCTGTTCAGAGGCAGTAACAGATTTATCTGGTAGTATGCTTTGTGTCATTTGCTTCCGCTGGTATCACGAAGATTTTACAGGCCTGCAATCAGGTCAGAACCAGTGGCTAACATCCAGCTTGCACTCGTTTTTCAGCTGCGCTGAATGCTGCGCTCAGTGCTCGACGCGCCCGATTATTACCGGTACTATACTTTCAGCGCTGGCATCAAGTTTGGCAGTTGTTATGAACGCGATAACCGAAATCGTCTCTATTAACCCTGCTCAATGCAAAATGGAATTTATTCCGAAATCCTTGAAAGCTGTAGTTGAAGACACTGCAATAGACTGCAAGTTTGCTGACGATCTATCCGCTGTGGCCTGCCACTCGGTCAAAGCGTCGCACGGCCTAGCAGAGAAACCAGGTAGCATGGCTGACTCTTCTTTTGAGCCTGTCAGTAAACAAAAATAGGGTGCAGAAATACCCCAAGCACTCTGTTACACCCAGAGTATTAGATCTCACTACTTGGAGAAAGATGCAGGCTTCGTCAGTCGTAACGTCCTTTGTCTGGCGACAACAGGATAACTCTCCAAAGAGGTTGATTGTCTCGGATGCCACAAAAGCAGTCGGTTCTAACAACTTGTTTGTCACTGCTCAATGCGACAAATGGTCAGGCGCGCCCGCTTCCATGAGCCAAATGTAGAAAGGGACTAGATCTGCCATGAAGGCCCAAGGAATAGTAAGACGCCGGCAATAGAAAAACCTATTCTAAAACTGCATCGACGTGGTTTGCGGAGATAGAGACAGTCCCACCACCATTAGTGAAAACCCCTGGTGTAGGTGTGGAATCCAAGGAAGATGAGATGAACAGGCTCTGTCGTTGCTACTATAGCACGGACAGTAGCGTTTTATTTCCTAAAGTTACTGAGTCTGTGGCTGCTCTTCCAAGCGCACGCATTTTATATGACATCAACTGGCTAAAACTGTGCGTCAACAAGCGGCTTCCAGCTGGCTTCCCTGGCCTCACGGTCAGAAAGCTGACCAGGTTGGGGAACGTCCTTATCGGTACGCAAACTCCGCTACCGAGACGACTTTACGCTGCGCCGGCTCCGTCTACTTTCTCTGCAGGAACCGTCGTCGCTTCGGTGGTGTTTCCGAATAGCCGCGCCCATGGCTCACCAGGCCTCTCTGATTCAGGCACTAGCGACCACAGTAGATACAGCAACATGCGCTTGATGTCGTTGAAGTACAACCCGTAGGCTATTGCCGCTTCCGCAAGTGCAGCTTCTTCGATGAATGCGCGTGGTTTGTCTCCCACACTTCGGCTACTGCTTTGGTGATTAGATCGCGCTATGCACGCCGATCAACCACCTTCGATTCCCATGACCCGTAACCAAAGTTAGGACGTGAAAGGCTCACCTTGATCATGTCCTGGGAACGTAACTTTGGTTTCCCCCATGCCGCTTCCCAGTACTTAACTGTCCACCTACGAGTTGTTTCGGTCTCCGTGTCGAATCCATGCCGCTCACATGACCGAGCCACCTAAGATTATCCAGCAAGAGTACGCAGTACACTGCATACATTCCAATTCACCGCAACACTTCCGCGTCCGCAACTCTGTCGTTTCGTCCGATGCGCAAAATCCGCCGCAAACACTGTTGATGAAACCGCTTGAGATATCGCAAATTCGCAGGTACATCTTCCACGTCGCACTGCCCATAGAAAAACGGACAGCACCATGGATTTGTACACCATCAGCTTCGTACCAATGGAAAACTGTTGGTTGTTCCTCACGCCGTATGCTAGCTATCAGAATGTCGCTGCTGCATTCGGAACGCGGATACTCAGCTCACACTGCAGCTGCTGATCAGTCGAAATCACGCACCCAAACAGCAGAAGCTGGAATTGGTTTCCAATGCTTCAGCACCAATGCTGATTTGTGGCGATATTGAAAATTACAACTCCGCTGGAGGCTGAAAGAGACAGACAGTTCTGCTGGTGTTGATGATGAGCCCGAAATTGGACGCTGTGAAAGTCAGAGCACTAGTCATGTGCTGAAACTCCTTCGCGCTGTGTGCAAGCAACACAGAGTCGTCAGCACGCGGCAACATAAGGATGGTTGGCTCACAGACTAGGGTATTTGCACCGAAACGACGGCTATTCAGCAACCCACAACCAATACGCTGTTCCACACGAACACCGTAAGCGCAAGTCGCAGCAAAAGCAGAATCCATCATTGCATGAAGAGATTTATTAAACACAGAAGGAGCGAAGACACGGCATTGCTTCACGCCGGAGACAACTGCAAGTTCATCCCAGGTCTCTCCACACCGCTACATATTCTCTCGCATGCCACTGGGCGGACATACAATTAAACTTAAAAGCTAACGCGGGTAACCAAACATACCTAACACCAGCCGCAATGCCTCGCGGTTCACTGTATCAAATGCCTTGGTGAATTCAACAACTGCTGGTGTCGTTCTGTACAATTCTTCTGCAACTGACGAGCCGCACACACCATATCTGTAGTGCGCCTAACCGAACGTACTCCACACTGCTCTACCGACACCTTAGGTTTCTCAACCTGTCTGACGGGACTATTGAGCAGGATTCGGACGACCACATTGTCCGCACAACTCAGCAAGTTGATGCCACAATAATTCGAGCAAAATTGCTTGCACGCTTTGCTCTTGTACGATGGTAGCACAAGAGAATCTTTCAGTTCAGGAGGCACATCCTCCTCAATCCATACGGTTTGCTCCATGTGGTGCAGCAAATTCACCAAAGTGGGTACCCATTGTTACAATACTTCGGGCGGGATCCAGGCGGTCCCGACACAGTTGCCATTTCGCAGCATAGCAAGGGCTCGCAGCGTCTCATCCAGTGTCGGCGTGTCTGCAGACGCACCAGCACAATGTACTGCTCACGGTCGTTAAATATAGGCAAGTCGAGTTTCGAAAGGTTGTTCAAGAGACAGTCAGGGTGTTTACGCCAGGTTTGCATCATGTCTGCAGTCTGTGTGCAGGTAGCGCCTCAGCTACCATTGATCAGCGTCCTCAGAGACTCTAACGTCTGTCCATACACCGTCTTCAACGAGTCAAAGTATTCCTTGTGAGTTTGCCGATCGGCGTAGCATTCCGTCTGCTTCGCCTACTCCGTCCACCATGCATCGTTAATGCGATAGAGCACGCGAGTCAGTCGCCATCAATTTCTGCGAAACTGACTACTCTTTCCCAAGTCACTGGGCCTGCCACAGGTGCAGCAAATGCTTCATTCTTTTCAAACATCAATGCGGCAACAGTCGTATTCTTCTCATTAAACCAATCAGGACGCTTACAGTTTGTGCTCCCGATGGTCTACTCGGCGGCAGCTGCCACCTGGTCGCGAAGGTGTTGCAACAGGTCGTATACTGCGGCTGTGCATTCCACGTCACGCAGTCGAGCAGCCATTGTTTGTTTCAGCTTAGTACGTTGCACAACGTTACCGATGGAGCTAATAATAAATTTACGGCGATTGACGGCGGGATTGCAATAAATAGATTTACGAAAATATATGTGCAGTTGGGTCCCAGCCAATTTATGATCCGTGCCACACACAGCACTCGCAGCACAGGCGTCATGCGCACTACACGCGTATCATGCTGACGTACAGTAACCTATTCAAGCAGGTAAGCGTGACCATCTGTGGGTACGTCCAAGTTCCTATATCGCTCCGATTCCGTGTAAATCGAGCGTTCATGCTCGTCAGACCGTGAGTGGCCCACAGTAAGCGCAGCCTGTCACCTTTCGTATTGGTTGAACCAATGTCATGCGTAGCGATAAAGTCTGTCCACATCGATGCATCAAGCGCAAAGCTGGCGTTGAAAGCACCCAGCAAAAATAATCACTCGCTCCTCTGCACAGACAGTATCACGGACGATAGCTAACGGCAGTATTGATCACGCGCGTCAACACTATAACAGTGCTTGGACCGTAGACGCTTATACAGCGGCAAATTCCCTCTTCCGATTGATAGGCGAACAGTCATCAGTCTCGCGCTGATACCTGTTGGTTCAGTCAACAGCTAGTCATGGAGGGTATCGGATATTGCAAATCGGAGCCCCTGAGCATTTCTTGCTTATGCAGCCTTGCCACCCAATCGTATACGTAGACAGCCGCTGCTTCGTGGAACATAACTTGCCCAGCGAGCCGGTTTTCACTGAGCGCCGCAATAGCTATTTTGTAGTGCACAAGTTCCACTGCGAACATTGCAGTGCGTCGCTCGGTGTGCTCAATCAAATTATGGTCCAGTAGTGTGCGCAAGTTGCTGCACCCGAGGCTGAGTGCATTGCGTGCAGGCGTACCATTTCATTGGAGAGCAACCGCATGCGAGGTGCCGGTTGTGCTTCGGAGGTTTGCTTGTGAAACTCCACCTGGAGTCTTTGGCTCATTAGCTTGACTCACAAGGCGGTGGGTTGTTTGGAGATTTGCTTCATAAACACCGCCCGGAGCCTTTGGCTCAGTAGCCAGACCCACAAGGACGTGGGTATTTTGGAGGTTTGCTTCAAAGACACCGACCCACAAGATCGTTGGATATATATATATATATATATATATATATATATATATATATATATATATATATATAGTTGGCATCATCCGGTTTCGGATTTGCCTGTCAACGCCTCCAGCCACAGGACGCCTTCGCCCACGGAGGGACCACGGGTCGCTTGCGCCGCCCCACCCACAGCTCCAACCACAAACCCATATCCAGTGTAAACCTGAAGGAACAAAACCGGGAGCCACGTGGATGGGGAACACGTTACAGCAACGGAGCCGGCACACACTCCTTCACAAACAAACACATTCACGCTATACTTGGTGACTGGACCGTAGTCCGCTACACACTGCTTGCACGGAACCACCATTCGAGTCTGGCATCATCATAAGGTCCCTGCACACCGTCCCTTCCAGCAACAAACAGGTCTCTCCTAGAGTCTTTATGGAAGTGGTAGTGGGTAATAGACAGGTAGGTACCTTGTCAGCACGCACCTGAAGCGCGGCCACACCGGGGATATCAAACAACAGCCAATCACTGGAAATGTCATTATCAACTAAACTATAGCTGTTAAACTACACCGCTATAAAGACAGCACTATTCCTAAAATTAGTATATAAAGTACGTTGGCTAGCAATCAATCCTCCATAAGTACAAAATGTCCAGAAGTTGCTCAAAACATGTTACAAACGCAATTATGTTAAAAAGTAAGCACAAGTATCGTCAGCAACGTGGTCAGTTAATAGACGTTTAGTCAGGTAGGCAAAACAAACCAAATAAAGTGGAATGGAATTTTTCTTATTTAAACAGACCTAATTGAAGTGTAACTTGGTTTTGCTCAACTGCGGTGAAGAAGCGTCATGAATGCAACATCAGCCGTAGCATAGGGCCCGTATAAATATATATATATATTTATGTATATATGAAGCTGTTGAACGGTTAGGGTATGTCCATATGTAAGAAATACATATGTGGATATAGGTTTGTGTACAGATATGTTCACAACTGCATATGGGTTTCGGAATATATGAAAAAGTTAGCTTCTAACATTTTGCGAAGGTTACTTGGCTAGAAAAAGACATCCGGGTTCTTTTATAACGCGCTTGATGTACACAACTTCGGACTTATAAAAATTTTTTGCATGTGTTTTGTGACTGTAGCTGTTACTTAGTTCAATCATTAGCCGCTTTCCTTCTGGGTTTACTAAAGGCAATGTTTTTGATTCCCGCAACGAAAATTGTCTATGTACACGGTAATCGGAGGTATGCATCCAATGATGGTAGTTAATCTGTGCGGTGTCGATAAAACTTGAGCACCACTGGGTTGATGATCATTTATAAACCTTAAAAGAATATTGCTTAAGAAGTTTACCGAGTTATTGTAGTGAATGCGGTAAAGTACGAAAGATTGAAGTCAGGAAGTGTTACCTTACTGAATAAATAAGACGTAGTCCTCCTGGAGCGTTGATTTTAACAGGAGCCCCAGCCGCTTTGAGGTCACTGTTGAGTGTGTCAAAATGTATTCATTAAGTACCATGCTGCTGGGAAGTGTGACATGACATAATGATGAGGATGCGTATTTGGGGAGTATCTGAACGTCAGCGGAAATGTAATCGGTGCCCAGGACCACGTGTTATGTAGGTACGCAATGCAGTGTTAGGGGTGTATATGTTTTTAATGAGTTGGCAAATGACCGCTGAAACCATATGCGAATCTTCTCGTTTAAGTGTGGAGCGTTGCAAACGCTCATCACTGGTCAAGCGAGAAAAATGAAAATCGGTTCATCATGTGGTTTAACGGAACGAAGTGAGGACGCGAATGGATTAAAATGAAAGTGGAGGGAACTGAGGAAGCAATATTTACAAAGGTTGTACCGTTACAACTAGATGTTCATCGTTGACGCTATCGGTCGAACGGAAACAAACCACGCTCTTAATAGACGTGCATTCTGTCTGCATTAATTGTAGTTTTGAGCCCCACGTCTTAATGGAACACTGTGCCCGTAAATCGGCGGAAGAATACTGAACCACCCACTGAATCTGTGGCCTTGTGGTCCGCCGCAAGGAACCTGCAGACTTTACATATCTCCTGAGCGTTGTAGGACGACAAGACGAGGTGCCAAGGTGTGGCCCAGAAAATAGTCGTGCTCCCGTGCTCTTAGGAATGTAAAGTGTTCAGGAAGTTGCACTACGGTAAATCACCGGACGTAGTCTTATGTTAAATATCTGCACATAAACGTTCATGACAGGAAGGGGACAACGGACCGGCCATTTGCACGAAGTCTGTGAACGATCAGTGATCGTTGAAAGGTGACATCAGCTGTTGCGGTGAAGCATTGCAGTGGCATCATTTGGGGATGGTGGAATTGCTAGGAGAAGCAGTAGCAGCGGAAAGCAGTACTGAGTACGTCGGCAGGTGTGCGCTTGTGCTCTGAAAGCGAAGTTGATCTTTAACTGTAATGTTGCCAGTGGCCCTGAAGTGCTTTTGCTTTATGTGAGTGCAACAAGAAATAGTTCCTTGGCTAACGGGAGGGTTATGAATAAGGTGAAAGACCAGCGGATGTCTACTTGGGCTCTGAAAGCGTAGTCTTCATTAAACTCGGACCTTACCTGTGTCTGCAAGGTACTGTTGCTTTATGTGGATGTTTGGGTAGTGGGACAATGCCGTGGTTAAAGATGATGGCGGACCGAGACATATGTATACTTGGGCTCTGAAAGCAGTCACCATTAAAACCGTACCTTAATTGTGGCTACGACTAATTTTTGCTGCATATGGCTGGCTGGCCGAACAACCTCATCGTGGTGCCAGCTGGGAAATTCAATTAAATCCCGTTCCAGCAAATAGTTCGGCGGCAGTATTCCAGGATATGGTGGGATTTCGCCTGGCAAGCCTTCTACCTACAAAAACCATAAGTATCCGTTTAACAACACTGTGACGTGGCGGATGTGATTTGCCACTAAATAAAGGCACTGCCTCTTCCCTTTTCCGGAGGATCATGCACACATTCATATGCTTGTAGTCTAGCAACGTGCAAAATGTGCGCACACGGAATGCGCCACTGACGATTAAATGGACAGTCACAAGCGCTGACATTCTTTATAAGCACAGGCTGCGTGCCCAGACGCTTGTCATTCATCAGCTAATACAGGCCATCTGGGGTCACACTGCGGATGCGAACAATTACACTTGCCAAAGGTACTGCCGACGGCCGTATGAGAGCATCCTACTCAAAACATACTGCCCACCTCAGACACGCTGCTCTACTTTGCATACACTAAGCCTAACTCTCACAAGCACGGTTTCCTTCTCCTCTAAAATACCACTGTACCGCTGCACTATCACCAGAAACGATTAAAGCAGGGTTGACCGTGCACTTAAACTTCCTACATATGCTTATTCTCCCTTTCAAACCGTTTGGTGCTGTCGCACCCGAACATCACAGGGCCCGTCAACTGCGCCGCCCAACTAAGCCGCCATTGGATCCATGTGCGACGGAGGCACTGGAGGCATTCCCCGCTGCGCACCGCTATACCCTCCACAAGACGATGATGATGCGCACCGTCGTGCGTATACAACAAGGAACGAAGCAGGTTGAACAACGCCTACTTATCCTCCATTTTAAAGAGGAGACGTTGAGCGCAACGCCGCTGCACGTCATCCATACTGTGTAGCTAGCAGAACGCTATGGTTGCCATTGGAAACGCACTGCGAACCACATTCAACTGCGCCGCCCACTTGTCCATAACCAGTGTGCGCGCATGGTTCACCCCGGGGGCCAACACCAGCATAATGTTCATCGTCCCTTTGTGGCTAGCCGCCGTCTCATTGGGCAACGGTGCATAAAAGAAACTGCTGGCAAGACCGCTGCCGCCCACAAACATACGGTTCCACAAGAGCTAACCTTCGTGATTTATCTGATACATTGTGCCCGCCAAAATTACCTACCCGTATTGGCCCACCAAATCGAAAAAGCTGGAAGAGGCGAAAAACGGGTACCGAATCTCGTTACCCTCACACATTATTTTCAGTTTACCATTGCTCTGCAAACCTGCGTCTCCACCTTCGCCTCTGTGACACTTTACGATGACGCCGCCGTATGTCATACAAATCCCGTCCCGTTAAACGAATATCATAGTGAAAGCGCATAAAGGCACGCATTTCCAGCCCCCGACGAAAATCTTCATCACATTCTGTACCATAATTTCCTGTTCCATTGTTAGCTGCCAGTGTTTGGCATAGAGCCAACGCTTGTACACTTGAAAATTGTGCGAACGACCCAGACAAGCCTATCCAATTTCGTAACATACGCCCTTCAAAACCACTGAGTTCCGAGCACCAATTGTAACACCGGCAACTGTTAGAAAATTATCACGCAGCAACTTTCCATCGCTTGTTCTGCACGCACATAAATTGTAGATATTGGTACAGGCAGCATACGGGAAGCACCTACCCAGTTTCCCATCGGTAACCTTCCGCTGTAACCACGTTTCGGCGATAAAACTAAGTCGCCGTTTCAACCTGAAAAGTTGTATATCCTCGAGGATCGCTGTAACGTCCAGATATGGACCCTAGAAAACACTTCGAAAGGTGAAAGAGTCGTTGACCACAGCTGCTGTCGGCAGAAGCGGGAAATGAGTAACAACCGTGACGCATTTAAACCATTCCGTATAATGATTTATAATTGACCACTTGGCACAATAACAACCCCTTTCACAATATAATAAACAAACTTATGCATCGAGACGCCCTATATTTTCCATTAGCACCAAAACACCTTGTGGGCCTTCGGATCGTGAAGCAGCTGCTTCGGTTTACCTATGCGGCTTAGAGAGATGCTCTATGTTACTGTGCAATAATCCAAGGAGACCAGCAATATGGTCAATTGCTAGAAAACGCGGGGAAGAACTGATTCCGACGGCAACAAGCGTTAAAGGGGCCACCGAACACAAGTAAAGTCAGGGCAAAACACAGCTTGCACACAGCAGCGTGTAATCGACAAAAGTTCAAAATTCAGGTTATGCGAACAGAATGGGTTAACTGTACAGAAACCGGAGTAGGTAATACGACCATAATATTTATTATTGTTCTTTAAAGTCATTGTCATCTTCTGACATAATATTCCTTACTGGATTTCTATTGTTTTCGCGAAATAGTATAGCTCTTTGGACGAAATTTGCCATGTATATCTGCAAAGTGTACTTTCGGCCACCCACAAAGTTCCTAGTTGTTACAGGGTATTACGGGGTATTTAGAGCATTTCTAGATAGCTATGCCTATTCAGAACATATAGCGCCATGCTAATTCTTACATTTTCTTTTTTTCTGCTATCTGCTTGAAAAGCGTAAAGCCATTTTTAGCGAAAAAGAATAATGGCCTTATTCGTAGACCAGTATTCAATTGCAAATAACTCGCAAACTACTTCAGGTACATTCAAGGAAATCACTGGTTAGAACTTGCCTTGGAAAGCCTAGTTTGGTGCTACTTAACACAGTACTGTAGCCTAAACAATGGCTTTCCTTTTCTGAAATTAGCTTAGGTTGAAATTTTGCGCAAGAAAGCAATAGCAGCGCAAGACACTTTGGCTATACTTTTTGCTAAGTTGTACTTTTCCAGTGAAGCACGCTGCCTTAGTATGTCTCTTAGCAAATACTTTTTATTTTCAGCTGCATTTCTCGTACTTGTTTTTTAACTTTTCGTACCTCTTATACTTAGGCCCCTCTCATTTCTTCCATGTACGCACCAATAATTGTGGCGACTGAGCGGGCCAAAGAAGTCCAATGAATTTAAAGTGAGTTTGTGGTGAATTGGATTCTGCTCCAAAGAAAAGCGGCACAACTACAATTCTGCGCAATTTTCACAACGAAAGAACTAGGGGCTCCGGATCACCCGGAGTGACCAGAAAAGGTTCAAGGTGGGCGCCTGCGCCCATATTAGCTGTACACCAAACAATGCCAATGCATTTGTACTTGCGAACTAAAAACAGATATTCGTATTTTACTTACTTCCATGCAATAGGATTAATGTAAAGTTTATTCTGAACACTGGTGCAGCCTCTAGCCAGTCTAGAAAATTACCTGTTTATTTATTTATTTTTTATAGACAGCTTGATTGATCGTCAGGCCGATAACCTGAAAAGAAAAAAAGCCAACTTCAAAATGATTTAGGTCATGGGCGCTACACTATACCCGTAGGGACCTTCGAGTCCGCCAATCGCAGGGTTTTGAATACGGGTGGTTGCTCTTCAGGACAACTGGTTTCTGAGTTTTCGAAATGTATGAGTTGTAATGGGGTAATTTGTTGCGAAGGCTGTTTAGGATGAGGTCAGGAACTCCAAAAAGCTGGAAACTGTGTTGTACCAGGCTTACTTGCAAAGTGGTGGAAAAGTAGAAAAATAAACATATATCGGTACGCAAGTGGTTAAAAAGGAAACGGAATGTAAAAAATCGCTTGGGAATGGCCGCGTCATACCTCCGGAAAATGAACAAAGGGGCAGCTTGTATAGAAAATTTTTCCAAAATATATAAGTGTCGACGTATGAAATATGCATTTTAGGTGTGGATTGGGTTGCAGTGGAGGTGAACGGCCTAAGGCGCAACGGTGCAATCAAAATGTTGAATGGAAGCATTATTACTCGTTAGATAATCGACCGTTTGTATGTAAACATGTCCCCCGTTCTGAAAGGATATATATGAATATAGCATGTATATGGCAATACACGAATGTATATATATATTTATAGGTTAATGAAGGTAGTAAGTGATAATGGCATGTGCAGATGTAAGCAATACATACGGGAATAAATGTTTGTGTGAAAGTCTATCTGCCCTTGCATGTTTGATGCATTGTACGTGTAAAATGGAAGATTGAAGTGATTTTGGCAATGTTATGTAGCCTGAAAAAGAACTTAGATCCAAATACAATTTACTTTGTAATATACAACTGCGGACGCAGAGGATGGTTATACTTACTAGTGGGGACTGCAGCTGGTTGTTATTGTGCTCACCATCCACTTCCTGCTAGGAGTGTTAAATGGAATGGTTTTGCTTCACGCTAGGTGAGATTAGTTTGCATGAAGTCAACTTATGTAAGCGTAGAAGTGGATGGTTACTCATTTCGGAGCTTAAGAGGTCTTAGGGAACAAGGGTTCTTTAAACAGTTGAAGTCGTTTAAAGTATATCATAATTAAATAAATTCTTTATTCTCGTGTATTGCGAAACATGCCTACGTAGGCCTGCTCATGTTAAAGGTATAACTAACTGTCGGCGAATGTATAAAACATGGTGCAACTTAGCCATGAACCTTGGAGCTGAGAGTTCATACATGTATGTAGAAGTGCATGTGTCTATCTGGTATTCAACTTTGAATATGTGCCAGTACAATCATGATTGATCGCATGCATAGTATGAGAAGGGATGAGAGACGTCCGTGGGGAAGTGTGGTGGGTTGGTTCGCTGCTCATGGTGCCATGACTTTAGTTAGAGGCGAGTCACATCCGCCTCGTCGCAGTCCTGTTAAACAGACATCAGTGGCTATTTATGGGGAGAACGCTTGCCAGGCGAAAACCCGCCACATCCTGAAGCACTGCCGCTAAACATTTGTTGGAACAGGGTAGACTCGAACCACGCAGTTGGTGTCACGGCGAAGCATGTTGTCGTTGTCGATGGAGCAGCGTGCGATTGCTGACAAGCCCTAAGAGAGCGATTGGACACTTGATAGGCGGGACCAAGGGTTAAGTAGTTACGGAGTAATTCAGGTATGTTGTGGTAAGTATGCCTTATGAGGGTTTTTGGTAGACGGGCCTTAGTTATTGCAACCCTTTGGATAAGGACATCCAGATCAACTTGTCCATTGATATTAGACCAGGATGTCAGTGAGTGCGTTGGAGAGCTAATTTGATCCACTTTCATCCTTGTAGGTTTATTCGGTCGCAGACGAAAAGGACAGATAGGATCCCTGGTAAGTTTCTGTTGATAACATCAGACTTCGAGGAAGAGAGGAGAAAAGTAAAGAAAATCCGAGCAGATGACAATACAAAGGAAACCTGGGACAATATGTCGTGTGAATATTTTTGCTTGTCGCAATCAGCGTAATTCAGATAAGCCAACTAGCTATCCGGAAAAGCACCAGACGGCCATTTCGCCCTATTGGGGCTTATCAGTTTTGTCCATCCTTCGGTCCTCTGCGGAGGATCGAACCCATGACTGCAAGTGGCTCTTGCCAACTAGCCCGCAGCTTATGCAACTGCGCCATGTAGGACGACATCCAACCATTACGAATTGTTAGCTAACTGCGATATAGCCCGACCCATTCTCCACTGCCATGCAGGCACCTGCCATGCAGTTGACAGCGGTTGGCCTTCCGGCGTCAGGACTTTCCGGTTACGGCAGCTGTACCAACGATACTAGGCCTAAATTAAGTACGTAGTGCGAAACTAAACTAGACCCTACGAACAGATAAACCTAGACTTAACGCACGGTCTGGGCAGAAGAATAAAACGAATTATCCTGTAACCGTGGTTCTATAAGGCATAATAAATACAGTACATGACTTACGAATAGGTTTCGCAATCGTAATGCAAGTGGGCAGAAACTGTGCAGCGTGGGGCGGATCGAGTATTTGGGCAGTGTCACGGTAACATAATAATAAGAATGACCTTGAAACCTCAAGGATGTGTCAGTGATCGAGTGTAAGGAATAAATATAAGATATGTTAACCGCTTGTAAAACACAGTAAGCAGTGTAAATATGCAAGATACTCAGGGAAAAGAGATACCGTGTCCTCATGTAAGCAATCCAGTTTGGGGGATACATCGAATTTCCTTTTGGACTTAACACGCCCCCGGCGGTTTCCTATCCCGGACGATGGCTTCCAAGGCATCATTCTCTTCTTCCTGGTGCGCTTCTTTTAGGCACAGCTGTCTGACGTCTCTTCGCAATATGCCTTTGCGTGTCCTCACCAGTGCTTGTCGAACAAGTTAGTTTTTGCTTTTGATAACTTTCTCCACAACACCCTTAGGCCATAGACCTCTTGATGTGTGTATATCACAAACTAAAACTAACCCGCCTTGCCTAAGATCGCTGATTTCAGTTAACCACTTCTGTCTATTCTGCAGTGTCTGTGGATGTACTCTAATCCACTTACGGCAAAACATATCAAACATATGTCTCACCTGTCTCCTTCTTCTGCTCCAAACTTGCTGTTTCTCTGCTGGAAGAGGCTCATCCCATTCCAGCTTCCTTTTTACGAAACTTTGCAACTGTGGCTTTGCCGGAAGTAGCACGGGAGCAATGAAGCAGAGAAGATCGTATACGGGAGCTGCAAACGGGAGGATGGCGCTTCGGGTTAAAGTTTTCTTAAAACCTTCCAGCAATAAGGTAGATGGTCCTGAGTGCGTTCCAGTTTAAACTAGGCGCAGTTGAAACACAATCGTCCGCAGTCGAATATATTATTCCGTGAACATTCAGTTTGTTGTCAGGTAGAAGCTCGATAACCTTTCGATTGCTGACCCATTTCGTCAAATGAAGTCCTCCGGCGGATGGAATACGAGTAAGGGGTATAACAAGTTCAGTTGCTTCGGGGACAGAAACAACACTAAATAAACAATCGTCGACATAAAAACAGTTCTCTGCTCCTTGTTTGGCCTTTGTTTGAGATTCACAATAACTGTCAACGATAGCTTGTCGTAATGTAAAGTTAGCGCAGCTTGGTGACGAAGTAGCTCCAAATGGATGTACAGTCATGTGGTATTCAATAGGGGGTGAACAAAGATTACCATTCTTCCACCACAGGAACCTCAAACAATTCCGATCCTTAATAGAAACCTTAACTTGGTGAAACATTGCTTCAATGTCGGACGTGGCGGTGATCGGGTGAAACCAGAACCGTAAATGCATCCCCACTAGACTGCTTGATATATCTGGACCAGGTAGAAATTGTTGATTGAGAGAAGTTCCATGGTATGAAGCTTGACAATCGAAGACCACTCGCGCTTTACCGGGCTTACGGGGATGCGATACCGAGTGATGGGGTATGTACCAGGTTTCTCCTTTTTCTGCTGTTCCTGTATTGGAACGAGTTCAGCATATCCTCTAAATATATTTTTTCACAACCTTGGTGTGCACTTGGCGCAGTGCGGCATTCTTCAACAAACGTTTCCTCAACATGGCAAGCCTCATCAGTGCGATTTGCCGGTTATCTGGTAACCGAGGTCTCCCAGCTTGCCATGTTAGCGCAATCTCGTAGTGGGTACCAAATTTTCTTTTAGAAGCTTCCATTGGTTTTAACGCGCGTCCTTAGTTTAGACATGGCTAGTCGTGGACTATCTAGTCCCTCAAATTCCCTTTCATACATTTGCTCTAGTGGTTGCTGAAGGTCAGTGGTATCGCAGCGAAGTGAGTTTATCCTCCGTGTTCGATCAACTATCAGTTATGTGAATTGATCCCTCATAATCTCGTGCTGTTTGTTCGGTCCCAGTAAGATCCAGCCCAATGGAGTGTTAACAGCATACGGATCATAAGGATCTTCGCGACTCTGATCTAATGCCCAGTGTAGGTATGGGTTATCGCAACCAATCAAAAGTTCAATCCTTCCTTCCAGCTTCGGTAACCGTAGATTGGAGAGGTGGGACCATCTGTCGAAATCGTGGTTCCCGTTTCTCGTTCCAAGTTTTTCAGGGAGATGACTGACTGACCTAATTGAATTTAATTGGACCGCCTCATCCCCATCTATAGATCGAACAGCTACACTAACCAACTGGGACTCCACTTGACATTGGCCAGCAACGGTGTTAATGTTAAGTGGAGTCACGGACCCTTGAATCCCGATAACTTGAAGTAATGTTGAATCAATCAGTGAAGTATCTGATCCATTATCTATTAAGGCTAATGTTCGTATGGTGCCAGCATGCCATGAAACAAGCACAAGTAACAAGCCAAGCAACACAACAGAGCATTTGATGTGACTGAGAGCAAAACTGGATCCTTCAGTGGTTGGAGTTCCAAAGTCGCTTCGCTCAACGTGGAGCACCAGGTGGTGCAGCAGCTCACACATTTGTTTGACTTACGACACCCTCGTGATCGACAATTCACAAGGTCATGCTTCGGTTTGAGACAGAGTTGACACAGTCTATGAGCGTGACAGAATTCAAGACGTTTGTTGAGGCTGAGATTTCGGTAATCATCGCACTGATCTAAGTAGTGGCGTTGTTCACAGGAGAGACATTTGGGGAAATTTCGTTCTGATGAAGCGGCAACGTTTAGGCAGGCGACATATCCCCGAGAGTTTAAGCTTCTGCCTCTATCGGTGATGTCCGGTAGTCCGCAGGGACGTGCGGCAAAGGATAATAAGTATCCACGACGTCTGCAGGTTCATCCACGAAATCCGTCAAATCAATGAATTTCGGTTCTCTTTCAGTGCGGATAACTCTGGCGGCATGCTCGGCCCACTTGACTTCCAGGTGGTTAGGCAGCATCCTGACGATAGAGCTGATTGTTCTTGACGCGTTCAAATCAGATTCATACCTCAATTGTTTCAACGTCAAGTAGCATGAACGCAGTTCAACAGCTAACCGAGACAGAGCCGCGAAATCATTGGGCCTGATGTTAGGGCCATCAGTTAGAGCATTAATGTGAGTCCTAGCAATCATGTGGGGCCGTCCGAAGCGTCTGCGCAAAATGTTCATGGCTTCTTCAAAACCTTCACCAGGGTCGAGTATTAAGCAACTTTCGATAGCTTCTTTGGCTTCGCCACAACAATACTGTATCAGATATGAAAGCCTGATAGTTGGATCGGAAGTAGTTCTGGAAACATTGGCTTCGAAGCATCGCATAAACATCCAATAGCGGGCAGGATCCCCATCGATTGTTATCAGTTCACGTTTTGGAAGACAGGATGACGTGCTGGGTCCAAAATCGCTGGATTTGCGTTCCGGACACAGGTTACCGTCAGACTGAAGGCCGGAGCAAAACGCCCCCAACTAGGATCGAACCCCGGTACTGTCGGATACCAACGGACCAACCAACTGAGCTACGGATGCGACGTGCAGACCCCTATAAACAGACTTCACAAACGACGAGCAGTTGGCAACTTCGGGAGCAAGCACACAACCCTCGACCGGCATAAATCGCGAACGTTCATTGATAAGAGCATCCGACTCAAATTCAAGTTCGCAGTAGTCCTTAGCATCAACGGTATTCACCTGCAACTTGCGCATGCTCGTTAAAGCCGACTCCAACAGGCGAATACGGGATTCAGCTTTTCGAAGTTTCTCAGCATCAGTAACGTTAACCTCGTCAAAAGAATCACCAGAAACGGACATGATCGCCATATTCAACTTATGTACCAACAATACTAGACCTAAAGTAAGTACGTCGTACAAAACTAAACTAGACACTACGAACAGATAAACCTAGACTTAACGCACGGTCTGGGCAGAAGAATAAAACGAATTATCCTGTAACCGTGGTTCTATAAGGCATAATAAATGCAGTACATGACTTACGAATAGGTTTCGCAATCGTAGTGCAAGTGGGCAGAAACTGTGCAGCGTGGGGCGGATCGAGTATTTGGGCAGTGTCACGGTAACATAATAATAAGAATAACCATGAAACCTCAAGGCTGTGTCAGTGATCGAGTGTAAGGAATAAATATAAGATATGTTAACCGCTTGTGAAACACAGTAAGCAGTGTAAATATGCAAGTTACTCAGGGAAAAGAGATACCGTGTCCTCATGTAAGCAATCCAGTTTGGGGGGATACATCGAATTTCCTTTTGGACTTTACAGCAGCTATGCATCGACATAGCATTTTGTGGATCCGTAAGGGCGAATTTGTATTACTTATGAGTGGAAGGATTTTGGTGAGTACTTTTGTTCGTCGCAATCAGCCGACAATACAGATAAGTCAACTAGCTATCCGGAAAAGCAACAGACGGCCGTTTCGCCCTATTGGGACTCATCAGTGGTGCGCATCCTTCGGTCTTCTGTTATGTCGATGCATAGCTGCCGTAACCGGGAAGTTCTGACGCCGAAAGGCCAACCGCTCTCACCTGCATGGCAGGTGCCTGCATGGCAGTGGAGAATGGGTCGGGCTATATCGCAGTTAGCTAACAATTCGTGATGATCGGATGTCGTCCTACATGGCGCAGTTGCATTAGCTGCGGGCTAGTTGGCAAGAGCCACTTGCAGTCATGGGTTTGTTCCTTCGCAGAAGACCGAAGGAAGGGCACCACTGATAAGCCCCAATAGGGCCAATGGACCTTCTGGTGCTTTTCCGGATAGCTAGTTGACTTATCTGAATTACGGCTGATTGCGACGAACAAAAATTCTCAAAAATCCGTTTCACTCATAACTAATGTTGTGTGAATGTAAAATTCATATATGTTACATGGTAAAAGTGATATATGAAGAACAAAAATATTTGGTATTTTGTGTTCTGCGACCATCTACATGGTACATACTGGCGAAGGTTGCTTAATAACTGTAAGCGGGATTGGGGGATGAATCATGACAACGAGAAGACGGTGACAAACGAAATAAAATAAAGAAACTAAATAGGAAAGCCTATAAATAGGATGAATGTATAGGTACTAGTTGCCCTGAAATTACGTTTCAAGTTGTTTGATGTCTATAGCAAAGAGATACGAAAGACCAATAAGTTAGCACATCAAACTAAATATAAGAAACAAAGGTTTTTTACCTCAAAGTCAGCAACAGCGTTCTAAGAAGGTGCACACGACAGTAGAAAGGGAAATGAGCAGTGTCGTGTAGCTGTGGACAGAGCCGCGCTTAGCGCCCAATAGTTTCAGAGCAATAACAAGGTAAGAAAAGTAAGTGACAACGCGTCAATCCAATGCCATGTTACTGTAAAAAAACCAAATATTTCAACGAAAAGGTCTGTTGTGGACCAGGCTTTTAAGCCTCAACGTAATAAGCGAGTTAAGGAAACAGCAAAGACTGGTGACGCAATGCGAGACGAACGCATCACACTGCCAACAAGCAAGCCAGCTGAGACGAACGTGCGATAAGCGTATCATAGCGTTAATGGTTTAGGGTAAATATGGGGTGCAACAGTGAGCTAAGGAGGGGAAGATAAAAGGATCAGTGGAGGTGCCAAACCTGAGTAAGTCGCCCAAAAGCCGTAAGAAAGCACGCGAGACAGCTTAGACGAGACCGGATTAGGCTGAATAAAGGGACTATTCGGCCCAATCGATGTGGGGTGACAATTAAAGAGGTAAGCAGAGTTACAGGTCACAAAATCTAAGATAAAGATTAGGAAAAGCCTCGTACGTAGGTCAAGGTGACGAAAGGTGTGATGAACCAGCCGTTACTGGACTAACCCCTGGCTGCATGCATAGATTCATAAGGTCAGGGTGAGACAGCATCAAGAACAGAGTAATCATGCAAGTTAGCATGGACTCACATGATAAGGCTTGGAAGGGTTGTATGAAATGGCCGTGGCCTGGTTAAGGTTAGAATAAATACTACGGGTGAATCAGCTGTAAACCAGGCTGTTAAGGCTCAGTGGTATAAGCGAGGTAAGGAAAAGCAAAGACAGATGAGACAGTCCGGGACGAACGTTAGTGGCAGACGAAAGGCAAGGCAGCTGATGCGAGAGCTGGATACGTTGCTCAAATAAATAAGGAAAACATCGCCTTAAGATGGAAAACCAAGGTCAAGGTCACCCTGACAGGTTGGTTCGTTTCGCCCTCGACTGGTTGTATCTTTGTGGGAGTTATACATCTGTTACAGTCTACCATCTGCCTACCAGAGATTTTTTATATCTACTCTGATATTTATCAGACTTCCGCCACCTGGTATTTTCCTTGGCAATATCGTTGTCCCTTATTTGTTACTTCTCCCCTTTCCATTACTATTCTCCTTCGTGGCTGACTCTCTAACTTGGTCCCCAGTGCTTGCGGCAAAAAGAGGAAGCTCTGCTAGCCGTCTTGTAAACAAAGCGAGTAAAATGTGGGGCAATACAGCGACCAACGTGATCATACCGTGCTCCGTTATGGTGATGGACATATTTTCTTCTATGCGCCGAGAAATCCCGCCGCTGCAAGAGGAGTTGGCGAGTATGAAAGTGACCTTTAACAGTTTACAGCCAATAGCTGAGCGTTTAGTGGCTATTACAAGCCTAGTTCACCCTGGCAATGTAATGGATGAAAGTGCCCCGAGACTTCCATGCGCTTCCTCAATGCTATTAGTACTGAGGTCATGGACCGCATAAAAAGCCTCACGGAGGTAGTGGTTTATAATGTACCTGACCGTTTAAAAGTTCACACCATCAAGAAGGTACTGATGAATATCTGCGGTCTATAACGTAATTTAATCAGTTGCACCAGACTGAGGAAATGGGCTATTAAAAACCAATGTCCCGTGCTATTCAGGTTTGATACGGAGCGTTCGGCCCGTAAATTTCTGTCAAACCAAAAGGACTTCCAATCGCGCACAACCTTTGTCCAGTTAAAAGTAGTCAGCGCAAAGACAGCTATGCAACGCCGTTACGAAAAGCATTTTGCATCCAAGCCTACTAATGAGCGGACTCCTGGAATATCTTCTGATCCTCTGCAGGATTTTGTCACCCCGGAGGCCTCCCACATAGTTGGTTTAGATGTCTCAGAGGATGTACCTCAGGGTGAGATCAAGCAAATGGTACAAAACCATTGCTCGGTGGCAGAAATGCTAACACTGGAGGTTATGGATACCCATGACCCCAAGCGACTTTGGGAGATAAGTAGTTGTCCTGAGAAGAAACCCAGGACTTGTTCGCCTACATCCGAGTTTCCACTCGGTTGTACAGATCGTCCCAATGGACCAAGAGGGCAAGTCGCAGAGGCATCATTCTCAAAGACGATCAACGCAGCAAGCTGCACCTTGCCACCCGAAGTACCCCAATTTGGTCGGCGAGCATCTAGTATGTCACCTGTCTGGAACCGACACCCGCCGGCTCCTCCAACTAAACGGCCTTGCGAGCAAAATACACCATACGGCTCGCCTGCTACGGCCATACCATTCATTTCTGCGTCAGGAACAGCCAAGCCGGAAGCCTCACTGCACACGGGTACCAAAGGAAGAAATACTACGTTTAGTACTATTGCGTTTAACGTTCCTGATGACACATCCTTGGAAGTGTTCAGGAGCTGGATGCTTGAGGTCAATGAAATCCAAGGAAGACTACTAGAGGTTGTGCGACTGAACAAAAGAATAAGTAAATTCGCGGCACCACTCGAATTAAGTACTAGGGACGAATCAACTCTCCGAAGTATAATGACAAGTTGTGAAGAGCTGCGTTATAGAGCACAGCTGAAACAGCTATATTTTGGGACACTGAGGGTAAACCGACGTTGGGGCCATCACACTTCGAGCCTGGAGATCGGGTTTCTCACACCCATAGTGATCAACAGGTTCCCGTTCTATTCTCGTCTCAGAAGCCACACACACGTGCGCTTGAACCAAAATTTCCACCTGAAGCGACGATGGCACCCAGAGCCAAACGGCCCCGCGTAAGGATGACTCCGAAAAATCACCGAGGGCAGCTACCCAAACTTCACACACCAATGAAACAGCAAAGTGTGAGGCATCCCCAGCCGACATTCGAAGGGGTATTTGGCCGTATACTACCCAGGTACTTAACGTACCCGAGGATCTTTCTTTGGATGCATTTACGAGAGCTATCCCTGCAGTATTTGGTTTAGCAATACGTTCGGTACGTGTTGAGAGACTACCTAAAAGAAGCAGTAAATTCCCTGCCCCGATCAAAATATATCTTAAGGATGAAGCAACTTTAAATACCGTCGTAACAAACTTTGAACAACTACGCAGTGCAACCATGACATATCAACTTATTTCAAACCGCGAAAGCTAGCGGTAATGAAAATAGCCCGCGGTAACAGGGAAACAATCACACGTCCCATATCCACACACCGGACTTCTGCAGCTTGTACATTACCCAATATTATTCAAGGTTCTTCACACCATGTTCCAGATAGTCCGGACTCTGGAGTACCTACCTTATCCCACCGGTTGTTACCGCCACAACAACTACCTGAGCAAGCAAATTCCCTTCTTTCTACACCACATCACGCGCCTTTTTTATCCCAGGTAGGGATGAGCCGCGACATGCTCATCCCGACACCCAA
>OX104066.1:72305615-72335031 GCA_944474145.2 Dicrocoelium dendriticum
CATCATAATTGGCGTCGCGGTCAGCGTTTATTTCCAAATGAATACAACCATCGAATTCTTAAACGTAAATGCATCTCTCCGGGAGTTACAAGAATACATGGAGAGATTCGAGTTATGGTGGCTCACAAAAGATGACCTTCGCGAAGATATTAAATCTGCCCACTTTTTAACAGTTATTGGACGACAGGCGTATACGCTTCTAAAAAAGCTGGCTTACCCACAGCTGCCATCGAAATTATCATATGACAAGTTGCGGGACCTCCTTTTATCTCACTTACGACCGGTAAATTTCGTGGTTGCCGAAAGAGCAAAATTCAACTTGCTGATCCGTCAACCTAATAAGTCTATTCGTGCTTTTATTCTCCAACTTCAATATCAAGCATCATCTTGTGCATTTGGAGACAAACTTGACGAATGCCTCAGAGATCGCCTGATTGCTGGAATAAATAATACCAATTTATATCGTCCGCTCCTATCACTTCCATCGCTGACTTACAATCACGTAAAATCCATCTGTTTGCATTAGCAGGATGTTTCTGATATTACAAGAAGCCACACGACTGTTGATCATCAAGTCTTGTTTGGCTCAGCCAGTCGCCGAGTTCATGCCGAGAAAAGAAAACCGTGACAAATCAACTCTTTCAAACCACACGGAATTAGTCTAGCTCATGCACCGAGAAATTCAGACAGTTTAAAGTGTGGTCAAGCTGATAGAAAGATTTGACAATGTGTCTCTTGTGGAAAGTTGCATTCACGGTATACCTGCCCGCATCGGAATTCCAAATGTCATCATTGTGGGAAAGTTGGACATATTCGTAGTGTTTGTCGCCAGTTTAGACGTTGTAATGTTGTGAAACAAGTTGGTGATTCCACAGAGAACTTGCCCGACGATTTTCATTCGCTGACATTGGCTGTGAATACCAGTGGCCATTTATGCAACACGTTACGTTTCGAAAATTATATGTCACATCGTTTTATTGTTGACACCGGTAGCGTAGAGTCCCTTATTTCTAAAACGAGTCCCGATCATCTGTACCCTGACGCTCAGCTTGATTCTACACTTATCACTATTAAAGGTATTACTGGTCAAACCATTCTGGTGATAGGATGTTGTACCTTACCAGTGCTAGATAGGCATTTGAAACCTGTCGAGTGTAAATTTGTTGTCATTCGTCAAGGCCCGTCCATACTCGGTCTTAAAGTTATGCAGGCACTTAAAATAAGTGTCAATTTTCTGTCACATACTGATACTGACACCCAAATTCGTGATTTATTACACGATTGTTCGGTTACTTCTGGTGGAATGAGAATTCCGCCTGTTAAGTTGGAAGTGGCCGGTGATCCAGTTGTCTGTAAACGACGTGCACTTCCATATGGACTTGGAGAACCTGTTCGAAAGGTACTTATGTCTCTTTGTGAATCAGGAATTCTCGTCCCAGTACAAAGTTTACGATGGGCCACACCCATTGTCAGATCTTTAAAGCCGGATGGACAGACACCGAGGGTTTGTGGTGATTACCGTGTCACTCTTAATACGAAGCTGCTGCAGCGTAGTTGTGTCACGGAAGAACCTGATTCTATTCTCTCGCGTCTACACGGATCCAAGATTTTCTCGAAGCTAGACTTAAAAGATGCATACCTGCAGATACCACTGACTGATGAGTCTAGTGAACTGACCACAATCAATACACCTTTTGGGTTGTATCGCTATAGATTTCTTCTCCTTGTTCTTAATGTGTCGCCTGCCATATTCCAGGATGTGATGAACTCCATTGCGAAAGATCTGAAGGGTGTTGAGGTCTATCAAGACGATGTTTTTGTACGTGCTATTAACAAACCGACACATGACTACCGATTACTGGCACTTTTGACTCGCTTCAAGTATGCTAATGTGAATATCAATCCTAAGAAGTGCTTAATTGGTGTCCATGAAATCAGTTGTCTTGGTTATCAGGTTACATCTGAAGGATTCAAACCAGATCCTGATCGGATAAAACCATTGGTTGATGTGAAGTCTCCCACCAATGTTCATGAGCTTCGATCACTGATGGGCGCTTTACAGTACTATTTCAAATTCATTCCTGGTTTTGCATCCATTGCTGATCCTTAATTCATCTTGTTGAATCACAAGAGTTTTGTTTGGTTAGACAGACATGAACATGTTCTTCGGAAGCTTTTAAAAATTCTTGCATCTGGTTGTGTTCTTCACACCTTTTCTCCTAAATTACCTACTGTGCTTTTCACAGACGCTTCACCCACTGGTATTTGGGCTGTGTTAGAGCAGAATGGACACCCCGTTCTGTCTATTTCCCGCCGACTAAGCAATGCTGAAAAAGGATATGCTCAGACTCATCGAAAAGCTTTGGCTGTATACTGGGCAGTCACTAGACTTCACAAATACTTGTTTGGCCTCAGATTTACCATTGGGACAGATCATGAAGCTCTGAAGTTCCTTTACAATCCTTCCAGTTCTTTAGCTGTCTTCAACAGCCATGGTCCAAAGGTGGAGTGTTGCCCTTAGTGCGTATAACTATGTGGTCGAGCACAGAAGTGAGAAGCTCATTCCTCACCTCGACTACTTATCACGTGCTGCAACGATATTTGAAACCGATTCTGAAATGAGTTGTTTACTCACCTAGCTGCTTCCAATCTCTCGTTCTGCCCTTATCAATGATACTAGAAGGTATTATGGGTCATGGATTTCTGCTGTCAAACGCGGTTGGTCGGGTGCTCTCAAACGGAAGTTTCCACAATTTTATGTGCGTCGTGATGAATTGTGTGTTGCACCTGATGGATTACTATGTGTAAATGACCGCATTGTTATCTCGCAGACTTTGAGATCAGTTATTCTAACGGATTTACATTCCGGTCATTTTGGTGTTGAAAAGATGAAGTCTTTAGTTCGATGCTTGTGCTGGAGGCCTGAATTAAATGCAGATATTCGACGAACTGCTTCTGATTGCCCGAACTGTAAACACAAAATTTTACGGCAACCGTCAAAGTGGACACCATGGCCGATGACATACGAGCCCTGGCAAATGGCACATATGGATAATTGTGGACCATTTCTGCAGAAATACCATGGTCTTGTGTTGGTGGATTCTTATTCAAAGTGGCCGGAGGTATTCCTGACTGATAAACCAAATTCTGCTTTTACTGTCCGTGCCTTGAGAAAAGTGTTTAGTAGAGAAGGAGTCCCATTAGCTGTGGTAAGTGACAATGGTTCGTACTTTTCGGCTTCAGAGGTTACTAATTGGCTACAGAGCCTTGGGTGTCGCCACCTTTTTACCGCTCCACGACATCCATGTTCTAATGGCCTACCGGAAAACTGTGTTGCAACCTTAAAAGGTTCTATTACCTCCTGTGCTCCTACTGCTTTTGATGAAATTGATCGTTGTGTTGATAACTTCCCTCTTCAATACCATAATTGCGCGCATTCCTCTACTGGAGATACACCTGCCAAACTTTGTAAATCCAGACCATTGAGGTCAAACATACTTGGCCTGGGGACTGCTGAAGTATCTTATTTCAGAGGCAATGATTTACGTCCCTCATCTGGTATCATTGTTAACAACATTGGAACCCGCATGGTTAGAATTTTGGATCTCGATGATTGTTCTGTACACAGACGGCATGTTGACCAGATACGATACAAGGATTCCGGTCAGTTGTCATTCGATTCAGTGTGCACTGAAAATACTACTGTCGATTCAGTTTCAGGTCCTCATGAGTATCCTTAGCAAAATCAGCCTCCAAGAAGATCTGCCAGATTGCAGCAGAAACCACAGCTGAATTACAGAAACCTGGAGTTGCATTCAAGATGCGGAGGATGTGAGAATTGTACAAACAATAGTGATTGTTTATTGTTATCCTTTTCACCTTTTTTGATGTAGAATACACAACCGCGAACTTCGAATTCCAATGCTGGTGTGCTTATTCCTAGTCGTGACTAGTTTGGGTGGAGTTCAATTATTTTCCGATTCAGAACCTCAAAGTTACACAAAGCCGAAAAGTGCGATTTAGGAAAATCCGGTTACTGGTCCTTGTCTGTTGTTAACTTGCCCACCATCATTGTCCACTGCTGTTGATGGAAAATGGGAACATGATGGCTTGTGATTCGCATTTGGCATACATCTATGCAGAGGAACCTTACGAGGACAATTTTAACGTAATGCTCTTGTCGTTCCGCGTAAAATTTGGCAGCCACTCAGATGAGAAAGTGAATGGATGCGGAAGACTTCAGTTTTCAACAGTGCGTTCATACGGTAAGGTTTGTGTTTTGGCATAAATTGGCTGACATACGACGGTCGATCGCTGCCTTTTGGGCAAGACGATTAACATCTCACATTAATGTGTACATGGATGGGCAACAAGTATCCTGGCGGTTGCATGAGGAGTTGTATTCAAGTGCGTAGGTCATTCTGCAAAATGTAGTGTACCGGAAAACAGGCTCTTTCAGTATTTTGTAACATTGGATTTTACGGTTGTTTTAACCTTCGAAACGTCCATTTGTTTTACTGACGGCACATCCGTGGACACAAACCGTTTTGGTGAGAACCTCGCTGCACGTTTCTCGCTCTGTCTGATTCGCTTCCTATACTTGTGGCCCGCACAATATACGTTGGGTTTAGTCTTCTCCGACTTCTTTACTGTCGTATTCGACGCGTATTAGGTGTCACTGCTTACCGACTAGTATCCCAGGCTCCGCCCAACTATCGGTGACCCCCTGTCAGGAACACGCCGTCCACCATGTTTAGGTATCATTCTGGTGAGCTCGTTCCGGTGATTTTGTGATTCATTACTTGCTATCTTTTTGTTTTCTCACTTGCCGCATATATTTATTCATTCCTCACGATAAATAATCCTGATGATAAACCATCCACCTACGTGCTTAGTGCCGTAGAGCTAGCCTCCCCACCTTTTTGGAAGCATGACCCGTTATGGTTTGCACATTTAGAATCCACTTTTTACAATTGTAAAATTTCATCTGATAATGCTAATTATCATCAACTTAGGTCTCGGCTTCCGCAAAGCGTATCCTCCCGAGTGAGGGACATCATACCTTACCCGCCACTGATGCGAAATAAGACACTAAAGCAGTCGATCATTCAGCAAATCACGCTCTCTGAAAAGGTCCGACTGCAGCAACTGTTTAGGGATTTGCAGATAGGGGACAGGGTGCCTTCAGCCTTGTTGCGACAGATGAAACTGCTACTAGGCACATTCCGCATGGATGAAGGTATTCTCCGCGAAATGTGGATGCAAGGTCTCCCAGAAAGCACACAAGCCATCCTTGCCGTGGCGAGCGCCCTGCATCTCGCAGCAGTTTCAGAACTAACAGACGGTGTCATCGAACGATATTAGCCAGCGAACGAATCTAGGACGTTCTCTCGACTTAACCCGCAGCAGCTCTGGCGACATACGCGACTAGTGAGCCGTCGTCAATCGATGCGTTATCATCGCAAATAGCGTCATTACAACGCCAAGTCGAGAAACTCACCCTAGATCGTAAGCACCGCAGCCGCTCTAACTCATCAACTCGCCGCACGAAGCCTGACAATCCAGGCTTTTGCTTTTACCACTCGCGTTTCGGTAACAAAGCCGGCAAGTGCCAGCAACCGTGCAGCTGCTCCGCCGCCAAGCAGGGAACTTCCAGGCCGGACCGTAATGGCGACTAACGGTGTCATCAAAGCTCAAAGTTGTCTCATTTACAATACGGACTAGGACTCAGATACCCAGTTCCTAGTTGATACCGGGGCAGAAGTCAGCGTCATTCCCCCTTTGCCAGGTGAGCCTACCACTTCTCTGTCGACAAGCCTCAGTGCCGCCAATGGCAGGCTTATATCCACCTATGGTCATCGGGCTCTTACCCTTGACCTAGGCCTTCGGCGCACGTTCCGCTGGGTATTCACTGTCGTGCAGTCGCATTTGGCATCATCGGCATTGACATTCTCAGGCATTTGGACCCCTTGGTCGATGCAAAACACCAGATGATAGTCGACGCTTCAACAAAACTCAGCATACGTGGCATCACCGCCGATGTCACATCAATATCCCCGGTCTATGCATTTCCCCAGACCTCGCCAGACTATGTTAATCTCCTTTCTCAGTACCCCAAGCTGGTTCAGCCAATGAATGCAGCTTTGCCCATGGCAGCTGAAGTCACGTACCACATACGGTCGAACGGCCCAACTATGTCATGCCGTCCACGCCGACTATCACCCGAGAAAATAAAGGTAGCTAAGGCGGAGTTTGAGCACATGCTTGAACTAGGAATAATCCGCCTTCCGACAGCATTTGGTCTTCGCCCCTGCAGATGGTCCCCAAAAAATCTGGTGATTGACGTACTTGCGGTGCTTACCGCGCACTCAAGCGGCTAACCGTTCCACATAGGTAACCCATCCCATACGTGCAGGACTTTACCGCATGCCTCATAGGTAAGACGATCTTCAGCAAGATCGACCTGCTTCGCGCCTATCAGCAGATACCTGTGGAAGAAAATGACACACCTAAAACAGCCGTTATCACACATTTCGGTTAGTTTGAATTTTTAAGAATGCCATTTGGACTATGAAACGCAACACAACACTTCCAACGCTTCATCCACCATGTTACTCGTGGCCTTGAATTTGCCTATACCTACCTCGATGATATCATAGTAGCCAGTTCATCGGAACAAGAGCACCTTGAGCATCTTCCAACTCTCTTCGAGCGCTTGATACAAAAGTGTGTCACCGTCAACTCGACTAAGTGCGAACTCGGCAAATCAACGGCAGAATTCCTAGGCCACCTCGTTTCATCGTCTGGCACCGAACTCCTTCCTGACAAGCTCCAGGCAATCAATGACTTCCCAGCTCTGACTTCATTCAAGCACCTCCGTCGAGTTTGTGGTTTGGTCAACTACTATCGATGTTTCATTCCGCGCTGCGCTCATCTAATGCAGCCTCTGACTGACTTACTCAGAAGAATTGTACGAAGGTTCGCTCTCCCTGACACAGCACAGACAGCCTTCACCGAGCTCAAGAATGCTATCTCCAACATAGCCCCCTCGCTCATTCCGAATCGACTGCACGTTTTTCTATTACAACGGATGCCTCAGACGTCGCGGTAGGAGCCGTCCTCCAACCACACGTTGGTGGGCACTGGCAATCCCGTGGGTTCTTCTGCAGGCGCCTGCAGCCAGCGGAATCCCGCTACAGCGTAATTGGCAAGGAGCTGCTCGCAATTTACCTAGCAATACGTCACTTCCGGCACACACTGGAAGGCCGCGCTTGCGCGGTCTACACTGACCACAAGCCTCTAATCTTTGCCTTCAACTCTGCTTACGACAAATACGCACCA
This sequence comes from Dicrocoelium dendriticum, assembly GCA_944474145.2. NCBI lineage: Eukaryota > Metazoa > Platyhelminthes > Trematoda > Plagiorchiida > Dicrocoeliidae > Dicrocoelium > Dicrocoelium dendriticum. Next base: position 72,312,957 of record OX104066.1, read on the forward strand.
CGGGAAACAAGACACCTAGACTTTGTCACGCAGTTCACTGCTGACCTACGCCATGGCGCAGGTGTCGACAATCCCGTCGCCGACGCTCTCTCACGCGTCAACCTCACTCTGCAGTCTTTGCCTATCGTCGACCTTGCCACCGTGGCATCGGCTCGGGCTCAAGGCGAAGATATACAACGCACGCTGCAGTCCACTTCGCTGCATATACAACCTGTTCCTTCCAAAACCACGGTAGGAACCATCCTTTAGTGACACTGCCACAAGATGTCCTATACCCCTTATGCCCATCTCCTTCAGCCGCAGTCTTCGGCGCACTGCTCTCACTATCCCATCCCGGTACCCGTGCATATTTGAAACTGGTCACCGAACGTTTCGTTTGGCCACGCGTAAACAAAAATATTCGTACCTCGGCTGGCGCCTGCCTTCAATGCCAGCGCTCCAAAGTAAATCGTCACACCCACAGTCCTCTTGGTTCATTTCCTGCTCCAGACTCTCAGTTCTTGCATGTACACTTAGATCGGGTAGGTCCATTACCTCCTTCACGTGGATGCGTATACATTCTTACACGTGTCGACTGCTTCACCAGATGGCCAGAAACCATTCCCGTTACAGATTTCACAGCTGAGACTGTTATCCGGGTCTTCTTAGATCGGGGGTCTCGCACTACGGACGCCCATCCACTATCATAACTGACCGAGGAATGCCTTTCCAACCTACACAAACCGACACGTTCTGCAACCTTTAGGCTGTCGTCGCATTTATAACACAGCGTATCGCCCAGCAGCCAACGGGTTGGTTGAACGCTTCCATAGACAGCTTAAAGCCACGCTCTGCGCCTCCACGGACCCTAGCTGGAGCGAAAACATTTCGCTCGTTGCAGTTTGGCTCACTCACCCTTCACTTTCCAATGGGCTGAAGTACCTGTCCTTCGAGTGTCAATTGGGCGCTAGTAGCTTAATGTTGGATGTTTGTGAGTAGGGTAAAGCTAGTAGAAAGTAAAAGTCACGAATAAAACTCATGCACAATAATATGTCTCGACAAGGAATCGAACCCCGGTCCACGAATTTTCGGTCCGCTGCTCTACTACTAAGTTCCGAGGGCTGAGCGGCGGACCGGAAATTCGTGGACCGGAGTTCGACTTCCCGTCGTGGCATATTATTGTGCTTAAAGTTTGATTGTGACTTCTACTTTCCGTAACATTTACTCTACTCACGAACATCCAACATTAATCTACTAGCGCCAATTAGACATTCGAAGGACAGGTACTTCAGCCCATTGGGAAGTGACGGGTGAGTGAACCAATTTGGAACACCAGGACAGGTACTGTGAGCCCATTGGCAATACGTCGCGCACCAAGCAGAAGACATGTGTTAAAATTTACGCACCTAATCGTCAGCCCTCGGTAGCTCAGTGGTAGAGCAGCGGACAGGAAATTCGTGGACCGGGGTTCGATTCCCCGTCAAGGCTATTATTGTGCGTGAATTTTAATCGTGACTTCTACTTTCTACAAACTTTACCTTCTTAAAAACATCCAAGTTGTACACCGTCGCACTCTCGCAGAATCTTTAAAGCAACGTGCAAATGCGACGCCGCAGGACAGGCAGAATGGTATGTCATGAATCAACATCCTCTGGTAACGTGAATAGGCCTTCAGTATTATCCATACAATATATATAGGATAACAGTAAACGCGGCGCAGACTGTGTCAAAATTAAATGATGGCGTAAATAATCTGAAAGACTCCATGCGTCAACCAGTGCCGTCAGTGCATTCTGGGATGAGTGTAGTATACCGGAAAACATGCAGTTTCAGTATTTTGCAAAATTCGAGTTTGCGGTTGTTTTTAACTTCAACACGTCTACTTGTTTTACTGACGGCGCAACCGTTTTCACGAAGCGGTTTGGTGAGTATCTTGCTGCACCGTTTCTCGCTCCGGTTGATTTGCTTCCTACTTTTGTAGCCCAAACTATATACATTAGGTTCAGACGCCACCGACTTCTATACGTTCTGGTATCTGACACGTCTTACATGTCATTGCTTACCGGCTAGTATCCCAGACTCCGCCCAAAAGGAGACTATCGGTGGTTATACAGCCAGAGTCAATTACCGTGGTGGAATCCTTGTTAGAACGGCAGGAGAAACAACAGTTAGTATGCCGCCCGTTAAGTTTACATAATGCGGTTTTGTTAAATTTACTTTGTTAGACCTCACGGCTCAAACATAGCAAAAGCAACATTGAATAATTGTAACCCCGCTAGAAATACACAACCATGGGAATATTAAACGTTGTGTAGTGCAGGCTAAAACACTGCATCCAGGCCAAAGAAACTGCGTTCCATCACTCACGGCAAGTTGTCCTGCACAATGAATACATGTCCATATAACAGCTTATGGTGAGATTTGCAGCGCCCAAAATGATAAATGCGAGCTTGTATGTACTGCATAATTGTTGACCGATTCTAAATAGTACTTGCTTGTTTCAATCTTCCATACAACCGGCTCCATACTGGAGCGCCCTGTAAGTTATCGCGCCAACGTGCACGTCACCGCAAGCTTCATCCGTCCGCGTCGGCTTTTAGCCAATCGAATACGGTCTAATCTGCCCGACACCAGCTGCCTTCCGATATTGGTGGTTAAATTAGCGCGCCGTCTGGGATTAGAGTTCTACAAATTCAACAAATTCTACAAATTGGTGACCCCAGTCGCACGGCCGAATTCAAAATAATTTTCGTCAATGTAGTTTTGGTGAGCCGGGTACTTTTCAATATATATTGGTACTCATTTGTTTCTTGCTTAAGGCTACTAATTTATCATGCTTTTACGCATGTTTTAACACTTCGATTCACATAAACAAGCGCGGTCTGAGTCGTTCCGCAATGTACACATACTAACGCTGTTCGAAGTATCACGCCTGTCATTCGGTCTAAAGAATGCCGCGCAAGTCTTTCAGCGCTTAATCAGCCTAGTATGTCGCGGCATCAATTTCGCTTACGCTTATCTCGACAAAGTTTATTCGCGAGCTATTTACGAGAAGAGCACATAAGCAACGTATGAACATTTTTGATAGTCAATCTCAACTTGGGGAACCATCAAGGCAGAAAACTGTTTGTGTGGTATCTAAGAAGGCAACTTCATCTGCCATCGTATCTCCTCTGCAGGCGTCGTGCCACTGCAGGATAAAATACAAGTCATCATCAAGTACCCCGAGCCTCATTCTTACAAGCAGCTCAGGCGTTCTGATGGGCTTGGCAAATTTTACCGGATGATGCAACCCCTCACGGACCTTTATTGAGGGAAACGCAAGAAATGCGAATCTCCTGCCGCAGCTCGCGCTCCGTTTAGGTCGTTAAAAGAGGCCATCGCCAACATAGCTTCTATAGCGCATCACGATCCGGCCGCCAAACTGACCCTCAGTACTCACGCCTCGGACGTGGCAGTCGGCGCCATTTCGCAACAACGGGTTGCTGACTGTTGGCAGCACTTAGCGTTTTCCTCCACACCGCTACAATCTACCGAATCTAGTGACAGCACGTTCGGTGGAGAACTACTAGCCATATATCTAGCGATACGTCACTTTCGACACGTCTTAGAAGGCCGCTCCTTTGTTGTCTTCACCGACCACAAATCTCTGAGTTACGTGCTCGGCTCGACTACGACCAATACTCTCCTAGAGAGTCGTGCCACCTTGACTTTATTGCTCAGTTTACGACCGATATACGACATGTCTCAGGTGTGCGCAACGCCGTCGCCCATGCACTTGCCCGAATCCAAGCTATCTTTGCTGACGCCTGCACTGCTATCAACTTGGCAGCCATGGCCACAGCACAACTCAACGATCCTCTGGTTGACCTACTACGCAGGTCTTCCTCATTGGACATACGACCCGTTCCGCTGACATCAGCAGACGGCACTATACTCTGCGATTTATCTCTGGGCACGCCATGCACAGTCGTTCCACGCGAGTTTCGGCAAACCGTGTTCGACACGTTGCACGGCTTGTCTCACCCAGGCGTTCGTGCATCGGTTAAACTCGTAAACGCGCGGCTCGTTTGGCTCAATGTTAATCGGGACGTCCGTATTTAAGCAGATGCTTGCCTTCCGTGTCAATGTGCGAAGGCGCAAAAGCACACGATAAGCCCATTAGGCACCTTTCCGACGCCAGACGCACGTTTTCATCACGTGCTCGTGGACCTGGTAGGTCCTCTGCCACCTTCGAAAGGCTAAGTATATCTGCTGACCTGTGTCGATCGAGTCACTAGGTGGCCGGAAGCCATTCCCATACCTAAATACTTTTCGGAAAGGGTAGCGAAAGCTTTGCTGGAGACCTGGGTGGCTCAATTCCTTTGTCTTGCCGTCGTGACCACCGACCGATGGTCACATTTTTCGTTAACATTTGCCATGTTGCTTAAGGATATAGGCTGCTGCCACGTTCAGTCGGCGGCGTATCATCTGGCCACTAACGGCATGATGGAATCTATTCACCGAAAGTTAAAATGAGAGCTACGCGGGCACGTTACGGCTTCATGGTCTGAACCGCTGCCTCTCGTTTCCAAGGATTAAGAAACGCAGTTAATACCGATTTCCGTACCACCTCAGCGCAGCTAGTCTACGGCCACATTCTGCGGTTGTCCGGACAGCTGGTAGCATCAGTCCTTTCTACTTCCTCTTTTGAATACGGAAGTTCCAATTATCGAAAGGCTCACCAGATGTGTGAGCTACGTCCAGCTGCTCCTGGATCGCAGAAGACACCAGTGTACGTGCTCGAGAAGCTGTCTACGTGTTCACACGTCCTTCTTCGCGCAGATGGTGTTCGACAGCTTCTTCAGTCGCCGTATATGGGACCTTTCAAAGCGCTACACCGCGCGAATAAAACGTACACTATTGACCGTGTTGGTCGACGAGAAATCGTCACCATAGACCATCTAATATCCGCCTTTATATAGGAAACCACCTCATCTACTTCATTTAGTAGTGTTGCGTGCGACGTCACAACTCAGCGTACCAGCGTTCAGCATCCTAGTGCAGTCCAACCAGACCACGATTTTCGTCTACAAGCACCAGTCGTCCCGACATCTCTCGAACCCAACCCGCCGCCTCCAACGACCAATCGCCGTGTTCGGGAGGTGCGTAGACACGTTCGCTTTTCCGACTGCGTACAATGTAAATACGTTTAGGTTTGTAGATAATGTAAATATTTGCCCCGTTGTTGGTCGAATGACATTTAAAAAAGCAAAACTTTTGAAAATCTCATACTAACAAATATTCAAAATACCAAATACTCCATACATGCAGATCATTCGTTTGTTCATTCTGGCGTCTTCTGCGCATGCTTCCTTATTTTATCGTCTCTACATGCCCCAACGCTCCCTTTCGATCGACTGGCTCACACCAGCAATGGTTACGAGGATCGACGCAGTCAACGAGGTTCCCGACTTGTACGCTGGTTTTGTCCCCACAGTAAGTGTATGATTTCTTCGCTGGACGACGGTAGTGTCTCAGAAGGACCACGAGCCTTTTAGCGCCGGGTGGGTTGCGACGGGGGTGCAACCACACCATATGGCATCTTATTGCTCATGCCTTCCTCTATTGATCATGCCTTACTTGGTGTGTCTCGACAAATTCAAGAATAAACTAATTATTTATTTATTTAATTATTTATGGCAGCAGCAGTGGTTAAGGTCCTGTCGCCTTTTTGCTGGCCTATCCTGTCCGAAGAGCTTGCTCCAACGGCTCGCCTAATTGCACCCTGCTCAGTAATCCACAAATGATAAACCAGGAACGGCACAACGGACGCCCACTTCAGGCAAACCCCCGTTTTCACGAACGCTCGCTCAGCCTTACTCCGCGCGATTTTGCGCTACCCACCACGAATTACCATTCACTCCGTTTTCGTAGGCTTTTAATGTTCACCCTCATACAGGAGCTTTGTAGCGCACAAGTCAAACTGCTCGTTTAGGTACTAGTTAAATGTTTTAAATGTTCCAACATTCCTTCCATTCATACGTAATATCTAGAAGCCGCTCGGCACTCGGCCGCCTTGTGCGTTCTTACGCTAACTGTACCTCACCGCAAGCTTCGTCCGCCTGCGTCTGCTTGTATCCCGTCGAATAGCGTCCGCTCTGTCCGACTCCAGGAGCCTTCTGTTATCCGCGGTTAATTTCGAGCAACTTCTGGGATTGGTAATGACCAGTCCTACAGAAATAACGATGAGCTTGAAACACATCTTGACACGAGGAATTATAGTAAATACTGAGTGCAGCAACTGCATAGATATGGGTTAAGCAAATATACGGAAAACTGTAAAACCCAGGTGAAGCCTTCTACTACGCATCCTGCACTTGCAAATATATGTCTGTTTGCAGGGTGGGTCAGTCTAGCCCATCATTCTGTGCGAAACTTGCCTCCGTTATTTATTAGGGTGTGGTTTTGAATAAATACTTACAACAATTTCACCCGATCTATTTGTGATCAACGCAACCACAACCGCAAAAACAGTAAGATACCATGAAGAGTAAATGCAGATAAATCTAAGTTAAGTAGAACCACCGTTATGCACTTGCGTGTACACGATGGGAAACATGCGGGTGTGTTCCAAGTAGAAACTATTGGCATAGACATCACACTGATGTAGGCAGTCCGCGGAGAAGACGTCCCAAACATATTGGATGAATGTTAGAATTTACCTTCAGATTGCGCATACTGTTTGTTTCATGGTGTCTCAACGACATAGACACAGGGTCAACCAAGGCATAAGTTTCAGTATCGGATGACAGAATCGTTGCCAGTCATTGCTAACGGCTGCCAGTCCATTTCGCTCTGCTAACAAAAAATTCCGTATCCCGATGGAATAATATAGTCGTTATTAAATAAAAAATTCAATTACGACGCAACTTATCAGGCTTTAGATGACATTTAGCGAGCACCGCTTACTTCATGGGTATAAGCTTTATATTTAGACTTTGTTTGTCCTAACCAAACAAGAGTACATTACATTTGGATTATTAAGCGGCGTCTGCGAGTCTTACTGGGATTGCAGAATCCACAGGACAATCAGTCTGGTGATACGAATTATGCGGATGGTACAGCAGAGCACATTTGTTTATGTGTAGGCTGAAATGTGCGCGACGGAGGTAAAACCAACAAAGGATTAACCAATGTTTGCTCAACAACAATGTTTGCTCAATGATTGCGTAGTGCGTAGCCTGCATAAAATAAATGTTTATGGAATATGCGGTAAGATTTATCCAAAGCAACCTAAGAAAGTTTAACGCAATAATAATAGCATAATAGCAAATGTATTTTGGTTATATTACTTACTCTGCTTAAAGCATATCATTTGTGGGTTGACATCTATATAAATGGGTCCACTTAACATGTTTGGCGTACCCAGCCACGCCATATATGTATTTGCTGTTTTTCATATGTGAGTTCCTATAGTCATGTTGCGCTCTGTTGACTTTTCCGGTTTCCAATTTACCGATGTCCTTTTACAGCCTAATGTTTATGTGTTCATTAGTTTTTTCCTACATTATACTTTAGCTTTGTTGTGCAACATTTCGCTGATGATATACTAAGCTAAATTTTTTTTAGCTACAAACTAAGAGTAATGGGTATTCTCATTTTGTGTACCCAATAATTAGCTACTTTAATGTTAAAAATTCTCATTGGTTTCCATAATCACTTTACAAGTGTACAATTAGATGCCGTTTTTTATTTGCAATATATATATATATATATACTCATCGATATAAACCTCCCATATAACTCTCCTATCCCTATCCAAACCGTTTTTGGCCATCTTTCGAATTTTATTGTACTTTATAACTCGAAATTCGTTCTGTTCGCATTTAACCTACCTACCTCAACAGTACCAGACCCTAACCAATCAGGTGATCTTTTCATTTGTTCACCATGACTAGTTAATGGATTATTTTGTTTGCTTTTTAAGTTTGCACCCAAACAAGCTTTTTGGTCTTTTGCTATGCACAAGTAGTAAAATAAGGATTGTGAGTTGTAATATACGCAGATGTCGACGGCGGTTCCACAAAATAAATGCGACTATCCGTGGCACTATCTCCTGTGAATCTACTTTCAAGGTTTAGTCCATCTAAATACTTCATCCGCATTTGTATTTGCAGTTATAGTGATTTGGCTTTAAAGCCTCTCCTTCGTTATATTGCTGCCTCATATTTTGTTTAACTTTGTCAATTGTTTTCAACCTTATTCATTTGTATATCGTTCTCTTTTAGCAAACGATTGACATCAACTGTCTCTGAGTTACCATTTCAGGCACCCGTCACTTACGCTAAACAATGGTGTGTAGTTTTACACTTGTGGTACCTTAAAACGCTCAAGGTTTGATTTGCGCTTAATGCTGATGATAGTGCAGAATGCATTCACAGCACACTTTAATGCTACGCCAAAATATTACGCGCTTCACCGAAACCCCTCCAAAATATGCTTAAATTGGATGACTAAGGCACAGATCACAGTCCCTTATGGCACTTAAGCAATCGCTGCATTTTACACCACATGTTTATATTTCTAGGCAATTCGTACTATGCAGGATATTGTTTGAGCGCACAACTTTGATGTTGGAGTATTATGTCAAGGATACAATACTGCTCTTTAGTGTAATATAAGAGAAGCATCCGGCAATCACTTTATCAAAGCATTTGGTTTTTAGGCTGAATATTTACACTCATCAAAAGCGGTATTATTTTTCTTTTGCCTGTAGTGCTTGTTAATACTGGTTATATGTTTAAAACGTAAGCATGCGTTCACATCATAGTATGCTTTTAGTCGTCTGCTTTTGTCGCACCAGTTATATGATCCGCTAAGTAAGCAGGATCGAGTGTTGGTCGGTCAACTGACCTTCGACGCGGATGCCAACAGGCGTAAGCAAATAACATGGTACGACCCAACGCGTTAATTATGTACTCCGTCCTACATGTCACGTCTTCTTATTATCTACAAAGGCTTTCTGCTATTTACACGCGCAAAACACTCCGCCAATGCCAGCTGCAAAGTTGTCTCGCTAATCCAAACAATCTGCATATTCACTTACTATATTTCATACGGCTAGGCGGTCCATGAACATATGTCATGTTGGTGTTCCACGGACATATACTTGCCTGACTTTAACACGAACATGATAGAGAATGAGCAATGCTACCTATCATCAACAGCATTCAACTAGGTATTCTAGTAAATTATGCTTTTAGCAACTAATCGCGTATTTCTGTTTTCGAATATTAACCGCGTAGCTGTCTGTCAGAATCTCCGACGGAAGTCGGGGATATTTAATGTACAGTATATTAGTACGATGTCATGACCCGGTCTATACAGATGAACGGCCAGCTGTCCTATTTAAGCGTGTGTTTTATCACTCGCAGCCGTAATAAAAAATAAGAAAGATGGTATACTTGATCGAAATATATCGTTCACTATTCTAATCCGTCACTTGCACCACCGGTCTTTATCTCTAACTCTGCTTTTAACCAAATCTTGCTTTCCGTCATGTAAATGGTAACTTGCCGCTAACTGACTGTTTTTTGTTTCACTGGCCATCCCATTGAGACGCATTTGGGATGAAAGTCGGTCACTCACAAAATATTTCTTTTTAAACATGTGATTTCATTGCGACGTTATTACGATTTAAGCATTGTTTTTTGGGTTACACGTGTACGATATTTCCAACAAGGACAAATGTTCAAGTACGGCAGGTATTGAGGCTGTGTTGGAAAATGGTTTACTGCGTGACCGCAACTTATCCCAAATGTATCGGAGACGACCAGAGGCACAAAGCCGTCACTCTGGTTGCTCTAGTGAAGCTGTTTTGGTTAGTTTTGTTATGTGGAGAACAAAAGAGAATGCGGAAGGACGCAGTGCGATAGCAAACGAGAGCATTGATACATATATGTTATGGAATGCTGTTATTCTAAACCGAGTAAGTTATGCCTTAGCCTATCATGTTCAGGGATGTTCTAGGACGGGGTGGATTATTGTAGAGCGAATACAAATGCGCTCACTCAATCAAAGTTATTTGCAGAATGATATAGGCAAGCAGGGACGTACAGCCGAACATAGTAGACAAACTCCGATACGCTATTTATTTAAAATGAGTGGTGTACATAAAATATATGCCATATTTGGAATTTATATAAATCCAACTGAAGCAACAAATCTTCGATAATATGACGGTCGTTGAGTTGTGTCAGTTTTGCGTTACTAATCACAGTATTTGAACTCTATATAATCAAGCCTTATGGGATTCAGATGTTTGTTTCTATTACAAAACATGGCGACCATTTTATTTTCGCATTTGTAACGCTTTTCCTATGTAGTCGAAGCTCACGAACAGTGTGGTTTTTCTAACACTAGTTTTACACAAAATAAGCCAATTTTTGGAATATTTGAACACCGCCAGCTTTCTAACGATGATCTTTTACTTTTTTCCATGTTGTTACTAGTTTAATGTATGATTTATTTGTAAAATCTAAACCAGCAAGGGAAGTATATGTGCTTACAGAATGTGAATTCGGTCGTCTCTACCTACCGACATGTTTAAAAATGATAAAATGCACGAGCGAGCAATGGGTGTTATGAATCCCTTCCGTTTGTTGGATTAATGAGTTAAACTGATTTAGCTGCCTCTTTTCTAACAAATCCTATGTAAATCGTCCCATCATTTAACGAGCAGGTTGCTGATCACATTTCTTGATCCAGTATAATGCATGCTTTCCACTGGGAGGAAAATATTTTACTACCAGGTGAAATGATTACCACCAGTCTGTCTCATTTCTCTGTTTGAAATCCACGCAGCTATGCTAAACTGTCTTAAATCTAACAAGTCATAACACGCAACCAGCATCAGCGGCACTTTAATATATTGTTCTACTTAGATTGTCTGGTTAACATGTTAGCCGCTGAGTCATCTGCAAGGTAATATTAGTTAAAAATCAGTACTAAAATTCGTAAGGCTGCCACTTTCCCGACTTCATTTCGCGTTTGCACTGTAGTCAGCTTTTTCTCCCTGTTTGCTTTTGTCAACGCATTAGTCTTGCGTCCGAACGTTTTTCCTGAGTTGTTTTGGTTTTATTGCATATATCTGCTTCTGCATGTTCTTGTTCCTCATCACCAAAGTAATAGTGTTTGTACCATAGTGCAGCATCGGTGTAACATATTAAGATCTTGCCTCAATAAGCGAGAATACAAATTGATGTAACGGGTAAAGTTATCTGGCTTGCGTCTGAGCGGCGTTTCAACGCACCACACTGGTAAAGAGCATTAGAGGTAGCATTGCTGAAAAAGGTTATTCGCATTGTCGGTGACTAATCGATCCATCTACATCCATTCCATAGATCGTGTTACGAAAATTAATTGTCTAATTCCCACTTGCAGCCTGTCGCATTTCATCAAACGGCGATTACTTTCAACGGTGTCTAGTGACTCTTCGAGTTAACTTCGGCAACCTACTCACATCTCACCGCTGTGTCCATCACATACCCACTCACCTCCGATGCCGCATAGGCTACGATTGAAGATCTGGGCTTAAGTGGTTTAGGCGTTTTGTTTGGAACATTTTCCTCTGGTGTTCGAGTCCCTCCTCCTGGATTCAAGTGATTGCTTCTGTATTACCCCAGCCTGCTTAGAGCTGATTACCGTTACACGGCAGCGATTTATGGATGAAAGGTATTCGTCGATCACCGACACCGTTTGCACAGTTTTACAATATTTCCGATTTTTGTTCCATCTCCATAGCTATATATCTAGCTACCTTTGACACAATTCAATAGACACATCGTAGTGGAGGTCTTTGATGTGACGGTCTTCCATCCCTGCACTTCACCCCGACCATTTCGCCCGCCTTTGGACTCATTAGGTAGAGATAGCCGAGCTGAGTGTATAACTCGGCGCATAGTGCTTGGCGGCCATCGCCACGATCACTAGGTCACTGAGTTCTGCGAGCAGTGCTTGACACAGCGGTTAGGAAATTAATCCCCGGATTTTGGAGCACACGCCATGTGTCTTGGATTAGGACACGCAATCTCAATGGTACCCTTGTTTGACTTTGAAGTCAGCCTCTGCCAGTACGATTACTGGGAGCGCCACCAAAGTGTAGAGCTCCGGCATGGCTCTCTCCTATCCCTGCACTACACGACCAACGGTTTCGTTCTATGTTTGACCCATCAGGTAGAGATAACCGAGTTGGGAGTGTAACTCGGCGCGTGGTGCTTGGCGGCCACAATAGAGATTGCGTGTCGCAATTCAAGTAATACGGCGCGTGCTCCAAAACCCAGAAATCAAACACGCCGTAGTTTCATATGCTTTATTTACTAAGTGTATTCTTTTGATGTACGACAATAAATTGAACCCACTCGTTTCTAACGCATCGTTTGAATTTCTTAAGAGGCGCTAAGTTTTCGCTTTATTTGACCCATCGCGACAAGAGTGGACCTTAAAACATCGTGTTGGTTTGCCTGGGTGGTACATTGTACCTTTTCAGAGTCACTCGTGCTAGATTGGTTAATGGTCAGAGGTCAGATAGACCCAGTTTCTTAGCTTTCCAGGTTATAGTGGAGGTCGCTCTTGACTCCCTAAAACGGACGCTATAATCCAACACTAAAATCTTACTGCCTTTCGGTCGGGTTTCTTAAACTAAAATATTTGACTGCGAATCCTAATCATTCTTTTTTCATGGCCTGACATCCTGATAGCGTTCTGCTGACGCAGTAGAATGAAGCTCTTGGAACAAGCTTTTAATCTCTGCTCGTTGCAGCTAATTATCAACGACGCCCTAGCTGTTGCATCAAGTAGGGTGGATAGGGGTGAGGATGCCACTTCTCGGACCTTCCCGTCTTATTCTTGTATCTCACGCGGTTTTTTTCCTTAAAATCCCCATCTAATTTCCCTTTTATTCCAGTTCTTAGTTCTCCAACATCTTGAACAGTCAATTGCTTGTCTTCTGCTTTTGACTCCCGCGCAATCTCAGAGCGTCACCTAGGTCCAGTCGACAAGTCCATGTTCAACTAATCGGACAACGTTATTGCACAATCGATAACCGGAAGCTAAACACGAAAAATCGAAGAACCATTAAAAAGTAAAAAGGAACATAATATTAGGCCTGGTATACGTTTAGCACCGAAACGGACGTTGGGTGGCGTCTAACATTCTAGCCGGTAATCGATGACACCTAAGCGACGTGTCAACTAGGGGACAGGATAGCATTTAGAGGCGACTGTACCCAACGTATATGGTGCAGGCTACAGAAATAGGAAGCGAAGCAACCAGTGTGAGAAACGGTGCAGCAATACACTTACCAAAACAGTTTTTGTCAACGGATATGCCGTTGGTAAAACAGCTGTACGTTTTGAAGGTTAAAACAACCGTAAAATCCAATGTTGCAACTTACTGAAAGATCGTGTTTTCCGGTACACTACTATAGCCTCCCCTAGAAGGCTGAAGGATGGAAGCTTTCGTTGGAGCTGTTAGTGGAGGAAAACGGGAAGTGTGGATGGGTGCAAATAATTGCATGGGCTTGAATACGGGTTTCTGAGATGAGATGTGTAACAGAGGTCGCTGGACTAGAGTGCATCATCGGTGGACCGTCGGGGCAGACTGGTCGGACTGCAAACAAAACTGGCTGGTCCAGAACAAAGGCTGACACGGCGTTCCCTCCTCTGCAGACCCGACGGTGCGCTTGAGAAGCGTCACTTCCCCACCGCACTTCAGTCCACTGTCCCAGTGCCATGACGAAATCCAGGCGTCCTCGACAGATGAAGAAATCCGGCGTCCTCGTCGGCAACGCCTAGCCAGGCATTAAGTGACCAACCCGTTTTTGACCGTCCGATATCAATTACGACTGGCTGTTTCTTGGGTCAGGAAGTGGGCTTGAGCAGGCCAGGGAGTCACTCAGAGGTTGCATTGAGCCGGTTGGCGAGTCACGTGAGGGCTGCTTTGGTAGTTCCGGCGGTTGAGTTTCTGGAATGTAGAACTCAGGGGAAGTGGGCAAGGGTCGGGGGCGTTGCCTGATCCCTAAGAGAGAACATAGCATGCACAATAAAGGCAAATACTCTCTTTGGGTTTTAGAACTATTTTGGGTTTTGTCTTGTCAATTTCACGAAAGGTTTCTAGGGGAGACGTAGGATTACCACTAAAGACAAAAAAAGGCATGTTAACGGGAATAGCAAACGCTTACAAAATCTATAAAACGGAACTGACGTTTGACCGGTGTACCTCGTCGTTCGGTTGCCTGGGTTTGAGGGTCAAGGAGCACGAAGTTTTTCGGGCTATCAAGTGCTTAACACTCACTGCAGGTGCGGGTGCTTGTGTGATAGCAGTAGGATGATTGGCAAGTGGCTCGCCAACGAAAGCCACTTTGAGGAGCTCGATGGACACCGTTGTTCGGTGACCATTCTGGTCTAAAAGTAAAATGTTTCGGAGTCCATTGCAGGACTGAAAGGGCCAGTGTAGAGAGTCTGAAGAGGGCGCTGCACGGCGTCAGTGCGGAGGAATACATGAGTACAGGTAGAGAGTCCGCTGTTCTTTGCACATCTCCTAGCCTGTTCACCTGCGCTCATCGGAAGTAGTGAACGCATGCGCTGGGTTAGAGAGGACGCAAAGTTAAGCGGAGGCATACCCGTCGATGCGCGAGTTGAACCGAACTCTCCTGGCACCTTGAGCGGTTGTGCCGTACACCAGCTCCGCTGGTGCACACATTGTCAAGTTAGCTTTGATGTTACTGCTAGCGAATTCCTACGAGTACGAGCGAAACGTTTTCGCTCCAACTATTGTCGGAGGACGAGCAGAGCGAGGCTTTTACATGTCAATGGAAGCGCTCAACTAAGCCGTTGGCTGCTGGGTGAGACGCTGTGACATGAATGCGGCGACAGCCTAAAAAGTTGCAGAACATATCGCTTTGTGAAGATTCGCAAGGCGTTTCTAGGTCAGTTGTAATGGTGGATGTGCATCCTTATTTCACCGATCTAAGAAGACCCGGATAAGAGTCTCAGCTGTGCAGTCTGTTGCAGGAATGGATTCTGACCATCTGATGCAGCGGTCGACACATGTAAGAATGTATACGAATCTGCGTGAAGGAGGCGATGGACCTAACAGGTCTAAGTGTGCATGCGAGAACCAAAAGTCCGGGGTGGAGAATGAGGCAAGAAGACTGTGTGTGTCGATCTATTTTGAAGCGCTTGCATTGAGGACAGGCGCGAGCTTAGGTACGAACATCTTTGTTTGCGTGTTGCCAAACGAAACCTTCGGTGAGCAGTTTTAAAGAGGCACGGATGTGATAGTGCGCGGAGTGCGTCGAAAACTATACGTCGGAAGGAGACAGGCACTATGGGGGTGTAGGACAACCTGTGAAAGTATCACGGAGGATGGTTCCTTCCGTGGTTTGGAGAGGAACAGGTTGTATATGCAGCGAAGTGGACTGCAGTTTGCGTTGAATGTCTCCATCCTGGGGCTGAGCCGATGCCATGGCGACAAGGTCGACGGTAGGCAAAGGCTGGAGTGTGAGTTAACGCGTGAGAGATCTTCGGCGACGAGATTGTTGGCACCTGCGCCATGGCGTATGCCAGCAGTGTACTGTATGACAAAGTCCAAGTGTATTGTTTCCCGTGGTGTATATTTATCGCAGATTTGAAGGTGAAGATGAGGGGCTTGTTGTCAGTGTAGACCGTAAAATCGCAGCTTTTGGGTGTTTGCCGGAAGTGACGAACCGCTAGGTAAAAAGCGAGCAGTTCCTTGCCAATTATGCTGTAGCGGGATTCCGCTGGCTGCAGGCGCTTGCAGAAGAACCCAAGGGGTTGCCATTGCCAGCCAAACTGTTAATGGAGGACGGCTCCAACCGCGGCGTCTGAGGCATCAGTCGTGATAGAAAGTGGTGCAGTCGATTCGGAATAAGCGAGGAGAGCTATGTTGGTGCTAGCATCCTTGAGCTCGGTGAAGGCTGTCTGTGCTATGTCAGGGAAAGCGAACTAACCTTCATTCCCTCTGAGTATTTCAGTCAGAGGCTGCATGGGCTGAGCTCAGCGCGGTATGATGCGTCGATAGTAGTTGACCAAACCGCAAAATCGACGGAGGTGCTTAATGAAGTCGGAGCTTGGAAGTCCTTGATTGTCTGAACCTTAGCAGGAAGGACTTCGATACCAGACGATTAAACGAGGTGGCCCAGGAATTCTGCCGTTGATTTGCCGAGTTTGCACTTAGTCGAGTTGACGGTGACGCACTGTTGTATCAAGCGCTGGAAGAGGTTTCGAAGATACTAGGGGTGTTTTGTTCCGATGAACTGGCTATTAAAATAGCATTGGTGTAGGAATAAACGAAGTGACATCGTGAAGAATCTTTGGAAGGTTTGTGCTGCGTTGCACATTCCAAATGACACTGTTATGGATATAAAAAAACTTTTTACAACTCTTTTAGTAAAGTCATCTTTTTATACAGGCATCTGGCGATAGTCGCGAATCAGATCGATCTTGCTGAATATCGTCTTAGCTGTGAGGTATGCGGTAAAGTCCTGCACGTGTGGGATGAGTTACCTATGTGGAACGGTTAGCCGCTTGAGTGCGCGGTAAGCACCGCAAGTGCGTCAGTCACCAGATTTCTTGGGGACAATCTGCAGGGGTGAGGACCAAACGCTGTCGGAAGGCCGGATTATTCCTAGCTCAAGCATGTGGTCAAACCCCGCCCTAGCCACCTTTAGTTTCTCGGGTAATGGTCAACGTGGACAGTATGAAACGGTTATGGCATTTGTCCGTATGTGGTACGTGACTTGGGATGCCGCGCGAAAGCTGCGTTCCTTGGCTGAATGAGCTTGGAATACTGGAGAAAATGTTGGCGTAGCCTGGCGAGGTCAGGGGACGTGCATAGACCGAGGATATAGATGTGATATCGGCCTTGATGCCACATACACTGAGTTTCGTTGCACTGTCGACTTTTGCCTGGTGTTTCACATCGACCAAGAGTTCGAAATGCCTGAGTATGTCAATGCCGATGATGATGAAGTGAGTGCAGCAACAGTGAATACCCAGCGGAACGTGCGCCGAAGACCTAGGTCTAGGGTAAGCGACCGACGACCGTAGGTATCTATTGGTGTACCATTGACAGCACTCAGGCTTGTCGACAAAGAAGCGATAGGCTCACCTGGCATAGGGGGAATGACGCTGACTTCCGTCCTGGTATCAACTAAGAACTGGATCTCGGAATCTTAATCTCTAATGTAAATGAAACAGCTTTGCGTTTTGCCGACGTCGTTTATAGCCATTACAAGCCGGCGTAGGGGATTTTCTGTTGTGGGGTAGCTACATGGCTGTACGGGCTTTATTACCGAAACGCGTGTGGTAAATGCGGTAACCTGGGCATCAGGTTTTATGCGACGATGCGGTGATCCAGAGCGACTGCTGTGCTTACGGTTTAAGGTAAGCTCCTCCGTCTGGCACCGAAGCCACGCTATTTGCAATGATACTGCGTCTATTGCGGACGGCTGGCTAGTCGCGGGTGTTAGTGTGGTTGCGCCAACACAAATCTGCTTAGGTGCTTCGGTTTTAGTCTCTGGATGGTGCCGTTCGATGACACGGTCTGCTAGATCTTCAATTACTGTATGTGACAGATCACTTGCTACTGTAAGGATAGCCTGAGAGCTTTCAGGAAGACATTGTATCCACAGCTCGTGGAGAATCCCTACGTCCAGGTTAGGCGTGCCAATGAGCTGTTGCTTTGCGCGCAACTGGGCTGAGGGCATCCTATTTTTATGTATAGACCACTAAATAGTTGCTACAAACGGAGCTTGTCAGAACACGTGATTGGGTCAATCATAGCCTGTTTATTACTCTCGTATTTCATTACTATAGGGGGACAAAATTTGATGTCACTTGCCTGCGGTAATATGCTATGAGGAAGGCGAGATGTTAGATGATTATACTTGGTGAAATCGGAAGATATTCTACAAATATGAACGAAGGATCATCCCCCCAACAAGGCAGCGGGGCTGACGCAACAGTATTGACCATGGCAGGATATAAAGCGGTAACCGAAAACGGAGGTGGTGTAGAATACTGTCATCTAATAATTTCGGGTGCGGAGGCAAATACAGTCTTATGCAAAAACACAATAGAATAACAATCTTGTACACTTGCGTCACAGTTGTTCCTTCAGTCAATGTTATTCCGATGCCGACTAGTAATTCGAAGATGTAAATCCAACTACTGGAACAACATGGCAGCAGCACAAGCACAGACAGCAGCCATCGATACCAGCATGACGCGTGCGCGTGGACATTGTTTTATTCAAAAAAATTTTCTTTTTATACAAATGATACAAATTGCTCGGTACCGGACTGGATAAAGCGAAGATAAAATACAGTATAGTTGTAACTACTACAGAATATACTTCTCCCCTAGAGCTTGCGTTGGTAAGCAAGGCTCTATATAGCATTCATGGAACATATGGTGCTAGTTTGGAGGGCAATGAAACAAGACGACCCGAACGTGTGTGTGGATAGGATCTCTTGTTGGGGGGGGGGCAGAGGGTTTCCGAGGTTTGGAAATCGCTCATGCGTTTTTCAGTGGTCGACGGCCCAGGCGTGAGAGGGTTGTGATTGCTTGAGGTTGATTTTGAACTTTCCAATGTTGAATCGACGTATACGGGTTTACGACGATCCATGCCCACGAACTCCTTGGTTCCATTCTTATCCAGGAGGAAGTACTTCGGTTTCCGCGATAAGACCTTTCATGCACCTTTATAAGGCAGTGGCAAGCGTCTTCGAATAGCATCGTTTCGGATAAAGACGAATGAACAAGTATGCAAGTCAGGATGTATATGCTGCTCGCATGTGCTTAGTTGTGGTGGTGGTGGTGGTGGTGGTGGTGGTCTAATGGATCGAAAACGGTGCTTCAGTCCTTCAACATAGGACGTACGATTCAATTCGCCGGTGACGCTTGAGCCCAGTATCATCTCGCCTGGGAGTCTGACGGTTGTGACAAAGTCAATTTCAGCTGGGCAACATCCGATATCTTCTTTGACGGCATTATCTATACCGGGAAGAATAGCTAGAAGGCGTTTAGACCAACAGGCACCAGGCATACTAACTTTAATGGCAGCTTTCAGTTGTTGATGAACTCTTTCAACAAGGCCATTGACAGCAGGATGATAGGCAGTCATCTGAAACTGAGTACACCCGAACAGTCGACTCAAGTCACGGAAAGGGTGTGACTAAATGGTGATCCTCTCTCAGTAGTGACACTGGGTGTCACACCAAAGAATGCAATCCATGATTCAACGAAAGCATGAGCAATAGTTTCAGAGGACATACCACTTAAGGGAATTGCATGGTGAAAACGAGTAAAGAGACCAACACAAGTCAACAGATAAGTGAAACCGTTAGAAGCTGGTAACGGTTCTACTACATCAAGCTGAATGTGTTTTAATCGGGCTTCAGTGAGTTGTAACAGTGTGTCTGTGAACCTTGCTGGTTTGACAACTGAGACAGGTTTTGACCCATTGTCGGATGTCTGTGAGCATATTGGGTCAGATGTAACGGTCAGTAAATAGTTTCACAGTAGATCGAATACTGGGGTGCGTTAATCTATGAAGATGGTCAAAGACCACTCGCCCGTAAGACTGTGGAACAGCCGGTCTAAGTTTACCGGTGGAAATATCGCAGTAGGTTCTTGCGTCAGAATTGAGCGCGGGCAATTTCAGGCTTTTTAACGAAACGTTCGATCGAAACTGTGGTGATTCTGGGTCACTGGCTTGGACAACAGATATTTCCTCTAGATCCATGGGCGGACGTGAAATCTGTTTGATGTGAGTATTGGGTGGTGCGTCGACAACAAGGTTGTTAGGACCAACAATATAGCGCATATCAACAAAAGATTGGGAAGATAATCAAGGTGTCGAGTTTCATTAGGGGAGAAACGGTCAGAACTTGCGCGAACAGCATGCACAAGGGATCTATGATCTGTCAAGTTGATAACACGTCGAGCCTCAAGTATGTGACGAAAATGCTTTACAGCCAGGTACATGACAAAGAGCTCTCGACCGAACGTACTATAGCTGGCCTGGGCAGGTCGCAGCTTTCGCGAGAACAATGATGAACAATGAACGATAAGTTATCACGGGTAAAAAAGCATGTGCTTCACAAGTCCCGTAGGATGGTTGGAGTAAACCTTAAAATTGGAAGGATCATCAAATAAGTGAGTCGTTATGTTAAGCGTCTGCCAATTTAAATTCACTACGGCATAACGGTTGTTTGAAGTGGGAATCGATATGCACCCACAAAATAGTATAAAGTGCCGTAGTAGTTCATTAAGTGCGTGAGAAACTAAAAAGGAAACGACAACGCTCACTCCTGTGTTGATTCCTTTTACAGCTGTGATATGCTAATCCAGTTTAGTTACATCCAGGCTATTCACAGGGACACGTACGCATGTATCCTCACCGCCTCCTTGCGGAGAGGACCGTTAAACACATGGTTAGGTTTGCGTTATTTCGTCCTCCAAGTGGAACGGACTATATCAGTAATGCACGTTGGTAAGCGTTTCAACAAGCCGTTTTTGCATACCGTTAATGTATGGACAAGAATAAGATGAGTGGGAAGGGCATTCCAGGCACAGGGCACACGGAGAAAGAAATGTTTCGTTGACAATCAAGCCGACTGTAGTGCGTAGCCAGCTTGAACTGATGGCCTCTCACGTTGGTATTTTGACTCAGCTGCAACAGATTGAGACATGAGTAAGTTGGGTTCATCAATATTATATAAACCAGGATTAGGTCTCCTCGCTGACGTCGATATTCACCACTGTACAATCTCAGGGACTGCAGTCTGCGTTGGTAGGAGAGATGAAACAATCCCCTAACGAGTTTGGTCGCTCTACGTTGTGGAGCTTCAAGTGCATCGACGTCGCGCTTGCGCCAAGGACGCCAGGCCTGGATCGCATATTCCACGTGAGGCACTCATGTAGGTGTTTCAGGCATTTGCGGAAAGATTGATGGCTCAAAACTGCCGAGAGCCTTCCGTAAGAGTCCAAGATGTTGACTGGCTCTTTTTGATGACTTTTCAGCCTGTCTCGATCAAACCAAGATTCGACCGCACGATCACCCCGAGGTCGCTTTTCTTAGGGAAGCACGTTGTAACTGCTGGTCCCCAAGTCGATATTCATAGATAAGCTGATGGCAGTATGCTTACGACTTTGCACTTGGTCACGTTGAACTGGAGCCGGTTGTACCGGATGACCACGCATAATCCCTGTCGAGATCGCTCTGCAATGCCATGTGATCATCCGATGTCCTGATATCATGCCAAATTTTGATATCATCTGCAAATAGTAAGAAATTCGACTGCAGTACACTGGCAAGATCGTTAATGAATGTGAGGAATAAACGTGGCCCCAGTACCGATCCTTGAGGCACGCCACACTGGACGTCAATTGGGTCGGAAATGGAGCTGCGGACTCTCACATTCAGCTGACGTTGAGCGAGGAAGTTGCCGATCCAACCGAGTATAGGGTCACCGATTCCATAGCTTCGAAGCTTGTGAAGGAGAATGCGGTGGTCCAAACAATCGAACGCTTTCGAGAAGTTCAGGTAGACAACGTCGACTCCCACTCTGGCATCGGCTGACTCTGTCCAGCTTGCTCGGGCTAGCAGCAAGTTTGTAGTGCAGGATCGATTTCGACGGAATCCGTGTTGCTGTGACACTAGGATGTTGTTGCTCTCAAGATATCCCATGAGCGCCTCTGCAATTATACATTCCATTACTTTGGATAAAACTGGGAGGAGAGTGATTGGACGGTAGTTCGAGGGCTCCGAACGATTAGCACTTTTGTAACTAGGAGTGACTAGTCCATGTTTCCACATTGTGGGAACCTGCATTTCGTCGAGACAACGTTGAAAGAACCGAGCTAATGGTTCGGCAAGGTTCATGGCCGCTGTCTTCAATGCCTTCGGTTTGATGTCGTCCACGCCAGGTGAGCTGTGCACGCGCAATGACATTAGCGTTTTCATCACATTGGCTGCCGTGAACGATACGTGGTTTAATCCTGGTGGCGATGGAAGCTGTGTCAAAGCG
>OX104066.1:72335361-72426871 GCA_944474145.2 Dicrocoelium dendriticum
ATCCTTCATACTAAAGAGACTGAGGTGATCGAGGTTCAAGGAAAAGTTGCATTGGGCATCATGACTTGTCAAACTGTCCACGCTTCAACTTCAGGAATCAATAATCGGATATAAATCCTGGGCAAGTGCATGCAAATTTGTGTGTGCTTGGTGCTCCTTTTGTACAATAAAGGTTGCTATGAGGTTCGCCGCGGTCAACGAGAGATAGGTGTGCATAAATGATTAACACAGTCAGTCACACTGTTGAGCAGCAGCAATAGAGAGGTGCCCCAGACATTAGCAGTGATATAAGAGAATTAAAGAGAACGCGGACAAAATGAGAAGGGTGTACTATTGGAAGAAAGATGGTACGGTCAAACTGAAATGAAGGGAAATTAATTCAGTAAACTCACAGCGAACAAAACAGTGGAGTAACTGAGGGCAAACAAGGGAATTCGTTTCCGCCAGAATGGAATCACCGGCTCGATATTCTGAAAAGATAAGAAACGACACAAGTTTATCCACACGACACATTTGCTTGTTTTGCAGTAACTTCTGTGTGCCTGTACAATGACACAAAGTGGTAATTTGAACAAAAATTCATCTTAAGGTGAACTAAGGACATTTCGTCGCAACAAACTCAGAAGCATCCAAAAAGGACATTGATGAGACCGAGAACACTTTAATAGAGTTAGAAAAAGCACCGTGGATAGGTATGGGTGATAATAAAATTATTAACCAAGATATCAGAAATAACAAAGTTGGATTTGGAGCAAATGCCGTGTGATTGAATTGCGACACGACATCTCTATTAAAACTTCAGTTCACTTAGAACTAGACCCCAGTCATTCCAATCCCAGGGATCGTGTCCGAAATGGAGGTGTTCCGGTGCTGTTCCTTCCAACACTATCAGCGTTGCTCTTAGTTGATTGCAGCCCACAAAGAATTTGCATAAAGGTTAATGACAGGATGTTTTGGGATGAAGTCATCACACCCATTGAGGATAAAGTTTTAACCAGTAACATTCAAACGAAGCGGTAAACGGTAAACAAATAAACATATCAGATGATATGTGCGTCCTCGTATAACTTGTCAGATAAAATGCCACATATCTGACCGCATATTGCCAAGTTTTCTGCAATCTGATAGATTGTATACCATTTTTGTTTTAATGATGCACAGAGTTAATTCTATTACACGATAATACGCAGAAGCCATAATGTTGTGCTTGGTCCTAGAGAAGCAAAAGACAGCATACATGAAGTTGCGTAGTGGCTTCGGGCTGGGATTGATAGCCGCTGAAGCGAAGTGCTTGGGTGACATTGGTAAAAAAGGGTTTCGGAACATGATCACCTTGCTATCGATTTTGTGACTTTACAAACTTGCGGACAATGTTAACAAAGTGATTATTGAGCGTAAACAAAATCAAAGAGATGAACCAAAAAAGCAAGCACTAGTAACAATACAAATGGTATCCTGAGATCCTAGAAGATGCGCGTCGTTTATCGGATTTGTCAGAACGCTTTAGGCACGACTAGATTGTCAGCAGAATTACCGCGTCACTGCATTGGAATCGAGAACCAGTTAGACGTAAACAACGTCAGTGAGTCAACCTCGTGATTCACTCAAAAATCTGGTTCATCAGCCCGTAGCGAGTAACACAATCAACAAGACTTTTACTACTGCCTGTCCGTAAAAACAACATTTTTGTTAGATTGAACTTGGAATATTTCGTCCGGATGGAATCTGTGTGATCTGAGTTCCATACTTCTTAATGTCTGGTCTGACCGGCATCACTGTGTGTCACTCTGACACCAAACTAATCAATGGTTGAATTGTATTAAATTGTGCGAAGTGTGTATTTAGTGCCTACTGCCGAAACTGGCTATCATGTGCTACAAGCCGAGAGAGTTATAGTTCCGCACGGCCAAGCTGTGCCACCACCCGACGCAGTTACCGAAATCATTAACATGTCCTTAGTTTTGTCGGATTCAAAACCATAAGGCCAAAAATCTCTGTGATGGCTATGGCCAGGCTCATTTGCTACATGTTCAAAGTCCCGGGGACAGAAAAGCCAAAGACTTACGCCTGATATCGGATTACGCCTCCCCATGTAGCCTTTATCTAATAAGGCGAGGAATTCCGGTCTGGCCGGTTGATCTATTGGTTCCAGAGTATGAACCTGCCAGTGATAGCCAAGGGCGAACTGCTGGCGTTTCCACAACTCCAAGAACAGAATAGCTGCAGAAAGAAAAATTCAGTGAAGTTAGTTGCATTTAAGTATGGAAACCATCTTCATGATTTGGTCACAGTATAGTTATGGCACTGCAAGGAAAGGAAATTTAGCAATGCTTAAATACAACCGATTTAAACCACCAGATCAGTTTAGTCAAACAATTGGTTCGAGCACCGAAGTGCAATGGATCCAGTTGCCGAGGCTATTGTGGTCTAAACAACAAAAAAGAACAATAGTGAGCAGGCAAAACAAGGACAGCATACAAAGAGAACGGAATTAACAAGGGAGCGGGTAGAATTAACAGGCGTTGTATATTAAAAACTTGACTTAACTCACTGGATGCAGCAGCGCCACTGGTTGCGCGACTACGCCATGCCCGACAAGTCCTCTAGCCACTGATGTGGCCCAATCAGAGACCCGCATCTACGAAGACTGCAAGCATCAGTCTGACTGTTTTGATGTTAAATCCTCGGAGTTCAGCATAACAACAGTTCGACAACTGATGACACAGATGTTGCATCGGTTCCGCGACTGTTTCTAGTGACTATGATAACAAAGAATCGAGTAGCAACAGTGTTCGTCTACATAGGGAAAACTGCACTGTTTTTGGAACAGTGCAGTGCAGCGCAAACAACGCACGTCGCGGGATTTAGTGTGCTGGCACGCACAAGGCGTGACCCAGTCACCCGAACCTGGTGCGTGATATACGGTGTTAGGCGATTCACTGTAGATCTTCCTGCACCAAATACGAGACGTCTAACATGCTCATTGCTCAAACGGCGTTCTTACCAGATATAATTTAAGATGCTAAGATATCTGTGGTCTGATGCAACAATCCCCACTACGTCTGTCGTTAGCTGGGCCAGATTTCAAAACCTACAGGAGGGTTGAAGTGACAGATACACTGTGGACTTTACCAATCAGAGCAACAGTTATCTCGCACCAGCGCCATAAGTGACGAATTAGAGGAAACGCGCCTCGGCCTTGGATATACGGTTGGTCACATCATCTTGCACCGGCGCTAGTACACCGGCTCAGATAGTTAAACTTTTGGACAACAAGTAAATCCCCACCAAACGTCGGTATGTGGGTGGGCTCCTGCCAGTATTTGACATGAAGGTGCGTTTTAATGAGGCAAAGCAGAGCCAGAAACGGTTGACAGCCCATGTCAACATGACCAATGCTGGTTGGCACGTTTGTGAGCCGTCGCAGATAAAGGCGATGAAGCAAGCCCAACTAGTCCTGTGGCCTTATACAACTCCAATGTTCTGACTCCACGTCCGAATTTTGCGTAGAGTGCTGATTAAAAGGGCAGTCCACGGTAGGTGGCAACCAATGACCAGTAAGGTATCTAATAGTTCCAGAAGATAAAATTGTTTTCAAAGTGCTCAACGTAGCGCTTTAATCGTTTTGACAGGTTGTGTATAGACTGCACACACATCTATAATTTTGCTGACGCGAGGTCTCCCGCTGCCCATTCCGCGTTTCAGACGGAATAACTTCCGATGTTTATCAAGGGCAGCGGCTGTCTCCATTTCCGATGTAAGATGATACCACCAGGTTTCACGGTCGCTTTTCAGGATAGCAGGCAATTTTGCTCCGAAGTCTTTACGAGCCTCCTTGTGCTCCCCCCCCCCACGCATCCTGAACACATCAAAGAAACAATGAGGAGCCCAATAAACCGCATAGAGACGCAATGTTCAGGTGGGCGATTTGATTTGCTACATGAAGACATGCCTACTGCTAATAACCTCGGGTTAACACGTGACCGGAGATCTGAAACTGTGTTCATTGAGCGCATATTCGACCCAAATACCAACGCAGTTTGTTATGTATTCAAAACACCCCGCTTCGCGAGTTGAAAAGTGTCTGTGCGCTCACAAAGTTGCTGAAAACGTCTAAGGAGACCAGCTCGGAGATCGGCACATGCAAGCACATGGTCAAAGTCCACGCTTGTGCCCCAAATTGAGCGACAGTTTCAAACACGGTCTCTTCAGCGATGTGGTTTATCTGAATTCACGGCTAGTGTGACGACATAACTACGACAAATCTAATTGTCACAAGAAATGTATATAAATAACATTACTTCTAGTAATAAACCTAAAACCCGGGACATGAATCGTTTATAACACCGGGCCGGATAATTGATGAAAGGACTAGATTCGGCCGCACAATCATTACGAACAATACTTGCAAGACTGAATGAATACTGAGTGACTGAGCTTTTATGCGAATGGCAATATAAAGGTAGGTTGAACAAGAACAGATCCTGAATTATCAACATAATAAGAGTCAAACTTAAAAACCGGAAAAACAGCGAAGTAAAGATACTAGTGGAAGTTCGTCTAACCATAGGTACAAATACACTTTATACGTGATAGAAAATATCACACAGGTATGTGCTACTCCTACAATCTGCTCCAAGAATTGCGTCCTAAACTTAGTTTGCTCAGAAGTCGAGCTGGATTCTCTCAGGGCATTTGATAATATCTCCGCCTCATGGTTTGTTTACCATGAGCCTATACTCTGGGCGACCATGAACTGCACCACTGTTCCCGGAAAAAGAACTCGGTGTACTAATACAAGAAGATCTCAGTTGTTCGGGGAAATCTGCGCTAGCATCATAAAAGGGTGTCCAAAAATTGAGGCTATTAAAGAGAGCTTTCGGTCCCTGGCCAAACTGTTTTCTCACAGCTGGTTTCTACATACCTACGCCCGCACGTGGAATCTCCAATTCATGCAAGGAGCACCGAAAACGAACAGCAACTGAGTATTTTGGGAGTCTTCAGTGGACGCTATGGGTGCTTGCGTGGTGATCTCATCATAGTTAACCAAATTTAAAGCAACCTGAATCCCTCGTTCTACCAGCAGCTAAAACGCAGCCATAAAATAGGCGGAGTAGCCACCGTCACAGACTGGCATTACAATAGGGCAAGTTAGAGCGTAGACGGAATTTACGCTCGCGACGTGTTTGCCACAAATGGATTTAAGCACCGGAACCGGTTGTTTTAGCCCGTACATTCCTATTCAATTCAATGCAATTCAAGAAAGTGCTTCATACACCCATAAGGGTGAGTATTCAGCTGCTACATGCACGCTTTCAGTAAAAGGAAATAAAGCAGTAAATATAAAGTATATTAATGTGGCAGTAAATGTTTTCAAAGATCAAGTCTACAACGCGTTAGTCACGTTATACCCAAGCCGTACCAAGTGACAATCGTTTGTCTGAAAAATCAAAAACTGAGGTTTTAAGTTGCATATAACCATATGTGGACGGTTTATCAGACGGACTGAAGTTTGCTATGCAAGTTCACTGTTTTCGGTTATTCCCTGTTTATGGTTGTGCTTCCTTTTCTTTTGAAAACCAAAACGCGCCATCCTGTGGGATATGCTAAGCTTAATCCTTTTGCTTCGCAATAAACCATTGAGTATACTCTTACTCTTAAGCCTACGATGCCAGATGATTGTAATCTAATCCTTTTCCCACGAAACCGTGCAACTGCGCTAGCTGTTTCGGTGTGTGTGTGTGTGTGTACTTATAGTATAAAGAGGAGAGTACAACAGCTGACGGCCTAACATCACATTTGGAAGGAATTTGCAAAGCCGCAAGCAAAAATCTGTCAGATGCCCTATTCTGTAGCAAACTTGGTGAACATGTCAATACATCCGGGAGCGGTTCTGTCTATCTTGCTCGGAGTTGATTTGTGCGATTCGTATGAGGCGAAATAGTTGGAATATGATTATCTTTCCCCCACATACAGCTACCAATGTGAGATTTAATGGACTAAGGTAAAAGGTTGGATTAAACACATTGCAGGATATTCCGTTGTGCTGGATATAGTCCGCTTCCTTATGTTATCGACACATTTAATATTACACGGTAGCCTACACAGCGCCTATAGGCGAGAGAGAAAGATTGTCCGGCCGAAATAGCCTGGGATGGCAAAAAATGAGGGTACGGAACTGCTGCTTGAAGGGAAAATTTCGGAACGTTCTTCCCTCCGGTCATCCGTATCTCACGTGTCTCGTCAACGCGAACGGGCATCTCGCTTGCTCGTTCAGGCCACCAGTCTGAGACCGCTTTGACTACCGGTAGACCGTAAAAACCGGTCTGGCAGAATCTTCGGTGCCGCACCAATGTGCGTCTGAAGGAAACCCAACGTGTTGTCCCTTAAGACAAACCGTCCCATCGACACCTCGTGTTTCGCCACAAACATCTATACGACTGCACTTGTGCACAACGTCATATTTGTCACTCTTCCCTATGGTGTGGCAGCATGTGAAGTGCACGCTCGACCTCTAACTGCACTGCCTGACGGCCAAGCTAGGGATGAGACCCAGCCGACCACATGATCCAGAACACACAAGAAGCTTACTCGGCTCCGAGTGCAGACGGATAGGCAAGCCACTAACTGAAGAGGTAGATACGTTTCGTTCACCAGCCATTTCCTTGTGGTGCTATAGTTCAGCAGCCTGGCGATGGGTACGATGGTAGCGTACTGAGCCATTCTGGCAGCCCGTATCGCATGAGCTGTGGTGGAGTCAGCAACGTGTACATGCGCTATTGGCCTATCTTGCATGCCATAGGATAGAGGGAGCGCACTCAGCCTGTTGTTCGCTATGACTAGGCAAGAAAGCGCACGCGCTAGGCTGAATTAGCAATACATGCTATGCGCTTTGCTAAACTTACCATAGGATAGAAAGTCAGCAGTCAGGCTATGACTAGACAAGAGCAGTGGAATTCTTGCTTTTCGGCTTTTAGAATTCTTGCCATTTGGTTATCGGAGCACTGTCTGGGCGATGGAGCATGAGCATATTCTGCGTTATGTTTCCTTCCGACGCGCATTGGTGCGGCATAGAAGGTGCAGTTAGACCAGTTTTTTCGGAATACCTGTACATCCACAACGGGTTCGCTCAAGGCAGGGGACGTGAACTGACATCTTCACTGCTACATCTGCGTTCATCCATAACTGCGAAGACTTCGTTTAACTTTCACATCCAAAGCTTTTGGGTTGGGAATCAGGTCGTGAACAGGCACCTGCTTCCACCTCCCCTTTGTTCAATGCTGGTGCACACCTAGACGACCGGATGGCTGAGGTCCGCGTAGTAAGAGACCAACCGCGGATGAGTTCAGTTTGACCACACATGTGTCTAATACATTGCGTGGATCTAGCTTAAGTTTTGTCGATTTTGGCTACCCCTCTTAAAAGTGCGATGGCTCTATTCCCCAGCGGCGTTTACGTTAGACAACCGTGCCGGCATATTGTCCGTATGCTATTAGCTGATAGCAGTTTATCACTCAAGACGTAATGAATGCAAATTTCGTGACTAACGGATAATAGTTTGCGCGCAAAGGATGCAAGCTGTTGCACTGCGGGTGCAAGCGAATGCGTTAGGGATGCACTCAATTGAGAAATGATATAGTCCGATGCGTGCCCCGATACGCTCATTGAACTGATACGTAAGTAACATCGACAAGCGCAACTGAGGAATGCAACCGTTTATTAAAAGCAGTATAAGATAAAACACACAAGATTAGTATACATGGATTCTTATCTTTCCTTAACCTCCGGGTCTGTCCACTGACAAGCCTAAGTTGCAATGGAACCACTGAAGTTCCGCTGGACTCGGCAAGTTATAGGTAGTGTACTTTCCGCACCAACAAGAAAGCGAATAAATATGAGGGCTCGAAGATAATACTACTGTTTCTCTTCAAACGATAAGGTTAATTCAGAACCAACAGATAAGTTGCCCCTTTTGCGCCCGAAATTTGAGATGAAAAGACGTCGACACACATGGAACCCATCAAAGATAACCTGATTTGCCTGGATTAGATCAGTAGCACATTAGCAAAGACTGATCCTATTCTGACGGAAGAAGCTGGGCGGCTAATTACCTCTGTTGCATCCGAAGTGAATGAATAAATTTGTGGAAAAATATATGATTGTTTTAAACATTCCGGTGTGGAAAGTAAGACTAAAAATACTGAGAGCTTGTACTATGTCTGCTTGTAAATGTAAGCGTTAAAAAAGGAAACACCGAAGCATTGTTGCCTGATCATTTCCAAACGCTTGGGAGAAGAATCCGCGGAGGGATTCCTGCATCGTGCGCTCATCGTAGTCTTGCACAAAAACTTTACTGACTTCTTGAATAAACCAAATGCGACCATGTACAGAAGTCTGCAATTAGCCCTGCTCCGCGAACACCGAAACAAGTGACGAGGTTAATCGAGAACTCTCAGTTGAACATCCAAAAGATGAGTGCATCTAAGGTGGATACCAGGTACTTCAGCTAGAACTTGACAAGTCACCTATACTTGCAACAAGTTCCAGTGCTATTCATCTTTGTTCTACTGAAACTAATTCACTGCAACGAACAAATCAAGCGAGTTCTCTTATTTCTGACAGCCTTAGTCTCACTGAGTTGAACTCCACGTGCATAACAATTGAACAGTCTAAGTGCCTGGAACAGTATAATAATGGTAACCCATTGGTTGTCTCATAATCCGGTCTGGACGAATAAAAAGACGTACATGGCAAGATAACCTGATGTAATCCATCATTCACTGCCGCCCACGGAGGACTTAAATATTAGAGGGACCGAGGTCTACATAAGACATTTGGATACAAAAATACAGTGGCAAGCAGTGTTAGCTAAAGAACAGTCTCCAGCAAACACCACGAAAAACAATATTCAATGCGGAACAAGACCAGGAACAGATGCCTCATGGGTATGACTAAAGCATTTCCCCCAAAGATGCAGAAAAGGTCCAAAATTTTGTAAATTTTGCAAAGAAAGTCCAAAACCTTGCAAAACCCTGTGCGATTCGCCAGCCGCTCAGAGCCAATCCTCTGACCTTAAGTGTGTTCTCATTGGCCGGATGCCAAGGTTTGGTGCGTTAGTCTGGGGAGGTGAGCGCCCTGCCCGTTGACCGGGTGAGACTTGTGAATGAACCTTAGAGGAATGCACTTCGACGGTGCAACGGCCTTGTATGCGCCCCCCTCACGTCCGAAACGATGGATCACAATTGGTCTGAGAGCAATGAACAGCTGGAACATAAGCGCATGACCGAAACCATGTCTATGATTCTAACGTCGTCGATATGCCTTCTCGCGTTCGACAGAGTATCTCATCAGACATTCGTGACCGAGTTTTGGACGCCTTCCTCAACGCTGATGACTGACAGCTGGTGGAAACTGTGAACAACGTCAATATCAAGCAGCCTACTCCTGGATTCGTCGTTCTCTTGATCAGGAGCCGAGTAATACGCAGCCGCGCGGTCGTCAACGGATTTTGTCGGAGGAAGACGTAGATGACATTCTGGATTGGATCGCAAGGGACTCAACTTTTACACTACGGGAAATGCGAGTACGAGTACGAGCAGAAATGGATAAGGACATTTCGAAGTCCACAATCGCACGGCACCTAGATGGTCGATTGATAACTATGAAGAACATTATCAGGTTCCCGAGGGAATGAACAATGAGCGGAACAATGGGATACGCAGGGAATTCGTTCAACAGTTTCTCCAACTTGAGAGCGATGGCAAGTTCTTCATCTGGATTGACGAAGCGAACTTCAACGTTTACTGCAAACGTACTCGTGGTGGGGCACCCAGAGGAGTGAGGACCTGTTGCAAAGTTGCCAACAGCAGAGGGCACAATTTGCATTTAATCGGTGCACTCACGATGGAAGGGAAAGTGTCGATGACCACCCGGAGAGGCTCGTTCACAGGTCCTCCTATCTCTCGAATGGCTGAGGAGCTATTTAGATAAACTGAAACGGGAGATGAAGCTCCGGCAGGTTGTCGTGGTATGTGATAATGCACCGTGTCACACACGACTGGAAGAACTGTCGTTAGTAGATGGATACGAGGGAGTAACCATACTGAGATTGAGCCCATACTTTCCGTTCCTCAATCCAATCGAGAATGTGTGGCAGGTGGTGAAGGCCCGAGTGAAGAACGAGATGAGAGTGCATTACGAGGAACTTCTGGCCGGGGATCCCCAGAAACTCATGACGTAGATGGAATGGAGGCTGCAGTTCCTTGAACGCATTGCCAAAGTAGCCACCAAGGATATCAGCGTTGTGGGATGTCGTAATGCTATTCGACATATGCGTGTACATTTTCCTAATTGTCTAGAGAAATTGACATGTTTTGATCACAGTGCTGGCCTATCTTTTACTTATCTGGTTGTATAGCACGTTACTGGCAGCGCGTAGGAACGTGTGAGTATTCACAGTGTTTTCAAAATATGTTTGCACATACGTAAATTTGTGTGTTCGTACGGGGGTCGAAGCGATATCTGATGTCTAGCGCAAGGGAGTGACACGGAACCGGCTTCCAGTGAGCCATGCTCGAGCGATATGTTCAACTTATGGTCCTTTTCGTGCCGGTATTCGCTGCGCCGTACTCTTTCATGATCAGCCTGAGATAAGGTAGATACAGCTTTTTTGTTCGGAAAACCAGCATGTTTGGAAAGCGCTTTGTAGGACCAAGTGAGCTTGCCAGGTGAAGCAACCGTCAGATATATCACAGTATGGGATATCAGCGTGGATAGTTAAATAGTAATGAATAGGAAATTACTATGTACGTCATGTCAGGCTTTTCCAAGAGTGAAAGGAATTGATAGATGCTAGTTCGCAAACACGTCCATTGCCAGACAGGATGTCGTCATTAAAGATGAACGAATGAATCGCGTGTCTAATGGAAACCGTCGCTGTGCGATGTTTGTCCGCTGTATTTGAGTGCACTGGCGCATTAATTCGTTACCCGATTGGAAGTTGGTCTGTCAAGTTCGGATCCCACATTAGCCGGTTCGGAAACTGTACTTGAGATTTAAATGCAACCATTCCTACAGCAAGCCCAATTTAATTTGCGTGCCAGAATGTCCCGAATAGTTGTCCAGTACGACTTGGATACTGTCTTGATTGTTTGGATGATCCCTCGTTTGGCCCAATAGCGTGCATGAACAAATGGGGGTGTAGTCGGCGTGAATACAGTGGTGTAGCAACTACTTTTGCGGTCCGTGGCGGACGTGCAATTGCTGCCTCTCTCGCAGTTGTAAAGCTCACAATTGAAATTGCCATTAAATATTTCGTTTCACATAACAACAATCACAGATTTAATTTTAGAGTGCTGTCTTGAATACAGCAAATTGAATTGTTAAAATACTCGTGTTCAAAATGTGCAGGCACACTTTTCATGCACCATTTGAAGACGCTGGTATCCGAGCTGAATAAGCGCTCATCGTACGCAATTGAAGATCAATGGTCGAAAATCCGGCAGACTTTGCTAGCGCGGGTATGTCTTAATGTGGCAAATCAAATCGCCAACCTGGACATTGGGTCACTACCCAGTCTCAGGAACTTATAGATGCTTGCCAACGTGTTCCGGCTGATAGCGAACACAAGGAGACTCGCAAAGATTTCAAGGCGAAACTGGTTGCTAACCTGAAAAGAGACCGGGAAGCCTGGTGGCCGAGTGGTCTGCACGCCTGGCTTGCAATCATAAGGTCACCGGTTCGAATCTATTTTCCTGGCCTGCTTTGTCATCCTGGATGTCTTCTCAGTGCTCACCCAGTGTCTGAAACCCTCGTCGAAAAAACTATCCCGTTGACTAAGTGTTACACTGAGCCGATACCGTGGACAGGATGATCAAGTGTCACGATAACTGATCATCGCTTGAATTCTGGTGCCATTTGTGACAAATGTCATTGCTTATCGTGCAGGTGCGAAATACTACCAAGCAGCCTGATTATGTACGGCACATATATCTCTCAACAGGACTTGGATGCGGAAGAATCCGTTACTTCAACTTCTATAACGCTTATCGAAATGATTCTACGTTGTTAAACGTTGGGCTGACAGAGCATCAGATACAGACAAGTGGAATTTTAAAATCGTTACTACCATTTAGCTGAGCTCAGGAAATATAGCTTGCGAAACCGCAAATTTCATACAATTAGGGTTTTCAGACTGCAGCCGTGCGAACATCAGAACGCTATAAACCACCCACTCTGAAGATATCTTCGACGCACAAGGATACGTAAATAATAATACTGCCGTTCACATTCACTATGTGGTGCATTCACTAGCTCGCACCCTTGATCCTTGGGTTCACTGTGAATAGGTGGTTGCATTTACACAAGTACCGACAATTGTCTACACTGCACACAGGACACAGTGTCTCCATTAGCTACCTGTGCAGTTTTGTGATTATTTGGGTTGCAACATTCGACCGTAGTTTAAGCCGGCCAGCGATGAACCAGTTTACTTAGTGTTAGTCTTGACTGGCTCAACGTGGGGGGGATTTAACTACAATACTTCAACTTGGAACGTTACTTCGATCAACATCATTATTGCGGTTGCAACATTTGAACCCAGCTTGGCTGGTCCAGTCACATCGCTCGCATACCGTTGGCCTC
The DNA here is from genome assembly GCA_944474145.2 of Dicrocoelium dendriticum. NCBI lineage: Eukaryota > Metazoa > Platyhelminthes > Trematoda > Plagiorchiida > Dicrocoeliidae > Dicrocoelium > Dicrocoelium dendriticum. The sequence continues at coordinate 72,348,004 of OX104066.1, forward strand.
TAGGTCATTCCGGTTTGCAATATGTGGCACCTTCTGTGTGCGACGCCCATGTATGTCCCTCCACCCCGTCCCTCTGACAAGTGCAATCAGGCGAACCGCGACAACCGAGGCTGGTTAGAGAGATTGTCAAGGGAAGGTTGGACTAGGTAAATGAAATTGGGGCCCGACACGAAGAAATGTGAACGATGTTGAGCCAGTCCAGAGTAGCACTCAGTCAACTTGTCCACCGCTGGCCGGTGGAAAAACCGAAATAATGACGAAACTACACACGTCGCTAGTGGAGACACTGTGTCCTGTGTGCAGTGTAGACAATTGTCGGTACTTGTGTAAATGCAACCACCTATTCACAGTGAACCCAAGGATCAAGGGTGCGAGCTAGTGAATGCACCACATAGTGAATGTGAACGGCAGTATTATTATTTACGTATCCTTGTGCGTCGAAGATATCTTCAGAGTGGGTGATTTATAGCGTTCTGATGTTCGCACGGCTGCAGTCTGAAAACCCTAATTGTATGAAATTTGCGGTTTCGCAAGCTATATTTCCTGAGCTCAGCTAAATGGTAGTAACGACTTTAAAATTCCACTTGTCTGTATCTGATGCTCTGTCAGCCCAACGTTTAACAACGTAGAATCATTTCGATAAGCGTTATAGAAGTTGAAGTAACGGATTCTTCCGCATCCAAGTCCTGTTGAGAGATATATGTGCCGTACATAATCAGGCTGCTTGGTAGTATTTCGCACCTGCACGATAAGCAATGACATTTGTCACAAATGGCACCAGAATTCAAGCGATTATCAGTTATCGTGACACTTGATCATCCTGTCCACGGTATCGGCTCAGTGTAACACTTAGTCAACGGGATAGTTTCTTCGACGAGGGTTTCAGACACTGAGTGAGCGCCGAGAAGACATCCAGGATGACAAAGCAGGCCAGGAAAATAGATTCGAACCGGTGACCTTATGATTACAAGCCAGGCGTGCAGACCACTCGGCCACCAGGCTTCCCGGTCTCTTTTCCGGTTAGCAACCAGTTTCGCCTTGAAATCTTTGCGAGTCTCCTTGTGTTCGCTATCAGCCGGAACACGTTGACAAGCATCTATAAGTTCCTGAGACTGGGTAGTGACCCAATGTCCAGGTTGGCGATTTGATTTGCCACATTAAAACATACCCGCGCTAGCAAAGTCTGCCGGATTTTCGACCATTGATCTTCAATTGCGTACGATGAGCGCTTATTCAGCTCGGATACCAGCGTCTTCAAATGGTGCATGAAAAGTGTGCCTGCACATTTTGAACACGAGTATTTTAACAATTCAACTACCGGCCAATCCACCACACTGCAATAATCACTTGGTTATTTGAAGAAGTGGCCAGAAAGATCGTGGCGAATTTTCTCAAGCTTGGTGCCTGACAAAGAATTCGCAGAATGGTATTCACGACAAGCGACCGAGTACCAGTTAAGAATATAATAATGTGTCAGCTGTACGCCGTAACGCCGCTTCGCTGCCGTGTGACCATCACCAGTCTCACGCGGGCTGAGTATACCGCGAGGATGCCCACCCCTACGCGGATTCAAAGCCGCGCCGCAAGATTACAAGCTCGTTACCTCTAGACTATTGGCCGACAGAGTACCACCTGTCAACTGCATTATCTGAACAACATTCCAGTAACTTTCGATTTCGGCTGTGCAGCCGTAATTGATTCTGAACATACAAGAAGCATTCGACAGAGTACCACACAAGCAGATAGTACAGATGTTAGAGGTCTTTGGGATTCGGGTCTAATTACTAGGTTGACCAGCATCATACCTGTGGTCATCTCTCTAAGTGACTATCGCACTTCTGCACGTCCCATCACCAGTGGGGTCATCCAAGGCAGCATACTTTGTCCTCCCATGTTTTTGCTGTATATCAATTACATCATCGCATGCGTACAAAATGGCCAGCTACTTTACACACCGACGATGACAAGATCGCCTACAGGCCTCGGCGTGACGAACTTCACGGAAAGCTTCTGCCCATTCGAGATGACTTATTTTTCCTTCGGGCATGGTGTCACACGTGCATGATAAATTATCGGCCAAGAAATCGAGCCTCATGTCATACGGCTGTACCATCCCCGGAAGATCTATCGCATTGAACAATGACCATGTCCTTATGCGGCTGTCCAAGCGCGATCAGCGAATCAGATACTCCTCTACCTCCAACTTCACCTAACCTTGCGGCGCGTTCGAATCCGCGTGGGGGTGGGTGTCTTCACGATACACGCAGCTTGCGAGCGACTGGCGTTGGTTGCACGACAGCGAAGCGCCGGTACGACGCACAGCTGACGAATTCCTTACTCAAATTCTCGGAACAGACTCCACATCAAGTAGCACGTGGCAGAAAATCGGTTGTTTGTAAAACCAAAAAAATCCACACAACCCATACTAGAGGTGGGCATTTCAAGCTATTCATTCGCATCAACATCTAGCGCCGTTGCATAACATACGGTGATATGAGAGCAACAAAATTGCCACATAAATATAGAGCAATATTATATATATATATATATATATATATATATATATATATATATATATATATATATATATATATATATATATATATATGGTCCGTGGCATGCGGTTTCGGGTTTGCCTGTCACTGTGGCAAGCCACAGGACGCCTGCGCCTACAGAGGGACCATGGTGGCTTGCGCTGCACCACCCACAGCTCCATCCACACACCCCATATCCAGTGTAAACCCGAAGGAATAAGACCGGGAGGCATGTGGATGGGAACCACGTTTCATCAACGGAGCCGGCCCACACTCCTTCACAGGCAAAGACAAGCACACTATATTTGGGAATCAAGCGCACACAAGGCGGTGGCTGGACCGTAGTCCGCTCCATACTGAGTGCATGGAACCACTCTTCGAGCCTATCACCGCCACAAGGACCGTGCATCCCGTCCCCTCCAGCAACGACCAACTGTCTGCTGGAGCCAGTATGGACGAGGTAGTGGGTAATAGACAGCAGCCAATCACTTGAGAGAGAGAGAGTGAGAGAGAGAGAAAAATTAGATCGATTAATGCATAAGGAAACGGTGACATAAACCTTAAGTTAATGAGCATATGAAATAAGTTGTTTACAAACGAATCATAGATAAGTGCACGAGGTCAGGAAGTATGCTTTACGCGCATACTCTCACGAATGCAGCTTGCATCTGGTTAACTTGTAATAGCTGTGTACAATGACCGATCTTTGTTGAATTACCATGATCAGGCCTATGCAGGCGTGTATCATACTGTCGAGAAGAAACAATTTATGTACTTATTTAATGGAGAAGAATAACAAGAGCATGAGAACAGGGACTAATGATAAAATGTAGAAACTCTAAACAAACAACAGAGACCAAGGCAGACTACAAACATTTGCCTATTGCAGATGAAATGGTAGTATTAAAGATAGTCCTTGGTGGCTTTCAAGACCCCGTATCATAATCAACCCACCCCACGGGCAACGCGGTAGCATAGAAACTGCAGGCGATAACTTCGGTTAGATAAAAACAAATTTCCTACCAGTGCCGATTGAGACTTGTGTTCTGGATACTTTCGGTCCGAGTACAAAGTTGACTGCCAAGGTCCCAATCCAGAAAGTGAACAGGACCGATAGTACTCAGTTTAGTCGCTAACAATTTCATTTCTTGCTGCCTGTTCGATGACTGATCCCCCAGTAACTAGTGCAAAGCAAGAAAATTACTGGTAGACGATGAGTCCAAACTTTAGCAGTCCAAAGTTGCTGATACCGACGCGACTGTTTAACTACATGAACCTATGCACTATTCCTAGCTCCTCTAGTCAAGAATTAGACCTGAACGTACACCATAACTGAGCATTTGAGCCGAGTAGACGAGCTGCATATATATCCATACTGGCAAAAAACAATAGTATATTTGAAATAGTAGCGTATCGTGGTGGCAGTTGAAGTGCGTATACACCACTCAGTACAGCCAAATGAAACGGAGACGCCTGCAAATCATTGCAGTTAGCATAAGTTCAAATGCAGTACACCTGGTGTAGATGATAACATATGTGTTATTGCAAGGTGAGCCATTTAAACCCAGCGGTCACCGTCCTCTATCACCTTTGGACTTACTTTTCCAATTGTTCAGATACCAAAGGCATGCATCCGCAGCACGCCGAACCGAAACTCCGCTGAAAATCAACTACCACAGGCCGCGTGTGTGCTGAGGATAGTGCAAGGGTAGCCCGGTCGCCTACGTAGGCTCGAACTGGTGATCTCTGAATTACAAATTAGGTGTATGATCCTTTCAGACACAAGAACTTCAGTGCAGTAATGAAGCTATTGAAACACTGTTAGGTTTGAAATCGATTCTCAATACCGACTGCCTCCCATAAGATGTGAACATTCCCTTGTAGGCTCAAGTAGCCGAATAGGATAGGATGTTCGAATTCGGTTCTACTGTCACCATCCACCCCTTCTGGTTCATACACATCTCCCTACACATTCAGACCGAAAGACGTACCGCGTGCTCTTTGGAACACCGCTGCTCGCTAGATTGGTTGGTCCGAAAGTTGGGTATACGTATTAGTTATTCAACAGATTACGTGGAGCAGATGATTAATTTCAGGTGGTCCACAACCGTGCCATGAAATGACGCACGGATAAGAACCCTGGCGCAGATCGGAAACGTTGATAAGGGATAGGGAGATGAAGCAAATCAGTACGTCCGGAAACAGCCGGGCACCGTTCCTATTGATGCAATGAACGAGCGTACCGAAAGTAGCAGTAAATGAAACTACGGATAAATGCCTAATCCACTTCCAAGCTCGCTGACGTAAACCATGAGCTGATCCTTTCGATCAGCGAGGTTGCCATTACTTGTCAAATCACTAGGTTCCTTCATGGTCAGTGATATTACGCTTCCTGGTATCGAAGAAAGCTGAGCGAAACTCATGCTGTTGGAGTGAAACAGGGAGATGGACAAGAGTACGGCGGTGATTTACTAAAGTGTGCTTTGGCGACCTTGGTTGGGCCTAGGTGGATCACTACCGACCGTCGCTAAAGATCATGCGCTAGTAGAAAGTAACTGTATAAAGTATGAGAATCATCTAGACATTAGCTCAATCGCAAACGCTTCGCATCATCAATCGACGGCAAAGTGAAAATGCACCGGATCAAGAGCACAAAATGTTACGCCAAAATAGCAATAAAAAAGGAAAAGGGGGATAAGAGAGAAAAAGCAAATTTGAAACAGCGTCGATGGATGTAAAGTAAGCAAACAGCTAGTTTTCTCAATGGGGGACTGTAACTATGCTTTATATACTAGCATTGGACACCCTACCTTTACCTAACAAGTTATCTCTATGCCCATGTAGATGATCGCAAATGTGTCAAACTACCTGGTCTTTCTGACGCAGATGGCAGTTGATTACTTGGCAGATAAAGAGCGCAAAATCACTCAGAAACGTGAGGCGACCAATAGATTCCGGCATCACTTTCGTGATAGCAGGTGTCGTGAATGAGTTCTGCCGCATATCAGAATCACAGCCTGCAAAAATGCTAGAACGAAACAATCGGGTTTACGTGATTCGTGGCATTTGTGTGTGGATCGCGCCGAATCGAGAAAATCACCTTACTCGCGTACTATAAGTCTCCAAATAGGTTTTGACGATGTTTTAAATGTTGTCAGAAACCCTAGTGATGTAGGGTGCAGAGATATAACGTACTATTCAGAAGTGTTCAGAGGTGATGCGGTTTTTCTGGGTTTTAAACTTACGTAAAACGGCCAAGAAATGAAAGGTGCTGGTGACGAAAGCCCGGGATACCCGAGCCGTCAACACCTGTACCGTTTGATCGCATAACTTAACAGAACGGTCAAGGTGCCCAAGAAATAAAAGTGGAAAAGTTGGCAAGTTAGCACAGTTTTATATATAAAAAGAGCTAAAGGCCAGAAAAATTGCTCCTCAGACAGCATATCTGGAGCAACCGGTATCAAAGGAAGATACATGGTTGGCGGCGTCTGATTATGGATGTGCCTGTCACTGCGGCCTCTATAGGTTAGCCACAAGAAACACAGGCCTACAGATGGACCATGAGTGGCATACGCTGCCCCACCTCCAGCTCCAGCTGTACACCCCATATTTAGTGCAAACCCGAAAGAATAAGACCGTGTGGCATGAGGACGGGAGTCACGTTTCATCGGCGCAGCCGGCTTGCACTCCTTTAAGATTCACAGCGGCACCTTTAATTATTGAGCAGTATGGGGGTTTATTGGGTCTTCATGAAGATCCGTCGGAGCTAGACTCAGGCAGACTGCCACCACATATCCAAGAAAATGCTAGATGGCCGAATCGTCCTACTGGTACTCGTCAGTAGCACGAACTCGCCTAAGCTTCGAACCCAAGACGTTATCCTTACGAGCCAACGAATCGTGTCACTGAGTCATGAGTGGCGGCAGCTGACTGCATATCGATACCTAACTGCGATACAGCGCGGCTCATCCCCCACTGTTATGCATGTTACGAACGTGCAGAGGACAACACTGGGCCCCAAAGCAACGACTTCCAGTTACAAGCCGCCAATCAAGGTGACATATAAGATGTTTGGGAAATGAGTGATTAGCAGTGCGTAGGGTGGAATTTGTTGGGTTTTTGTGAAGATTAGTCGCAGATAGACTCAGGAAGACAACTACCAAACATCCAGGTAAGCGCTAAACGTCCGGTTCGTCTTATTGGGACTAGTCGGTAGCGCTCAACCAACGAATCCTGCCGGATTCGAATCCATGATCTTACTGTTACTAGCCAGCATGACAGTGGAGAATGAGCCGCACTGTATCGCGGTTAGATATCAGACATGTTTGTCTTCTGTCGTCACTCATGGCTCAGCGGCATAAGTCAGTAACCTGCAAGAGTAAAGTCCAGGGTCCGAATCCGGCAAGGTCCGGCGGGTGCGCGCCACTGACGCGTCCCAATAGGACGAAACAGCCGTCTAGCAATTTCCGTATGTATAATGGCTGTCTGCCTTAGTCTAGCTGCGATAAATATTCCCCAAAAGTAGCATCCCTGTCTGTCTAATTTGAGTATCATGCATACCAGACTTACACAAGGTGGTGGCTAGGCAGTAGTCCGTTCCGCGCTGGATGCATGGAGTTACTTTTTTTAGCCTAGCAATAACATTTAACAGCCCGTAATCGAAGCGAATGATATTAGACAGTTAGGCACTTTGCCAATATTCACATCAAGCGCAGTCACACCAGAGGTATCAGACAATAGCCAGCATTTGAAATGCAAGCAACTCACAGGGATGTACACGTACGGACTAAGTAGAACGATGATGTAACACGCGTCCCGCATCGACGGCCTTATTTGCCTGGATTAGAACATAGAATGGAAGCGGGCGCAGCGTACTTACGAAGCCTGCGCTGATTAGAGGATCAGCTGATTCGCCGTCTTTTGGATGTCGGCCCAGCGTCTGCACCGCGTAAGTAGTATACAGTCATAAACAGTGGGCTAGCATATGATGCGAATATGATTTCGGCGGGATGCGTTCCTTGTGAATAAGACTGCCCGCATCGCAGTCACGCTTGCCTCACAGATAAAGTACCGAGTAGCCAATGTCGATATTTCAAAAACTACAGAACGACACCAACAGCGTTTCCGTAATTGGAACTTACACGTCATTACCATACAACCATAATGCTTTGGGGAATGATAAATAATAAAGAGATAAACGGGGCTTAGTTTAACACAGAGATGCTAAAATGTCTATAGTTTGTATACAATATATGGCGGCAAACAGCCGGCTATCGTGCAAAAACAAGGCGGAAGAGACTAGATGGCCTCCTTCAGGTTTTATTACTCCAAGCGAAAACCAGCCTTATTCCATAAATACAGGAGCAAAATCGAAATCGTTGCGGGGGACCTTGCAGTAGCTTTCAAATCAGATAGTCCTCACCGTTTTGACCTGTTGGGTCTCGTCAGTAGTGCGCGCCTATCAGATCACAAGCCTGCCTTGAAATCCTGAAGTCGCGACTTACGTAGGGGACTGGGGGAGCTTCGCAGTTTCCTTAGCCAAGCGCGACTGGCGGTTACGCAACAGCGAAGCGGCGGTACTGCGTACCGGCGTACTGCTGAGGACCATTGCCTATCGGATCCAGCAGCATTCCAACCCATGAGCACTAGCACTTCGTACTGCCAGTCAGCAGCTTATCCCACTGAGCCATGGCAGCGGCAGGCCGTAATGATTTACAAACAAACAGCCAAATAATGCGACCTATCCTCCGCTGCAATGCAAAGTTGAACAGAACAGGCTTGGCCCAGAAAGATATAACTTCACCAATAGTAGATATGTACGACATGGCACTTCAGCAAATGTAAGGACAAATATTTTATTTGTGATGTAAATTGCTGGAAGCTACTATATAGAAATCCCAACCAATTTACATCAAAATCTCCTATTCATAACAAGTCAAACAAAACATCTGAATAGGAGACAACACAGCAAACGAGCCACTGATATCCGCTGCGAACTACGCACAATGTGGGTCACGTTAACTTCAACTTCGAAGTTGAGACGGACCAACAATATCCGAGTTATTTGTCAGTGATTTCATTTCTTGCTGTCAAATCAACTATTGCCTAGTCTGAGTCTTGCGCTATCCTATATCCCGCAAAACTTTCCTCGATAGACGGTGACACCAAACGTAACGCAACTTACTTAACACTATTTCTCGCTATAATAACTAACCTCACTAATTCCATCGAGTACACCACTGCGACGTCACCACAGTGGGCACACTAGTGTCAATCGACACCAAAATACTTCGTAGGCGATGACGATCAAAGACTAAGATGTGGTTCAGATACACCGATCGAAGAGGACTAGTTTCACTATCATACAGTAGAACGGTCCTCACTGTGGGCATGCATACACAGCCTATCAGACCGAATGAAACCCACTTCTGACAGCACAGATGTCGCAAGTACAAGAAGGTACTTTTGCCTTTCGTAATGCGTGACCAAACTTCAGCAGCCACAAGTTCACCGCCGCTAACGTAAATGCCAAGATGGGTGAATCGGTCCACTACTTCCAACGCACTATCGTTGAGAGTCAAAGGGTTACTAAGTGGCTAGTGGGAACGAAACAACACTTTGCGCTTTAAAGGTGCGAAGCGCAAATCAAACGATTGGGCCACTCCGAACAGAATAAACAGAGTTGATTAGGTCGCAAGATAATATCGTCCGCATAATTCGAATCTGCCGATTTTTCCGAAAGTAACGTTATAATGCCCACATCAAGAGATTCCAAAAGAGAACACTCCATGACGGAATTCACGAAAAGATGAACAAATGAGAAATTCGACAACCCTAACGAACACCTCTTGTTGTGGAAAAGACGTCTGGGGATACACAGTAAAGTCTGACGCCATCTGTGGTGTTCGAGAAAATCCAAACAAGTATGACAAAGAGAAAGGAGCGATCGACTGAATAAAATGTAATCGTTAAATCGAGAAACACAGATATTGCCCATATGCGGTGCGTTTGACGCTGCTCCAGCACCTGTCGCAAAGTAAATGTATGGGCTACATACCCCACTTCGGATAAAAACCTGCATGATCTTCCCTCATCCGGAATTCTTCTGCAACAAGGCGTCGAGCGAGGATTGATGCCAGTAGTTTTATTCTTACTACCATCAGACTGATACCCCTGTTGTTAACACAATCAGTAGGATTGTGCTTTCAATATACCACCACTACGCTGGATCCACTGGTTGTCTTGCACGGCTTTCCTCTATACAAATTCGAACAGATGGGTCAGTCATTTGCAGTGAGTTTCACCTCCAGCTGGAACAGCAATTTGAAAGCGATCGAGGACTGTGATCATCTTTCGAATCGCAGCCTATGATACAGCATTTAAGCCAACTGGCTAAGATTCAGCCAGCACTACCTGAGTAAAAATTGACTATCGAAAGTGCTTCACTCAACTAGCCAGACGGCTACTTTAATAGTGAACCAGTGCACCTGCGCTGTTGCTAATTGTCTCACTGAGGTAGAATTAGTTGGGACCAATGGTGCGAGTCAACAAGAAATGTTGGCATTGATTTCTCGCTGCTTCAGTTGCCTCCGTTTTCTAAGCCGTTTCGGTCCACCAGCCTTCCCAGTCAAGACGCAGGCACCGTTTCATCTCGCGCCTAATCATGCTCCTGTTACACTGCGTTCAGAAGCCGCAGGGATTTTGGTTCTGGATTCCAACAGGTTCACAAACCACTCGGATATTCATCGACTGATGGGATGACCACTGAGTGCTGTAAACCTCGACTTCAGCCGTGTGCAAAGCGGCCGAGATACTACCCAAATAAAGTTCGATATCTATAGAGTAATTAGGTGAAATCCTGATAAATATGAAATTCTGGTGATCTACCTTACGGAGACTGAGACAACTCCTCAGTTGCCAGTCGAAAGAACAGTTGTATACGCTTGTATGCGGAGCTCATGGAAAGTCGGCAACGAACCAGGACCTGATCCGATTCGACAAATGTGGTTCAGAAAGAGCGACAGTCAAGGATGGAACCGCGACATCAAACACTTATAGCAATGTGGTCTATTTGGGACCATCGCTGTCTAATCATCAGAGGACGCCAAGTTGCAGATGGTGCCCAATGCACTTGAAGGGCGTTGCTAAAAACATGTGCTGCTCGGCGCACCACTTCAATATACGCTAGCTGGGGAGTTCAGATGACTTAGTTGGGTATGCATATCCCATGCAAGTAGAATGATATCTTAAATGGTAACACTAGGAAGCAGTGTGGGAGGTCTCATCGGCAGTATCAAAACTGCAGTCAGTTGGGACATAAGCAAAAAACAACAAAAACCAGTGTCGAGTGTTACCCTGCAAGTTAACCTTTGCTGGTGTCTTCAGGAAGTCTGAATACAAACGAGTGCTCCAAGGAAACTAATTTGCCAACGATAACTCCGTTTTGGGACTAAGAGCGATAGCCATCCCAGCGTCACCAGTGTTTGCTGCATCGGTCAGATGCGCGCAAGGAAGGACGACAGGACAGGCTGGACGCAACTAGTTTGACAAACGCGGCACAAGTCGATGCTAAGTGTGTCTAATGTGCGTGAAAGTTCATGTTGGGAAGACTGAAAGCCGCCAGAGAAATCGGACAGTGTAGCATTATAAGGAGTTTATTTGACATGAATCCAAGAGCTCCTTTTGCGAATTAGTTGCTGATGGCATAACTTCAACAGCACCGCAACTGTTGGCAATTAAGCGAGAAATTGTAAAGGAACGTCAGCAGTTATGTAGGGAAAGGAGTAGGAGAAATAGATGGAGAAAGATGTTATCAGTAGCAGCATGTTTTCGCTTACTCATGATTGTATGTAGGCTGGGATATTTTTAGAGCGCTCAAACCTAGACGGAAGTACGATGAGGGTGCTCAACCAAAGCCTTTGGTTTAAAAGCACTAGGAGGTAAAGAGACGACATCGACATGGTATTTCATGGACGGACACCATTCAGGTTTCCAGTCTGGGTTGTCCGATTTCCCCGTTTCTGCTCAATTTCATCGTGGACTCCATTATGGAGTGTTCCCTCATGAAGTTTCACTATGTATGCGTCGAAGTCCTACCTGGGGAAAAGCTAGTTGAGCTTGATTATGCGGACAATATCCTCTTACTTTCCGACGATGTCGGGGTGGCAAAACCAATCCTAAATCTCCTCATTAGAGTGGTCCCACTATTCGGTATGCGCTTCGCACCTACAAAGTGTAGTGCTGCTGCAGGACCACCCTCGATAAAGAGGAACTCGAGGTGGCTGATCTATTCATTTGCCTTGACAGCTGCATCAGAAAAGATGGACGCAGAGAAACCGAAGTCATTTCACGCATTGCAGAAGCCAGAACTGCCCTCTTGAACTTGCATTCTCTATGGCGGTAGGAGAGAGTGTCCTTCCGTCTGAAAGCCCGTGTTTACAAGGCCACAGTGAAGGTCGTCCTGCTTTATGGGAATAAGACTTGGTGCCTTCGGCCTGAACATCTGAGGCGCCTTCAAGTCTATGAGTATCGTCGTCTGCGGAGCAGTGCTGGTGCCAGGTAGCACCATCGAGTTCGTAATGATGATGTGCGTAGGCGACAACTAGGTAGTGATAATCATCCTAGCTCCTTAGAACAACAGATAGCACTGAATAAGTTGCGTTGGCTTGGGCACGTGCTACATATGCCTGGTAATCGGTTACCTAGCAAGACCATGTTTAGTTCGCCAGGTGTACAGTGGCGTACCGCTCGAGGTGCACAAAAGTTGATTTAGCAGCGGGAAATGAAGTCAATGACGACCAAACAGGGTACGGTTGGCCCGTCTCGCCTTCCGCCGTACACTTACCGTACGCTGCCGTCAATGTGTTACATGTGCTACATCATGGTTACGGTTGGTTTGTAAGTGTACCTGTGCGTTGAGTCTCTTGTATTTCAGGTGTTTGCTGTTGGTTGATATACCCGGTGTGACTCCATGAAACAGCTGGTCGTTGATGGAGGGGACGGGGTGCATCTGCCTCGTGATGGTGTTGGGCGCAAAGTGTGGTTCCATGCACACACGCACGCTTGACGCGCGTGCTCCCGGGTCATTTGGAATAATCCTCTCCATCTTCTTGTAGCGTAATCACCGTACACTCATTTGAAACGGATTTACCAGTTTTACACAGCGATCCATCATACGTGGAATCAGCTTATACCGCTAAAGTCCTAAGCAGCACTGACGTATTTGACTGTCATCCTTGATTGAACACAAGCGGATAAGTCATTCACTTAGTGCCCATTGCTTTTCTGTATAACACCATTCAGTGTATAATACTCGAAGCGGTCCGAGAAGCCTAAGCTTATTCCAAACCGGTGTTTCGAAAGACATCTGTGAAGGAATTTATGATCTCACAATCTGTGTTCATCCGCGTATTTAGATCCATTTACTAGGTCCTAAACTAGCACGGCCTAACATCGATCGATCCACCGAGCAACGCTGCAACGTGTGCTTTCAAGGGATCACTGCTGGCAGCGAGCGCGCCACGCTGTCACGTTTATGGTTGACGCGGGAAGCTACGTTGACTGAGCATCCGACAAATGCGTGACCATACAACTGCATGCCCTGGGCAAACATGTCTCACCTTAAGAACAAGTGTGAGCGGTGTTTTAAATTGGTGAAGAGTGGGCTAGTTTGCAGCAGTTGCTTGAAAACCTAGCACACAAAATGCATTGGGACGGGACCGATAAAAACGAGAAATCACACGACAGAGACGTTTTGGTTCTACCCAGTATGCAGTGCTAGCCCAGTTGTTAGCTGTCTATCTGTGCTACTGAAGATGTGTGAATGACTAACGGAAACAGTCAAGCAACTGGTGTGCGCCTGGGTTACACCCATGGGAGGAAACAGACCTGCACTTGTATGTGAAAATAAGACTCCGAATTCAATAGTCAGGCAGAAGAAGAGAGCCAGGCGTCCCAATATTACCCCAACGACTCAGTCTCAAGCGGAACCAACTCCCTTCTCTTTCGCTCCCACAAGTAAAAACATTGTCAGCAGCGTGTCAGCTCCAACTTCTGTACAGTGTGTTATACCTAGTAGCTTGTTCGCTATACAGCAGACCCTAAGCTGCAGTCAACCAGCTATAGTGAGGAACCAGGCAACATGCGCATCCGTTGCCGCCAAGCAAACACCGGAAATAGCACCGGTTACCTTAGTGGCCGGACTAGAGAAAACTAAAGTGTCGCAGCATGGATGGCCTCCATCAGTGCCATTCATAAAATCACCAAAAGCACCGGAAAGGAATGCTCCACAATCAGTAGCCACTAGGTGCAACCATGGTGTCTTAAACCTTGTGTGCACTAATGTCCCCGAATCCAAATCTAATACAATTTAGGGTACCCTGACAGACGATGGAAATCACTGGAGTTCCATCTGTACTTTGATCGGTGTCCATGCTGACTCCAAAACGTTAAAACGCATTTCGCGTCATCCAGACGCACCGCATTACGGTGAACCCCGGTTACTTCGGGTAACATTAAACTCGGCGGATGAGACAGAGGCCGTTCTGCTGTCCGCGAATTGACTCCACAACGTCTTAAGTGGAGTGCAAATACTACCATTAATCCTGTGGAAAGTACGTTCAGCAGATCCCAATAACAGAGAGAGGAACAGAAAAAGTCAAGATGAGGAATCTGTAATGGCTGATGGTGTTCCTGAGCTTACAGATTCCTCTTCCGGCGACGTGCAGGTACACGACCGGGAGAAAGGGCATTACACCCGTAAGGCTCATTCTTTCAAAAATATCTTGGCCAGAGCGTTGACAAGGATCCCCGTATCACCGAAATATAAGGGGTGCGGTACCAGGCTGCTGAAACTGGAGTTGCAATCCGAACTAATGGTGCAAACTACTAGAGAACTGGACTAAATTCCGTAGCAGGTAGCCAACAGAAATTCGTCTGAAAGCAGCAGGAACACCACCACCTTCTAAGGACAACTCAGTGGAAGCGCCACCCTCAATGAAAACACCAACTGCAGGATCTGACTCGGTGACGGTTTGAACAGTAGCCATAACATCCGGGAGGGACGCAGCAGAGCACGAGCCAACACTGGGATCCGGGGCATTTGATACTTGAATGTATGCCAAATTCATCTCGAGAGTCTGCAACCCATCGGTCGGCGTAAACTCACTTACTTCATCCATTCCATCCAACACTTTTGGTTTCCAAGAAGCTCTCATGCACGTAGATAAATGACCAAGGTCTACTCAGCAACTTAGCTGAATTGAGACTTCGACACGCGTCAGCAGCTTGGGATCTCATCCTCATCACGGAGACATGGTTGTGCTGTAAGATAACGGATACCGAAATTGCGTTAACAGGTATGTCCGTCGTGCGAAATGATCTAGCCAGCAAAGGTGGTGGGGTACCTCTCTATTTTCGTAACAACCTGCAGTGCGGACCCATACAGGATTCGGAAACCTCTGAAACGGACTCCAATTGGTGCAGCTTGCGGCTGAGAGGGAACGAGCTTGGCCTAGTGGCTGTTGTTTACCGCCCACCATCGTCTACACCTGAGATGGACTGCAACTTGGTGGCTGCGTTAAGGCAGGTGATAAATAGGAAGTACAGTCACGTACTAGTCGCCGGCGATTTCAGCTTACCTACTCCAGAATCCCAGGCCACACCAGGAGATCAATTCAACGCATACCTGTAACATATAGTTTCAGACTTTCCGCTTTATGGCCATGTCACTTCGCCCACTAGATTCAGGGGAAATAATAGGCCATCCGTAGTGGGCCGGATATTCACTAATGAAAAAGTGATGATCGAGAGAGTGATAATCGGTACTCCTCTAGACAGCAGTGATTATGCAACTTTGCATTTCATGTACACTTGCTTTGCTAAATATCCCAAGGACCGAACTAAAACTACGCGAACCGTAACCAGTTACGACATCTTAACCCGACTCCTTGAAGCGACCGACTGTAGTTTCCTAACCGAGGATGAACCCGATATTGTTTGGAAACGTTTCGTCATTCACTTTAACACATTGGTTAGTGGAGCATAAGAAACCAAGACGAGCAGATTAAGAAACATGAGGTCGTTTATACGGAGTAGGACACGCAAACGCATGATGTGCAACGCGGCGTTCTAGACCCACAAAACCGATCCGAACCCGAGTACCTGGAACGCACATGTTGTCCACCGTAACCACGGTACCCAATTAGTGCGCGCGGACAAAGTATGTTATCAAAATGCCTTAGCCGAGCGATTAACTTCAAATCCGAAGCTTCTGTAGAAGCACGTGAACAGCCTCCACAAGGTAAACAGGGGATTTTCTCCCAGTCAAATAGTGATTGCTTTAACTCGGACTGCTAAAGAAGCGTCGAATGCTATGCAACAACAATATGCACCAACATTTCATTGCATCCCGTGGTCTCCTGAATCTTTGGAATCTATGGTGCCTACACCAGAATTCAGTCATATAAATGTTACGGCAGAGACAGTGATGAGAAAGCTGGTATCCACGCGCATAAACACCTGTCCAAGAATTAACGACATCGGCACCAAAACGCTCGCTGTGGTGGCTACTAGTTCAGCTGAACCTTTGGCGCGGCTGTTCTAGCACTGCCTTGACGAGCAGCACGTTCCTGCAATGTGGAAACACGGAATCATTACTCCCATTTATAAAGAGGGTAGTCGTTCTGACCCAGCTAATGATCGACCAGTGACTCCACTGCCAGTTCTTTCATAAGTTATGGAGACTATCATTGCCGACGAAATCATGGCTTGTCCGGACGGCTTTGGTTACACTGTTCAGCAGCAACAAGTCTTCCGCCAGAATCGGTCGTGCACAACCAATCTATTGTTAACATGAGATAGCTGGATCGAAACTGTGGATGCTGGTGCAGGAGTTTATGTGGCTTAACTTGATTTCTCTAAGGCATTCGACCGGTTGGACCATCCTATCCTTCTCGCCAAACTTCAAGGATGTAACATTAGGGACCCTCTTCTGGGGTGGATCTGCAATTTTCTCTTGCACAGGCGTATGAAGGTAAGGGTATGTGAATCTATGTCAGACCCAATTCACGTCGAATGCGGAGTGCTACAAGGGACGGTAATGGGGCTCCGTCTATTCTTAGTCTTCATAAATAATCTAGTGAATCAAATTACGTCAAACTGTTTACTCTACGCCGATGACATCAAAGTTTGGCGAGTGAGCAGAGCTGCAGAAGACCGTTTCCAGCTTGAAATCAACCCTGACAAAATTTGTGGATGGTCGGTCCAAAGTCGCATTTTCTTCTATGTGGCAAAATGTCCAGTGCTCCATTTACGACACCGAATGCTTCTGACATATAAGCTGGGGACCAGGATCTGCAGCACTGTTCTCTCAGAAATGATCTCGGTGTCTTGGTCCAGGAAGACCTCGGCTGTTCGGAGCAGTCCAAAAAGGCATCGAAGAAGGGGATCCAAATCGAGGAGGCTTTACGGAGAGCTCTCGGAAAATTCGAACGGTCGATTTTCGGCCGAATACGTCCCGCTTACAGAGACCCTCATTTTAAATACGCGATTCAAGCCCTGGCATCCATGCCTAAAGCGGGATCTTACGGCCTTGGCACTTCCACAACATCGGGCGAGCAAAAATGTCAAGGGGCTGCGCCCCTTGTCATACGAACAGCGCCTCTGAGTGCTTGGCATTTTCAGCGAATGTTATCGCCGTTTGCGTGGTGACCTAAGCATGGCTTACCAGACAGTAAACAACGCTAAGCACCCCTGCCATCACCTATTGAAGCTGAGTCGCAAAAACCAAATGAGAGGTCATCATTACAAATTGGCAGAACAATACAGTCGGTTGGAGTATCGAAGAAACTTCTCGTTGCGTGTTTGGCACTCGT
Organism: Dicrocoelium dendriticum; assembly: GCA_944474145.2. Classification (NCBI taxonomy): domain Eukaryota; kingdom Metazoa; phylum Platyhelminthes; class Trematoda; order Plagiorchiida; family Dicrocoeliidae; genus Dicrocoelium; species Dicrocoelium dendriticum. The sequence continues at coordinate 72,365,411 of OX104066.1, forward strand.
GGAATACCCTCTCAGAAACGGTTAGTTCAGCCCCCACGTTAGCCATGTTCAAAGTACGTGTCGAGAGTGCACTGGCCATACTACACCATATGACATAATTCGAACGATCCATACAACGAGCAGAAAAACAAATACAAACCAAGCCACCTCCATTTTTGTCCGGAAACCACAAACGATAACCTTGGATAGTACAAAAAATGGACGGGAATGCTGTACTCGGCAAGATCGCAATTTGCGACTGTTCACTATTTCTTCCTGCTATTTTTGCCTTTATTTTGCTCACCCCTAATCAATCATCCGGCGAAACATGTCAAGCTTCGGCTATTTATCCGCAATATACTATTAACCATTGACATTGACCATCCATTGTGGAACGGTGTACGGCCCAACCACCGCTTTGTGTTCGTCAAGTACAAATGATTTCCTATTTAGGCATGAATGCTTCCTCTCTGCTTGTTGAAGGAGTGTAGGCTGACTCAGTTGGTGAAACGTGGCTCCCATACACATGCCTTCCCGTCTTATTCCTTCAGGTCTACACTCGAAATGGGGTGTGTGGATGGAGCTACGGGTGGTGTAGCGCAAGTAACCCATGGTCCCGCTGTAGGCGTAGGAGTCCTGTGGCTGTCTTCTGAAAGTCACAGTGGCAGGCAAATCTGGAACCGGATCCCCCAATCAATATATATATATATATATATATATATATATATATATATGGCGAGAGAGCCTATGTTGCCTTGAGGCTGCTGTTGGCTAGATCCTGACGGATGGTCTACTCACTGCTGCTACAGTTGTGCCATGGACTCAAGTCCTAGACGCCTCCTCGTAGCGTCCGCTGGGTGGGGGTAGGGTTACATCCTTCTCGTACCTAAGAGCCAGGACAACAATCCGCATAAGTCAGTGAACTGACCATGTGCTATGCCCACTGCATTTGGGTGTACATTTAATCAAAGGATTCGGCTGAGGACTCGAGTCGTTCGGTTGTCAGGTGTGGACGCGCTGCCAGTATCCTAGTTCATCCTCGTTGGAGTTTGTGAAGTGGTCGATGGCCCTCTTCTCGTAAAACCTAACCATGGGAGACAACACGTCTACGGGTTATAAGCTCAATGTTCTATCGGCGCAAAGCACGACTGCCACGCATTGTGTCTGACTGTGGAAAGACACCTCCGGGTGCTCTATGGTTTTCCACTGCCCGCCTCAAGCCAGGCAGCCCCTGGTCAAATTGGTGCAAACCCCCCAAAACCCACCTGCTCTGATCGTGCCCGTGGTTCTAATACGTTTGCAAAACATATAAGAATTGTTTCAGATCTGCAAAAGCTGCGTGTGACGGAGCCCAAGCAGATCCCAATCTGTCTCTGCAATCACATTTCCGATCTGGATTTGCTCCCCACTGTCTTGTCGGTAGCGCTATTTAGTTAGAGGCTCCGAGTGGATTCCATTAATCTAACCTAATACCACACACTGTCTTGTGAGTTAGCCTATTGAGCCAAAGGCTCCGGATGGAGTCCCTCAAACAAATCTCCGAAGCAGAACCGTCACCTCGCGTGCGATTGCTCCCCAATACGATCGTAGGCCTGCGCGCAAAGCACTCAGCATCGGATGTTGGAATGTGCGCACACTACTGGACCGGAACTCCAGTGAGCGCCCCGAGCAACGCACTGCACTGGTCGCGACGGAACTGGGACGCTACAACATAGATATTGCGGCGCTCAGGGAACCCCGGCTCGCTGAGCAAGGTAAGTTGCATGAAGCAGGTGCTGGCTATATGTCCTATTGAGTGGAAAACGCCACTTCAGCACCACGTGAACATGGGGTCGGATTTGCACCATCTGCTCGCTTAAATAGCCAGCTGGTTGGGGAGCCAACAGGCATCAGCGCGCGACTGATGACTGTTCGCCTAGGACTCGGAAGTTGTAAGATTGCCATTTATATAAGCACGCAAGGTCCGACTATGGGTTATCCTGATGACACGCGTGATCAATTCTACACTAAGCTATCCTCCGTGATACGGTCTGTGCCGAGGTGCGACCGACTATTTCTGCTGGGTGATTTCAATGCGCGCGTTGGGCGTGATGCATCGGTGTGGACGGATGTTATCGGTCCGCATGGCACTGGTTCAGCGAATGCGAACGGTGACAGGCTGTTCTCACTGTGGGCCACTCACGTCCTGACGATCAAGAACACTCGGTTTGCACTGAGTGTGAGTAATGTAGCAACTTGGTCATCGTATGACAGCGTGATGGGTGTGAAGTGCGCACGACACGTGTACTGCGTGGAGCTGAGTGTTGCACTGCTCACAATTTGGTGCGGACCAAACTGCACATCAATTTTCGTAAACCAATGTAATGCACTCCTGACGGGAACCGGCGTAAATGTAACATTCGCTCCCTCGGCAATATGGTGGAACCTATTGAGCTGCACGATTGTGTGATGTGGAATGTATATCCACAGTGAGCGACCTGTGGTACCAAATTCGCGACCAGGTGACGGCTGCGACCGAGGAGACCAACGGGCGCGCAAACTGTAAACGGCCTGCTTGGTTTGATGACAACAATGTGACGATTGACGCATTGGTGTCGGAGAAGAAGGCAGCATTTGCTGCACATGTGACAGATCCCAGTGACTTGGGAAAGAAGAGTAAGTTTGGCAGAGTTCGACGACGACTGACCCGAGAGCTCCGTCGCACTGAAAATGCATGGTGGACGGAGAAGGCAAAGCAGATGGAATATTCCGCCGAACGCCGCCAACACAAGGAATTGTTTGACTCATTGAAGGCAGTGTGTGGAACGAGGTTGGAGCCGCTGAGGACCCTGATCGATGGTAGTTCATGCGCTACCTGAACACAGACTGCAGATATAATGCAGATCTGACAAAGCACTTTGACTGTCCCTTGAACAACCTGCATTGAACGGTCTGAAGCAGCACGATGTGAAGGCAAGTCTGGCAGGCCCACCGACACTGGATGAGACGCAGAGAGTACTTGCTCAGCTACGAAGCGGCAAGTGTGTCGGTGCCGACGGGATCCCGCTTAAAGTATTGGAACACGGCGAAACAGCCTTAGTGACTGTACTGAACCACTTAGTGCAACGTACATGGATTGAGGAGAATGCTCTTGTGCTATAATGAACAAGGGCCAAGGAAGTAAGCAATGTTGCCACAAAGTATCGTGGTATCAAATTGCCATGTTGTGTGGGCAAGGTGATTGCCCGAATCCTGCTCAACCGCCTCATCAGTCAGGTTGTGGAACCTAACGTGGTCGAAGGGCAGTGTGGATTCCGTTCGAGTCGCAGCAATATAGATTTGGTGTTTGCGGCTTGTCAGTTGCAGAAGAATTAGAGCGAACGACATCAGCGTTGTACTCGCTTTTGTTGATTTCACCAAAGCATTTAACACGGTTAACTGTGCGGGGTCCTGGCTGGTGCTGGGTAAGTTTGCCTGTCCGAGTAAGTTCGTAAGTTTACTTGAATGCCTGCACAGAGGTATGCGAGAGAGGATGCAGCTGAGTGGAGAGACCTCGGATGAGTTTGCAGTTATCTCTGGTGTAATGCAAGGCTTTGTTAGCTCCTGCGTTGGGTACTATATATCTTCATGCAATGTTGTCTTGTGCTTTTGATGCCGCTTGTGCTTACGGTGTTTGTGTGCAGTACCGTATTGATGGTGGGTTGCTGAACATCCGTCGTTTCGGTACCAGAACTCTAGTCTGTGAGACAACTATCCGTATGTTGCTGTTCGCCGACGACTGCGCGTTGTTTTCACACAGCGCGGATGAGATGCGGCAAATGACTAATGTACTGGCTTCGACAGCGGCCAAATTCAGGCTCACCATCAACCCAAGCAAAACTGCCTGTCCCCTTCAGCCTTTACCGGAGGTGCAATCTTCAATATTGCCGCAAATCAGCATTGGTGCTGAAGTATTGGAAACCATCTCACGCTTCTGATACCTTGGGAGTGTGGTGTCGACTGATAAGCAAGTACACAGTGAGCTTCTGATCCGGGTATCGTAGGCGGCGGCGACATTCGGGAAGCTGGAGTACTGAGTGTGGGGCAACCATCAGCTTACTGTGGGCACGAAGCTGATGGTGTTCAATACCATGGTGCTGTCCGTTCTTCTCTACGGTAGTGAAACGCGGACGATGTACCGGAGGGATGTGCGATGTCTCGAGTGGTTCCATCAACAGTGTTTGCGACGAATTTGGCGCATCGGTTGGTGCGACGGATTTGCAGACACGGAAGTGCTGCGCCGAAGTGGAATGAGTGTAGTGCACTGCTTACTTTTGCTGAGACACCTGAGGTGGATCGGTCATGTGAGCCGTATGGATTCAACGCGGATACCGAAACAACTCTTATATGGTCAGCTGAGTGTTGGGAGGCAGTATGCGGCGAATCCGCAGTTTCGTTACCAGGACATAACCAAAGTGAGCCTATCACGTTCTAATCTTGATTGCAGGTCATGGGAATCGAAAGCAGTCGATCGGGGTGCATGGCGCGATCTGATCACGAAGGCAGTTGCCGAGGTGCAAGAGAAAGACCTCGTGCATGCGGAGAAGAAGCGGCAATTGCGGGAGCGACAGACGCCAATGGGGTGTACTCCATCGGCATCCAGCGCATGGTGCTGTGGCGCATTCTGTCGCGAGTGTTTCAGTCAGGCAGGCCTAATGGTACTTTTGTTCGTCGCAATCAGCTGACAATTCAGATATGTCGACCAGCTGTCCGGAAAAGCACCAGACGGCCGTTTCGCCCTATTGGGGCTCATCAGTGGTGCGCATCCTTCGGTCCTCTGCGGAGGATCGAACCCATGACTGCTAGTGGCTCTTGCCAACTAGCCCGCAGCTTATGCAACTGCGCCATGGAGGACGGCCGTCTGGTGCTTTTCCGGACAGCTGGTCGACATATCTGAATTGTCGGCTGATTGCGACGAACAAAAGTACTCACCAAAATCCTTCCATTCATAAGTAAGGCCTAATGGTCTTGAGCCAGGCAACTCGGGGCCAACACCGTAATGACGATTAGTATTGAAGAGAATGTAGGAAGAACCGTTGCAGCGTTGGTAACTACAATGTATTCCATATACTAACTGCGCGCTTGCATGCTGAGGCTCTTTATTTCAGGTGGCTGGTTTGCGATCGTTACGGAGAGCGAGCGCACGGACCGAGAGTAGTACCACAACTGTGGATCGATCCAAAAGTAGGGATCGAACGGGAATATAGATCAAAATGCGAATTTATTCGGAATCAACGGCAAGTCGGACCATGAATTTGAACCCTTTGAGTTGCTTTTAGTAATATTGATTAGCATCGTCAATTTTGTTATGTTATTGGCTTCCTACAACCTATTTATGGCACCATGCCCTCATACAATAGCATCGGAATCAGAATCCGAATTCAAATTCCTCGGTCCGGTTGGTCTTGGTGTTCTCATTTCGTGGCAGGTTGAACTGATTGGGGGCGGCACAGCAAATTTCAGGCAGGCTATCCGTACTTTCAGCGGGAAACCACAACAGCTATATTGTCCTAATGCATTCTTATATATTAATGTCTAACTGAACTATAAACTTGCACATGTCCCTTAAACTATTTACGTTAACTTCGATAACATTTCGCATTTGTGGTACTTTCTTAAAATACATTTTCTGACGTCTTGAACGTATCGCGGACATTTTGGTAACCGAATTCTTTTATATGTTCAATGAGTGAAGAATTACGTCACCGTATATTTGTATTATTCGAACTTTTCTTTTATATCGTCGTCTCAAGTGCTTGACTGCTGCTTGATATCCCCGATGTGATTGAGTTTGTTGTGCATGTTGACAAGGTGCCTACATGTTTAGTACACCCTACCTCCTCCATACTGAATTCAGGAGACAGTTTGTCGTTGGAACGGATGGAGCACACCGTCCTGGTGGCCGTGCTAGGCTCGAAATGTGGTTCCATTCACTCAGTGTGGAGCGGACTAAAGTCCAGCCACTGCCTTGTGTGCGCTTGATTCCCCAAATACAGCGTGCTTGTGTTTACATGGGAAGGAGTGTGGGCCGGCTCCGTTGATGCAACGTGGTTCCCATCCACATGCCTCCCGGTCTTATTCCTTCGGGTTTACAATGAATCCGGGGTGTGTGGTTGGAGCTGTGGGTGGTGCAGCGCAAGCCACCCATGGTCCCTCTGTAGGCGCAGGCGTTCTGTGACTGTCCTAAGGAGGCCACAGTGACAGGCAAATCCAGAACAAGATGCGGTCAACGTATATATATATATATATATATATATATATATATATATATATATATATATATATATATATATATCATAGGTGTACAAGTGACGGTCGGCTGTGAAGGGAAAATGGTTAACTGTGTGAGTGCAAACTTACTAGTGGGTGGAACAAGTGGAGCAGATCAACAGCATCACTGGGAAGCAAAAGCAACGTGTGAAGCTACAAAGCCAACATTGAAACCTTCTCAATCTGTTAACTGCAGAATTGCTTTGGGTCGTTTGAGATTGTTGACTAGAATCTACACGGTTTAATAGACTGAATAGATGCGAAATGCTTAGACACGTAAACGTATGTTGTTGGCAGCTGGCAATACTACGTAAATTTGCTTGTCTCACGGTGTTTTCGAAAGACGATACTAGTAAAAACATGATGTCATTGTGTTAAACCGTCTACGCTGGTATGCCTTCTTTGGTCAAAGCGGACCAATGTGGCAAAGCCTTAATCCTCTGCTAAACTTCTCTCAGGTGTTGCAACACACGAATAAAAGGAACACCGTTCAGCTTGACTTAGTTTGCCCGTATTAATCTATGCACAAAGCGAGCTCGTTGCAGCTGCTTTGAACCACGTCACCTGCAAAGTAGGATTGAGGATGTCGAAATAATGGGACGAAAATATAGATTGGAGCGCATTGCAGACGCTGGATAACTCGGGTGAAATAACTAACAGTCAGAACTAGTAACCAAGACGAAAAGGGCTTTAAGAAAATGAAATTGCAAAGAGCTCTTTTTGGAAGAGAGGTTACAAAAAGATAGTTTTGTTTGGTATCTCCAGAGTAGCAGGTGTTAGAGTAGGAAGGACAAAGGGGTAAGGAATGACTACTGATTTCTATGGGTAGGCTGAACCGAATATCGCTACCTCCAAGCTACGACTCAGTGCTTGTCCACAAGGCAGCAGGATAAGTGAAGTATTGTGCATGGAACACATCTAAAGCAGTTTGTCCAACAATTGGTACAACAAAACTTTTGGGAGCCAATTCGGCTTGAAGAGCGGCTGTACAGTCGTGTGCGGAATCATTGGAAGATTACTGCGCACAGCCTTTGTATGCTTGAACAAATGCATGGCTTTCGATAGCGTAAGCTGTTTCCTTTGTGACCGCATGCAACCATATATCAAACAGCTGACTGTTATTAGACTGTGGTCCTCGCAGCATAGTCTCGGGTATTAGACGCTAACAAAGAAATATCAGAAAGATTGAGGCTGTTTAGCTGTCTTCATGATCTTGCCATTGGTACGAAAGTAATTAAAATACGTGATTCAATGGAGTCTGTCAGGTCCAGTGTCACACACAAGCTGTCTGAAAATCCACACTCTAGTCCCACTGGCTGAGTAATCCAAAATATGCGCTTTAAGTGGTGGTTAAAGTGAGGTCATCATGCAGAAAGTAAAATGATAATGTGGCCGGACAACAGGGTCTGGAATGGTCAAACCGTTTCATTTTCGAAGTCTAGCATATGCTGATTAACAAGTGCCGGAACTAAGTACCCAACTGGCGATGCAGAAGCGACTTCACTAGTGTATAAGGCGCTTATCCATCCAGTTTACCAGGTGGCTTGAAAAGACGCCGGAAGTTCTGTCAAGCCAAATGCTAAAAAACCAGACTACTGTGCTTAGTAGCACGAAACCTAGAGGAATGCAGAAAGACAGGGGGGTAATTTGTGGATAGGAAGGTTGAGAGGGTAACCAGAGCCCAGTGGTCATATGCAAACACTGAATACTGTATTATATAGCAAGTAGAAATGAATTCTGTACAACACTTCCGTTATAAAAATCACCAGCCGTGAATATCGTTACCGTTCTTATGTAACATTTAAAATACTTGACTCACGGTATTGCAAGACTCACAAATATGATATGTCATCGTAAGTGTGCAATCGTTCTCTGTATCGAATAGTGGTAAAAAATGAATCGAACAACGTTTTGGACTGCTGCTCAGATATTGCCTCCATCACATGTTCAGACAAGCCGTTGCAAATATTTACCACTCTCCATCTGAAGCACACTGGGTGGGGAACTCGCTTCACTTCCGGCACAACAAGTTTGCATCTGTGTCCGCGTTGGCTGCACGGCCATCGTAAGCGCAGCATTGGCAGCATTGGGGAAGTCACCGAGATGTAGAATACGGTAGCTCATAATGAGGTCGACTCGCACTCGACGGTGGGACAAGGTGTAGTTTCTCGTAGCGGTCTTCATGCCCCAAGCCACGTAAACTCGAGATGAGCCTAGTAGCAACGGGTTGGACCCATTCGATCTTTTGTGCCTCGCCTCGGGTAATCGGAGTGTAGGCGGGCGAACTGTACTCTAACATTGGTCTAATGATGGAAGCGAAGAGGCGAGTGGCAACTTTTTAATACCATGTGCCGAAGCTACGTTTGAGCGCCCAAAGCATGCGCAGTCCGTTACTTTATAGGCTGTTTATGCTGTCCACGGACTTCAAATCGTAGCTTGATAGTATACCTAGGTCCTTCACAGAGGGTGTGGTATATAGCGGTTGTTTGTCACGGCTGTAGGTTCAGCCGTCAGCACCCTTCTCGATGCTCATAACTATAGACTTGGCTGGGTTGACCGGGATGAACTTCTGCAGGCAATGTGGATAGGCGCTTGAGGTCTTGCTGAAGTGTGCCACAATGGTCGGGAGCGTCAATTTCTCTCCAAATCTTCCTGTTGTCTGTAAAAAGGCACACGGTGATGGGAAAAGCTGAGGTAGATCGTTGATATGGATCAGGAACAGAGAGGGCCCCAGCACAGTGCCTTGAGGCACGCCACTTGTGGAGGGATACCGGTCAGTTAGATAGTCGTCGACCTGTATCCTCCACTTTCCTTCAACAAGAAAGTCGCGGATCCACCGGTGCAGTAAGCCACCTGCACCGCATATCCTGAGTTTGTGAAAGAGAACCTCATGGATGACCTTGTCGAAAGCTTCACTGAAATCGATGAAGCTCATCTTGACAGAGTTCCCCTGGCTTATTGCCTTCAACCAATCATGCGTCGTCACAGGCAATTGGTAACGCATGAGAGACCTTGCATAAAATCCTGCTGCGCGGGCGTCAGGACCACTTTTGACTGTAGCAACTGTAATAATCACTTTTTTAAGATTTACTCAGCAAGCTATGCCAAAATATGTGTCAGACAAATTGGCCTGTAGTTGTCTAGTTTGCTAGGGTCGCCGCATTTCGGAATAGGCTTCACCACCGAACATTTCCAGTTAATCGGCAACGAACCTTCGGACAGCGACCTGGTGAAAAGGTCAGTCACGACAAGAGAGATGATGGCTGAAAGTGGCTTCAGAATCAGTGGGTGAAACTCATCAGGTCCGGCAGGTTTGGTGCCGTCAATGCTGGCGAGTAATTGAGTTACCTCTTTAATCCTGCAATCCAGACTGTCGAGTTCGGTAAAAGCGGTACAAGTCGAACGCGAAACAGACACCTGGTTATTCGCAAATACAGAAGCGAAGTGCGCCGTCAACACGGACGCACGTGCAGTGCTGGAGGTTAGCGGCTGTCCGTCGGGGCCATCCAGCACTGGCACAGCACCTGCTGGCTTCAGGCGTCGCTTCACGTAAGCAAAGATTCTTTCTGGTGCGGTCTCCGTGGTGATGGCAAGCTGCTCTTCGAAATGTCGGCGCTTATTCTTTTTTGCACTGTTGCAGAGATTCCGCTGACTTTTATACCCTTCGTAGTCATTGGCAGAGTCAGATAGGAGGAATTTGTCCCACAGTCTGCGCTGCGTCAGAGCGAGATTTCCACACTACTTGTCAAACCAAGGAGGCTTAATCGAGCCAACGTTCCGACATTTCAAGGGCACACAATGGGAATGCAATGATGTCAACCTCACTTTTATAAATGTCCGACAATCTACCACAGAGGCAGCTTGTGACAGAAACCAATCCAGTTGGCGCGCGGCTCGAGCTAGACCGTCAAAGTTCGTTTTCCAGCAGTTGTAAACTGGTTCCAGCGGACATGAATACGGCAAAGGCAATTTCATATCAGCTGCGAGCACTGAGTGGTCGCTTGTAGCCAGGGGCTCCATGATCCGAACGTCACGCACTTGTTGTTCGTAGCTCGTTAACATCAGGTCCAGACGGGATAGGGTTGAACGTGGTGTTATGCGTGCTGGCTGGCAAATGTGTTGCGATGCACCAGTTTCAAATAGCAAATCCACGAACATTGCTTCAACCTCACCATGTACAGGCATCAAATGCATATCAGGCCATCGTATTCGAGGACAGTTGAAATCGCCCATAAGTAGAAAGTGTGGACGACTCATGTGAGTTCGAAGATGGGGCAGCCAATCCAAACAACGACTCAAGAGGCTGCGATAGGCTGCGCCCACAAGTGGACGGAGCACCACAGTAGCTCACACAGACCAACGTCACTTCGGTAGGTGTTCACTAGTCTCCCACGCAGGGAAGACCGGATGTAGAGCAGGACACCATCGCGGGCATTCCCTAGTCTGTCGCATCGGAGGCATGAGTAAATATTAAGTTCAAGTTCCTGGGTGAATAACTCTGAGTGCAGCAATGTCTCCGAGTCCCACTACGTCTGGCCGCTCAGACGCAACAAAACAACGAAGCTCATCGCGCTTATTCATAACATTAAACGTTTGTGAAAGCTACTCGCAAGCCGCAGCAGCAGCTGCTGGGCGTACATGAAGTGTGAGCAACCTGTTTATCCTAATTCGCAGGTTCTTGGAAACCACCCGAAAATTTGACATCTAGATTTGTTTCACACCTACCAGTAGGTCTTTCCGGCTCAAAGTTGGCAGACTTGAGCCGTTCCCGGTCTAGTGGGTCCAGATCAGGACGAACCTGGATCTTCAAACGTTTCAGCCTACTTAGGTGGGACATGATCAGTCTTGGACTGGCTTCGTCCACAAGAGTGATTCTCGCAGGCCGATTTTGTTGATCACCTTGCTTTCCAAGATGGGTAATTTGGCTCACAGATAAATTTCACTAACCAAAGAAAATATTGACTCACCCCAAAGAGCCATGATCACACCGAAGAGAACAGTGCCCTCGTTGTCAACCAAATTCGTCAGCTTATTGCGGAAACATGAAGCGTTCAATCGCCAAAATTTGCAATTTTGTAGGCGACAGGGTGGGCACATGAGTACATCTTTACCCCATTCACACACGTCTTTGCTGAAACGGAGCAAAGAGAAGCAGCAGATTCATTGCGCAAATTAGTGTGAAACCGGTTGTGTCGTGCAAGGCTGCAAACAGGCGACACATCGCATTAACACTACAGAAGTCGTGTGCTTGATAATTCTCGTTGAACAAATGAGTAAATCTAGCGAACCAAAGTAAACAACAATGAGCAGTGCAAGGTTGAGAACATCGCACCGTTTGCGTTCAGACAAATCTTTTACTTGGGAGGATAATTAAATATTCCTTTGAAGAATGCTGCGGTCCCAAAAACCTATGTTTCACCACAGTTACGCCGTTGAATCACTCTGTTGTATTTAAGCCTGCTTACCGCGATGTTTGGCACTACACCAAGATGCGTGGAGCGTAGTTTAGGAAGGCACAAGGGTTCTTAGTGTTCAGATTGGACGAACAGTAAAGCGAGGAATCAAGTAGGAAATGCTGTTTCTTCACAAAAGCATGCAGGTCGGTTGTAGTAGACGTGTACTGAACTAACAGTTGCTTCCATCAAAACAGGACTAAAGTGACTTCAGAATGTACACCGTAGTGAATTTTGTGGTGTGCCGGTTTTGCTTTTGGCAAGTACCCGAGCAGATGAATGACTCTTAGCACACATGTTTTGCGCAGACGAGTATCCAAATTTACACTGCACAAATGAGCAGGACAACATACATGTTAGAACCTGACGGATGATAATGGACGCCACAGACACCGTTCTGACTTGAGCATGATGACATGGCTGCGTGTGCCCGACCAGACAGGGCGTGAAGTGCGTCAGTTTCTTCAAAGGTTCAGCAGCACAAAATCTATGCTTACTAAAGAACTAAGCCGACCGATGAATTGTGACGACGGAAATTGTCCAGCAGCAGTAATAATTAGAACTGTGTGAACAGTAATTTTCCATAAATCCTGGGTAGGTTACATACAGTACTCTCAGGTATTTCACTGTCAGTACGCTCGGGTGCAACTAGCCATTGTGAGCCCTTTGCCTAGAATAAATCAGTGACAAGTTGGTCTTAGAAACCTACACTGAGTCAGCATGCAGAATATACAGGACACAAAATTTGTTAGACCCAAAATGCCTACCTGCAACCAATTCAGTAACTTGAGTTATTAGGCATCGGGCTTCGTGTTAGCGTTTGTTCTCAAAACCAGTGTTAACAAGTAATATCGAATCGATGTATGTGACCACAGTCGGGAAGCCAGTGTGTCAACAAATGACTTAACATTACATCAAGCAGTGGCTGCAGAATTAGGTGCTGTGTCATGTCAGAAGCAGCCGTGAAGTGTCATGGAAAACACCTTAATCACTCTATATTTCCCAGTTCAGGTGAATTGTGCACAATCACATCAATGCTGTTTACGTCGGCAGCCAAGTTCACGGAGAGCACAGGGATATAAAAAAGATCACATGCAGCTATCCGTGCTAAGTAGTTTCTTAGTCTATGGCTTGTAATTATGAAAGGGATGTATCGCACCTAAAAGTAGCTAAGTTAGATAAGACTTCGCCACGAGCGATAATGTCAGTACTCATTTTTGCTGAAATGCCCAAAAACGATTGCCACCATGCTAGGTACTTCAAGTTGGGGCGCATGTGGCGTTAAAGATAGGAAAAGTTAGTGCTTCTGCCTATCGCTTGCAGAATAGGCTTCTATCGCAAAAGCATATACCGAGTTTTCCTTCTCTCCATGTTAGAATATAAATCACGTTGTTTTAGGGTGTCTGAACAAAAGCACCATGAGTGTAAATTGGCAGAATTGTTGACGATCGCGCAGAAAACGTGGCTGGGCCCTAAGGTGGTGCGATAGTTCTTGCATTTATCCGACCCATTATTAAGAACTGGTCCTAACAAGTTGGTCAATGGTTATAGGTTAGACGAACTCAGTCGCCTGACTATCCAAAATGGAATTGGAAACGGGATGGCGTCTATATCTGTAGAGCCGAATCTTTGCCAAATCCGCTGCTTTTCGGACAGGTTGTTGAGCCAAATGCTTTGGACGAGTAACTTGAGCGTTCTCCTGTTTAGGTCTGGACGCCCGGGCAGTTTCTCAACCCACATACAACCAGGACTATTTCGGCAAACCTCAAGCACATCTGGAGTGCAACTTTTCAAAGGTTGGCTTATCTACTGCATACAGCAGGACGGATAAGGGAAACATGGTTCTACTGGCATCTCCGTATTTTCTTTTCTACATGTTTTGATTACTCGTGTCCAACACGCATTACAACCCTTCCTCCCATAACACTCAGCTTATTTGGTAGCTTCTTCAATACCCCTGGAGTCATCATTTGCGGCTACATTCCCGCACTACCCACTAGAAGATATCGGCAACAGGTCCCCATAAGGTCACGCCATCCCGTTTCCTCGACTGCATTCAATGTTCATGCCTTGATGGGCGTGTCTCGTACTGACCAGAATAAACGTTTATTTATCATTTTATTTGAGACAAAGGGATCCATAGGTTTAACTCGTAAGTACCTTGGATTCACTGGGTATAGACGTGTGTTGTGTATCCGAAACTAGAATCACTGACCACCACGAGGTTGTTGAATTAACTGCACTCGGCTTGTTCTCTCGCTAGTGGTTGCACGCATCCGGAGATGCTAGTGCGGCAACCACTGGTCAGGCAGTGGCAGGCGTTGTTCTTAGCATCGTTGGTTGACTGGATTCCCGGCAGCAGCCGTTTGTGTGCAGTCCGTTTGACCACATCAACTAAGGTTGATTCACGAAGTACTCCTATACGTTGTTTATTTGTGGCTTCCGCTTCTGCCCGACCGACTGCAGCTTTGATTCTGCCAAGGCAATCTTCTACCACGAACTGAAAACGCTATTACGCTGTGTTACCAGTTCAGATATCCTACTTCCTGCACGTGATATGAATGCGCAAGTAGATCGCCTGCGCAAAGCAAGGCGGTAAGTACGGACTCAGCTTCGACCGGTCGGACCCAAATAAAGCACGATGCCATAGGTTACAGGTGGCGTAGTCCCATCCTGTATTGTCGCTGTTTCTGGGATACTTGTGTCAACTTTACTCATGTCTTGGTACACTATGGTTTCTCCATGAAATTTACCCGGAGGTGTACCGAGAGCCTCCCTCGAGTGGCAACTGAGAAGTGATCTCAGCCCTCGCTTAGGCAAGCCTACCAGGATGCCCTTTGTACTGAGCCTTAATGCAATAGGAGCTCGGTAGACAAGCACGACGCGACAGCCTATGTTTAGAGCATAAGCTATCGTCACGTAAAAAGTTAGTGGATATCCGCGAGGTCGAGGAAAGTGATAGAATCCAGAAGAAAACTCCCGGCTAGATCTGAGCACAATGTAGCCAGACAGACCATTTAATGTGAACTACAACAGAGCCTGCGTGCTGACAACTAAGTCTAATGGACCAGTCTGCCTCAAGAAAGGGGGGGAGCAGGAGTAGTAAGCAATTATCGCAAGCCATTCAAACTGATCCCCATAGCTCGGTAAGCGGAGCAATTCCGACTGCAGTTCAGTTGATTCCTTACACTATGAACTCTTCCTATCTAGTTGGTGCAATTTTAGCCATAGACGGTTAGTTTAGAGGATTTGATGAAGCTGAGGTCCGAACCACCATCACTGCCCTTAACCGCTTTCGAGCTACCGGCCTGGAATCAATCACACCCGCACAATTTAAGGATAATCGTGAGGTCATCTAAAAAGTGTTGGCCATGCTGTTCGCACAAAAAACACTTCCACCTGCCTCTAAGCACAATGTAACCAGAGTGACTATCAGGCGCGAAATAAAACAGTCTGCACGCTGACAAGGAAGCTTGATGGACCAATGTGGTTCAAAAAACAGAGGAAGCAAGAGCAGTAGATAATTTTCGCAAGCTCTTCCAACCGTGAAGCACCAGTGGTCCCAAAAAACCAGTGAAACCAGTGAAACAAATAGAGACAGCGTGGATGATATAATTCACGAAAAGCAGCGCTGCATGGCTCGTTAGGCGGAGCATCTTCGAGATCAGTTCAGTTGGCCCCCTGCTCCTGGACCTGTTATTACTCACGTGGTGCAGACTGAGCCATGGAGGAAGAGGCAGAGGTCCAAAACGCAAACACTGCCCTTAATTATTTTCGAGCTGTTAGGGCCGGAGTCCGTCACACTCGCGCTTTTGAGGATAGTGGTGACGTCTTCTGCAAAGCACTGACATTCCTAATTTCGGAATGTATTAAAACACAGATCGCTTGTTTAAAGGCTTGTATTACGGCTGCGTGTCTCCCTGGACACAAGAGCTTCATCAGGCCAGGTCAGGTAGCCGTAATACAAGCCTTTAAACAACCGATCTGTTTTAAAACATTAAGAAATAATGAATCCCCAAGCAGTTCCAAGCTTATACAGACACTGAACTTCCTGTTCGCACAGGTCTGGAAGGAAGAGCTTATGCCAGCAAACTGGAGTGAATCGAGTATAGTGGCGATATACAGGAATGACAGTCTCACTGACTGTGTTAAATACTAACGCCATTGGTGAAAAATCAATAGCGTCAGTTCTTGCACGTCTCACCACTGCGGAATGGAAATCCCGGATTGGGGAAGAACAAACAGGTTTCCGCTCAGAACCGGGCAGTATAGAGCACATATTCCCTTTGCGGCAGGTACTAGAGCAGCGCCACAAGTTCCGCAGGCCGACAATGATTGGGTTCCTAAAGATAAAATGGGCATTCAACTCAGTTGATCAATCTATTCCGTTCAAGATACTTGTGCGGAAAGGTGTTCGCATGAAATAAGTGAACATTTTACGCGTCAATATTTGAATTTCACAGGCGGCGTTAGTGTCTGCGGTGAATATACGTATACCTTCCCGACATCAAGTGGTATACGTCAGGGTTGTCAAATTTTTTCATCTTCGTTCAATTGCATAGTGAAATGGATCATGGAGTGTTCCCCTGGCGGCCGCACGACGCAGGCGTTGTGGTGCCGACAAATGAAAAGCTAATTGATTTTGCGTAAGTTATTGTTTTGCTGTATAATGATGTTGGGGTGGCACAGTCAACCCCGAATAACCTACCTAGAGTGGCTCCATCATTTGGCATGCGCTTTGACCTGGGAAGTGGAAAATGCTTTTGCAGGACCACCAACCAATTGCTAACCCATTTACTTTTGATAGCGAGGAACAAGAACGTAGATAATCAATCCAACTACCTTGACCGCGGCATCAGCAACAATGGGCGCATAACTGCTGAAGTCAGTTCACATATTCCAAATGCTAGAGCTAAGTTATTGAATCTGCTACATCTGTTTCGCTGTGTGAAAGGCCATGTTTGCAAGGCCGCAATGAGGGCTATCCTACTCTATGGGAGTGAGACTTGGGCCCTACGGTCTGAAGACCTGCGGTCTCCTCAAACCCTTGATCGTCGCTGTCTGCGAAGCATTGCTGGGGTTGGATGGCACCAGGGTGTCCACAATGATGATATGCATAGACGAGTACCAAGTTGTGATAAGCAGATTAGTTCTTTAAAACAACATATAGGACTGAGTAGGTTGCGTTGGCTTGGATATCTACTACGTACGCCTGATCATTGCTTACTGAGGAGGGGCTTATATTGTCTTCCAGATATAAGATGGCGCAAGGCCCGAGGTGGGCAAACTTTAATTTGGCAGCGAGAAAAATTGCCGACCAAAATCATGGGTGGCTTTGATCCGCCTTGCCTCCCATCATGGAGTCTACATGACCCGCCAAGTGCTTGGCTTGAGACTTTACAGGACATGGCCGGCCGTCGGCATAAGTGGCACATCTGCTGTCGTCTCGTAAGGGGGCCTGCCTGTTTAAGGTGTGTTTGAACCTGAATTATCCGCGGGGTACCGGCTGATTATGAAGCGGGGCCGTGAAAGCCGCAAGGAAGCTGTCCCCCCGATGCCGCCTTAATCTTGCATGATAGCCAGATATTTGTGACAAATTGTTGTTGACACAAGGTCTAGGCGCCTTGACCGTGAATACTTGTTTCTGGCATCAACGTTTTACGCTAGGTCCTCCCTCTCTCCTTCGTATTATTCTTTGTTCCGTAGGTGGTTATGGTTGTATAGCAGTGAAGCATCAGTTCAAATGGCCGATGTACAGCTGTTGTGGCGGAGGCAATTGGGTGTTTGCAGCCACAGAGCTGAACAAAAACTACCAGTATGCCAAGTGCTGGTCATTATTGCTTCATTTCACATTAGGACCACAAAATGTTAGTGCAAAATTCCTTGAAACGTAGAAACAACAAAAGTAGGAACTAGTGCCATGCAGCTGATTGTTTGAAAGGATAAACGGACACACGGGTTAACGGTAGAGTGCTAGCCCCCATGTTTCTGGCTAACAAGAGACACACGACAGACGCTACAGTCCTGATTCCGACTGAGGTTTTCGCTGCAATTGGCTGACATACAAAACGTTGCACTCACGTGATGGCGTCTGAATTCATACGAATGAGGCCAAGTAGGAAAACCAGAACTCCAAGAAGTGCCACCGGAGTGAGGCAAGCGGTGTAGAAGCCCAGCCAGGCAAAATAGAAAGCGATTGCCTCCCCAAAGTAATATCTGTGCGGTAGGAGAACACATATGGTTAATGATAATATGTGATGATAGGAATAGTGAATGTTTGGGTTGACGATTAATAAGCATATTCTGGCGAGTCAGTCACATTTGAAGATGCAATCACAAGCACTTGTTGGTGGTGTCGCGCGTAATGAACGTGTTGCTTCCGAACAGCAAAGCCATGCAACCAACATCACGGATGAAGATAATGTGCTTCGTCTATCTGACGAGAGGCAGCAAGAAAAGGTGAAACCGGGACCCTTAGCCACAAAAACCAAATAGCGGTTATCATATTGGTCACAGCTGTCAGAGATCATAGAAGATCCCTGGTAGGAGATTTTTAAAATACGACAAATGAGAACAAGCAAATGACAGATTTGAACAGCTCGAATGAATTGGAACACTTCAATTGTGCAGTTCAGAGTTGTTGTGGAGCAACTCGAACTTCGCAGTCTTAATTAAATTGTAACTAAAACTGAAACATAAGAATAAGCTTTCACAAAAAGCGTGAAGTGTATCGGAGACTAACGGAGTCTTAAGGTTGGCTTAAAATTGTAGAACGTGGAGTGAAATAGTGAGTTACTCTAAACTAAACCCATTATATCAAGTACTGGGAAGTGTATTTGCAGTATAGATGTACGTTTAGTATTGCTTGTACCTGAGAAAACGGTAAAAATCCGGCTGCTTTTGCTTGATAGCTTCCTCATGTGAAGCGAAGCTAGCAGAGAAATGTATCCTAGCTCTGAAAATATCGCTTGTGACTTCGGTCAAGAACCTCCGGTAGGTCAATCCGAAGTTCGATCACGGATCTGTTTGCGCATATGGTTTGTAAGATCATCACCTTAAATACGATACGTGAGATGAGGGTACCGAAAATATCAGACTCTTATACATCCGTTCATGCAAGGCATAACGCACCGAATTTCCAAGTGTATAAAAACTAGCCCAAGAAAGATAGATACCGAAGCGATGTGAGCGGTTTGTGCTGTATTTACGCAGCGAACGACAGTGGGCCTCTGTTACACTGTGATTCACTGAGCAGACCCCAAGCATGATACACGTACTTGGGGAGTCCTAATCGACGATGAATGCAGGAGTATGACAACGCAAGTGTTACAAAGCTAATTTGTGGTCACGAAGAAAACGACTGAATGGTGCAGTGCGATAAAGAAGTAAAACTAAAGTGGCCGTAATCAAAAGCTTTGGATCAAAAGAATGGCTTGAAGCAAATAATAGGAACTTTGAAGTCAGTTAACTGACCGCCGCTGTTCGACTAGACGAATGCCTACAGAATGACAACAGCTGAAATGCCCAGTTTTGAGTTCGGCTGTAACATTTTCTCCTGCATGAAGCGAGAAAACGCTATGGTTAAATGAACAGGAAACACTCTCAAGTGAATAGGTACGAATAGAATGCATTGCGTGTGAGTGAACAATGTGCTCTCCATCGATGTACCCCAAAGATGTGATGCGGTGAAGGTGTTCCGCTCAGAGGAAAGTGTTTGCGTCACTTCAGTTGTACGATTGCGGACGAAGCGTTAAAGCAAAGTGAATGCATCTGCTTCAGCTGTTACAGGCTCAGTTTCCGAAGTGACCCAGTTCACTTTGAAGTAAATCGCGCTCCGCGTTGAGATTGGACGTCGCAAACCAGTCATACGACGATTGCATCAAAACGACCGTACTACTCAGCCAGTAACCGTTATGACAAGGGCTGACCGTCCCGACAAGGTGGCTTATGTCTAGAAGCTTCGCTGACATACTAAAGGTCACAGGCACGAGTCGAAGTCTTGATATTTCAGTCTAATAGGTGCACAATGGTAAAAAATCAGGTGTGAACTACAAGGTTGATAAAAAGCAACATCTGAACTTCGTTATGAATGCACTTGCTTGGCTCAGCTCAAAACTAATCAAAGCGAAAAACGGTTAAAATAAGAGGAAAATACAAACGAAAAAGTAAGTGAATAGACGAGTTGCAGAGTTGTTCCCTCCCAACACTGCATTCCACAACCGATCGGTTTCGTCTTCATTCGGACTCTTCAGTGCGTCAAGCGCTAATGGAGCTCTGAGGCCCAGTGACCAAGGCGTCAACCACAATGTGTCGTCCTCCTCTCTCAGGCCAAGCTATCTCGACTGACGAGTTCAATTCAGGAAAAAAACCGGTCGATCGTGGAGTGCAGTGTTGGGAGAGAACAGCTTCGCAACTATCCAAATCGCGAAGTTTGGGATTTGGCTACCTACCTAAATACCAAGTGTTTTTATTTCTCCCCATTGTGAGATATGCTAACGCAGTTTGGTGTTTTACTGAGACAAAGATGACTTTAGGTAAGTACGGCTTACGGTGGAATTTATTTCTGACATCAGAAATCCGCGGAATGTATAATGGAGTGCAACCCTGAGTTGGTTTTACCGTGATGTGGCCTAAAGGGCGACATCAAGAAACTGAGTTGCCAAGATTACAGCTTTTGACCTTCCGGTGTCCGAGTACAATAGTAAGTAAACTGAGTTGTTAAGAAGTGACGGAGCCCACGGATGGTGAGTGAAAACAAGATAGCTTAAAACAATTCTAATTTGCTTGCAGTAGAAATTATATATCCTGCTGATACGGAGAGGGTTAGAGACAGTTGCTAGTTGCATTAGTATTTACATATATACAGATGTGACAAAACAAACACTTTTGTCTATCGACAGACTTTCTCTCTCTCTCTCTCTCTCTCTATATATATATATATATATATATATATATATATATATATATATATATATATATATATATATAATACAATTGCGTGAACATTCTGTTCGATAAATTTCATCAGGCATTTACAATTATGGAGCAAAATTAGAACACCGACTGTCTAATGTAAGCTAGATCTAAATTAGAAAGAATCACGAAATCCGCACAATCTATTGGCATGGCATAACTGGCCATCGACCAATCAGTCGAAGAACGCCGATCGGACAAACACACACGGTAGGTGAGGGTAGACAGAACAACGGTGACAAATGCTGGTCACCTGTCATGTTTGAGATGAGGAACTCTCACCAGAGTGCGTTCATGGCCACGGTAGAATTAAGGCTTGCACCAGCGTGCGTTGTTTGCACGGTTCTGGTTTCAAACCCCTGATTGCAATGGCCACAGCTGTTGTTAACAAGCGTTTCTTAAGTCCTTTAGAGTATCGGTACGGGCTAGGATATATGACTTTGAATGAGTCATTTGCCTGAGTCTGGTGTCCTGTGTCAACCAAATGCTCACGTATCGGACTGTTGATGTAACTTACGGTGCCTTTTCGTAGCGAAGCCGGGCAGTGATCAGCGATCGTTTTGGACAGGCACCTGGTCGTATGTCTGAGGTACCTTGCACCACAGGTGCAAGTGAATTGATAAAGGATAAAAGACTGGGACCGGACCAGGTGTGTATCCTTCAGGCGCTGAGGAATCAGCACTCTAGTTTTGGCAAACAATTTAAGGTTGGCTGCTGTGAATGTCTGAGCCATTGTGGTCAACAGTTTTCGCCTCAACAACACAAAAGTAATATCCGCTTTAAAAGGAAGTGTAAGGAAGATGTTCTTTTTCGGTAATGTAGTAAGTGGCTGATGAGATTTATCGAAACGAATGTTCTTCGCGTAATGTGATCTAATTTCATGCGAATTTTTCACGAAATATATATATATATATATATATATATATATATATATGTGCAACGAGGGTGCCCCATGCTGAGGCTGATGTTACATTCTTGATCCCTCTTCACCGCAGTTGGGCTAAACTAATTACGCTTAAACTAGGCCTTTTTAAGCTGGATAAATGTCATTCCACTTTATTTGGTTTGTTCTGCCCACCTGAATGGCTGGCGGCATCCGGTTTCGGATTTGCCTGTCACTGTGGCAAGCCACAGGACGCCTGCGCCTACAGAGGGACCATGGTGGCTTGCGCTGCACCACCCACAGCTCCATTCACACACACCCCATATCCAGTGTAAACCCGAAGGAATAAGACCGGGAGGCATGCGGATGGGAGCCACGTTTCATCAACGGAGCCGGCCCACACTCCTTCACAGGCAAACACAAGCACAATGTATTTGGGGAATCAAGCGCACACAAGGCGGTGGCTGGACCGTAGTCCGCTCCACACTGAGTGCATGGAACCACTCTTCGAGCCTAACACGGCCACAAGGACCGTGCACCCCGTCCCCTCCAGCAACGACCAACTGTCTCCTGGAGCCAGTATGGACGAGGTAGTGGGTAATAGACAGGTAGGCACCTTGTCAACATTCACATCAAGCGCAGCCACACCGGGGATATCAAACAGCAGCCAATCACTTGAGAGAGAGGGAGAGGGAGAGAAAGAGAGACAAAGAAATTAGCTCGATTAATGCATAAGGAAACGGTGACATAAACCTTAAGTTAATGAGCATATGAAATAAGTTGTTTACAAACGAATCCTAGATAAGTGCACGAGGTCAGGAAGTATACTTTACGGAATGCCACGAACACAAAAATGCTATGGAAATCGAATACAATTGGCTTAAGCGAGGTGTGCAAGTTAATGGAATAGAGTACAGGTAGACATTTATATGAGTAAGAAAAGCATTTAGGCAAAATTGAAAACCCACCACCTGAAATAAAGAGACTTAGCATGCAAGCACGCGGTTAGTAAATCGAATGCAGCGTACCTACAAACGCTGCGCCGGTGCTGCCTACGTTCTCTGCAGAACCCGTCGTCGCTTCGGTAGTAGTCCCGAGTGGCCTCGCTCATGGCTCACTAAGCCTGCCTGACTAAGGCACTCGCGACCACATGTTCTACAGCACCATGCGCTTGATGTCGATGGAGAACAGCCCATCGGTGCTTGCCGCTTCCGCACTTGCCGCTTCTTCTCTGCATGCATGAGGGCTTTCTCCTGCACCTCAGCAACTGCCTTCGTGATCAGATCGCGCCATGCACGCCGATCAACCGCCTTCGATTCCCATGATCTGCAATCAAGATTAGAACGTGTGAGGCTCACTTTAATCATGTCCTGGTAACGTAACTTTGGTTTCCCAGCATGCCGCTTTCCAATACTCAGTTGACCGTATAAGAGTTGTTTCGGTATCCGCGTTGAATCCATACGGCTCACATGACCGAGCCATCTCAGGTGTCTCAATAAAAGTATGCAGTCCACTGCATACATCCCACTTTGGCGCAACACTTCGGTGTCTGCAACTCTGTCGCCCCAACCGATGCGTAAAATTCGTCGCAGACACTGCTGATGGAACCGCTCGAGATATCGCACATCCCGACGGTACATCGTCCACGTTTCACTGCCGTATAGAAGAACGGACAGCACCATGGACTTGTACACCATCAGCTTCGTGCCAATGGTAAGCTGATGGTTGTTCCACACTCGGTATTCAAGCTTCCCGAATGCCGCCGCTGCCTTCGACACGCGGATACGCAACTCAACGTGTAGCTGCTGGTCAGTCGACATCATACTCCCAAGGTAGCAGAAGCGGGAGGTGGTTTCCAATACTTCAGCACCAATGCTGATTCGCGGCAATATTGAAGATTGCACCTCCGGTGAAGGCTGAAAGAGACAGACAGTTTTGCTTGTGTTGATGGTGAGCCCGAATTTTGCCGCTGTCGAAGCCAGAGCACTAGTCATGTGCTGCAACTCATCCGCGCTGTGTGCAAACAACGCACAGTCGTCAGCAAACAGCAACATACGGATAGTTGTCTCACAGACTAGAGTTCTCGCACCGAAACGACGGATGTTCAGCAACCCACCATCAATACGGTGCTCCACACGAACACCGTAAGCACAAGCCGCATCAAAAGCACAAGACAACATTGCATGAAGATATATATTAAACAGGGCAGGAGCTAAGACACAGCCTTGCTTCACACCAGAGACAACTGCAAAGTCATCCGAGGTCTCTCCACTCAGCTGCACCCTCGCTCGCATACCACTGTGCAGACATTCAATTAAACTTACAAACTTACGCGGGCAACCAAACTTACCCAACACCAGCCACAATGCCTCGCGGTTCACCGTATCAAATACCTTGGTGAAATCAACAAAAAGCGAGTACAATGGCTGGTGTCGTTCTCTGCACTTCTCTTGCAACTGACGAGCCGCAAACACCATATCTATAGTGCTGCGACCCGAACGGAATCCACACTGCTCTTCCGCCACGTTAGGTTCCACAACCTGACTGACGAGGCGGTTGAGCAGGATTCGGGCAATCACCTTGCCCACACAACTCAGCAAGTTGATGCCACGATAATTCGTGCAACATTGCTTGCTCCCTTTGCCCTTGTACAGTGGTAGCACAAGGGCATCCTTCAGCTCAGGAGGCACCTCCTCCTCAATCCATACACGTTGCACCAAGTGGTGCAGCGCAGTCAACAACGCGGGTCCGCCGTGTTTCAATACTTCAGGCGGGATCCCGTCGGCTCCGGCACACTTGCCGTTTCGCAGCTGAGCAAGTGCTCTCTGCGTCTCATCCAGTGTCGGCGTATCCGCCAGATTCGCCTTCACATCGTGCTGCTTGAGGCCGTTCAATGTAGGCCAGTCGATCTCTGAACGGTTGTTCAAGAGACAGTCAAAGTGTTTCCGCCAGATCTGCATTATGTCTGCAGTCTGTGTGCAGGTAGCGCCTGAACTACCATCGATCAGTGTCCTCAGCGGCTCCAATCTCGGTCCATACACCACCTTCAAGGAGTCAAAGAATTCCTTGTGTTGGCGGCGTTCGGCGTAGCATTCCATCTGCTTCGCCTTCTCCGTCCACCATGCATTTTTAATGCGACGGAGCTCTCGGGTCAGTCGCCGTCGAAGTTTGCGAAACTGACTACTCTTCCCCAAGTCACTGGGATCTGCAACATGTGCAGCAAATGCTGCATTCTTCTCCGACACCAATGCGCCGATCGTCGCATTGTTCTCATCAAACCAATCAGGCCGCTTACAGTTTGCGTGCCCGATGGTCTCCTCGGCAGCAGCTGTCACCTGGTCGCGAATGTGGTGCCACAGGTCGCCCACTGTGGCTATGCAGTCCACATCACACAGGCGTGCAGCCATCGCCTTCTCCAGCTCAGTACGTTTCGCCACAGTACCGAGGGAGAGAATGTTAAATTTACGCCGAATCACGGCGGGAGTGCAATACATCGATTTACGAAAATATATGTACAGTTTGGTCCGCACCAACTTGTGATCAGTGCCACACTCAGCTCCACGCAGTACACGTGTCATGCGCACTTCACGCATATCACGCTGACGTACGATGACATAGTCGAGCAGGTGGGCGTGACCACTCCGTGGGTGCGTCCAGGTTGCTATATCATTCGCACTCAGTGCAAACCGAGTGTTCGTGATCGTCAGGCCGTGAGTGGCACACAGTGAGAGCAGCCTGTCACCGTTCGCATTCACTGAACCAATGCCATGCGGACCGATAACATCTGTCCACACTGATGCATCACGCCCAACGCGCGCGTTGAAATCACCCAGCAGAAATAGTCGGTCGCTCCTCGGCACAGACCGTATCACGGAGGATAGCTCAGTGTAGAATTGATCACGCGTGTCATCAGGATAACACATGGTCGGACCGTACGTGCTTATAAAAGTAGCAAACTTACCTCTTCCGAGTCGTAGGCGAACAGTCATCAGTCGCGCGCTGATGCCTGTTGGTTCACCCACCAGCTGGCCATGGAGGCGATCGGATATTGCAAATCCGACCCCATGTTCACGTGGTGCTGAGGCGGCGTTGCCCACCCAGTAGAATGTGTAGCCAGCACCTGCTTCATGCAACTTACCTTGCTCAGCGAGCCGAGTTTCACTGAGCGCCGCAATATCGATGTTGTAGCGCGCCAGCTCCATCGCGACGAGTGCAGTGCGTCGCTCCGGGCGCTCGCTGGAGTTCCGGTCCAGTAGTGTGCGCACGTTCCAGCATCCGATGCTGAGTGCTTTGCGCGCAGGCATACGATTGCATTGGTGGGCAATCGCACGCGAGGTGGTCGTTGTGCTTCGGAGGTTTGCTTGAGGGACTCCGCCCGGAGCCTTTGGCTCAATAGCCTTACCCACAAGGCAGTGGGGAGCAGATCCAGCTCGGGAATGTGATTGCAGAGACAGATGGGGATCTGCTTGACGGCCGTCACACGCAGCCTTTGAGGTACTGGAACAATTATCATATGTTTTGCGACCGTAGTAGGATACGCACCTGCGACCACGGCCAGACGCAGGTGGGTTTTGGAGGGTTTGCACCAATTTGACCAGGGGCTGCCTGGCTTGAGGCGGGCAGTAGCAAACCATTGAACACCCGGAGGTGTCCTCCCACCGTCAGAGACAATGCGTGGCCCTCGTGCTCTACGCCAATCGAGCTGTGAGATTATAACCCGTAAACCTGTTGTCTCCCATGGCTAGGTTTTACGGGAAGTGGGCCATCGACCACTTCCTAACCTCCGAAGAGGATGGACTAGGATACTGCCAGGGCGCCCAATCCTGACAGGAGAACGACTCGGGTCCTCAGCCAAAGCCTTCGATTAAATGAACACCTGAAAGGCAGCGGGTCTAGCACATGGTCAGTTCACTGACTCATGCGGGTTGGTGTCCTGGATCTTAGCAGGGAGAAGGGCAACCCAAATCCCACCCAGCGGTCGCCACGAGGAGGCGCCCAGGATATGAGCAAATGGCACAGCAGTAGCAGCAATGGGTAGACCATCTGTCAGGATCTAGTCACCACCAGCCTCAGCGCACCATAGGCTCTCCCGCCGCCCACCTGAATAATCTATTAACTGGCCATGTTGCTTACGCTTATTTCGCTCATCTACGGTAAATTTGTTGCGTTTGTGGTATTTTTAAGTAATTTGTGGACATTTCTTACTTTTCGCGGATTCGCTGCTAACCAACTTACTTCATATGGTAACTTAGCGAAGAGTTATGCCACCGTATCTGTATGCATTATTGGAGTTATTTTATTTCATTTTGTTTTTTCAAGTGATTTGATATCCCCAGTGTGGCTGCGCTTGATATGCACGTTGACATGGTGCCTACCTGTCTGTTATCCACTATCTCGTCCATACTGGCTCCAGGAGACAGTTGGTCGTTACTGGAGGGGACGGGGTGCACAGTCCTTGGGGCCGCGCTGGGACCGAAGAGTGGTTCCATGCACTCAGTGTGGAGCGGACTACGGTCCAGCCACCGCCTTGTGTGTACTTCGTTCCCCAAATACAGCGTGCTTGTGTTCGCCTCTGAAGGAGTGTTGACCGGCTGCGTTGATGAAACGTGGTTCCCATCCACATGCCTCCCGGTCTTATTCGTTCGGGTTTACACTGGATATGGGGTGTTTGATTGGAACTGTGGGTAGTGCAGCGCAAGCCACCCATGTTCCCTCTGTAGGCGCAGGGGTCCTGTGGCTGGTCACAGTGACAGGCAAACCGAAACCGGATACTGTCAACCATATGCAACGAGGAAGGCGAGAGTGTATCATGCACGGTACACAGCCGAGCCAACGTAGCGATGTTTACGGATAATGCTTTGGAAGCATAGACTGCCAGTTTCGTTTACTAGGCTTCTGATTGCCGTATGGCTTACAAGGAGCTGCCAGCATACACGAGCATCTGTTCGCAAGCAGCGGATGTGCTAGCTGACAATCCCTGTGAATTTTCCGCTCCAAAAGGCCAGCTCTCACAGCCGTACAGCAGGAACGCAAGAATTTTTTGTCATTCAGCTTATACCTGATAACGTGATATCACCACAAGCACTTCGGTTAAGGAAATATGAGCCTTAAATAGTTGTTGCGGAATTCCACCTCTAATACCGTCACCAGCCTAGCGAGATCAACAACATTGTTCACTTGCTTGAGACTGTTAGATGCGATAGTAGACACAAGCACTTGTCAACCTTGAAGCAAAGTTTTACGCTGGGATGAGGAGAAATACAAATAAATTTGGGTTTTTATATCGCTAAGCCGTTCAAAAAGCTTTGATCGACTTATGTATCGTTTTAAGCAATGTGCTTTCGTCGACGAGGTACAGAAAGACAACCCAATCACCAGAACAAGTCCCAATGTGACAGTTCTGTGCGGCCTCCAATGCACAGTGCAGAACACATTCAGTGAAGAAGTTATATAGGAGTACTGAGTTAGGGGAATCTTGAAGTACGAGAACGGCAAACGAAGGAGAGCTTACCAAGGGCCCTAACTTTGCTCTAGCTGTGACTATACAGATCGTTAAGGAGTACTAGAAACCTGTTGGATACATTGTTCCTCAGTACCTAGCTCCATGGGACGGCCTAGCTACTTAGTTATAAGCGGTTACGCCTCTTTGCCAGTGATTCGCACCTATGGTTTCTTAAAACAGCTCCTTACTTCGGCTTAGGCAGTCAGGTAGTATCTCCTTAGAACGGACCTACACTTCTTCATCCGAATCAATTAAATGCAATGGCGTAAAGATTGAGTCCTTTATCATGAAAAACACATCCGTTTAACTGAGAATTAAGTCAATCCATGGACACAATAGGTGCATGAACACACTTGAACTCTTGAACTTACAAACGTTCTATTGCATGCACAGAAAATGTACCAGAGCGCCATATGAGTGTGTCATGTAAACAAATCGCACACTGTGATAGAGGAATGTGGTTCTTCGCGTGACTGTGTTAACTACATGAACGTCAAAACGCATCACCTCATCATTGTTCTACAAGTTAGTTGCAGACGAGAAACGCCTCGGTTACTGAGATGTAAAACAATGTAGCAGGGTGTACAAAAAGAAAAGAAATGGTATAAAGTACAAGAGAAAATAAGTAATACAAGGTCACTATTCTTATACGTCGACACTGAGATCGTGGCTGGATGGGGAGGCTAAGCGGGATGGGAAAGGAACAGAGACACAACACGAATGTCACTGAAGTCGGCTCATAGGCAAGCCAAAAGGTGTCTCCAAGCAAACGAGACCATTGTTCTTCGAATCCAAACAAGGAAGTACAGAAGTTCTGACCGACGTGAACTAGGAAGTGAGGACTCTCATTCCTCTCGAACAAGTCATTGTTTGGTCTCCACTTCCCACTTCCGTCCACATCCCGGGCACGAACAACGCACGTCGCGGGAGTCGGTGTGCTCGCATGCCTGAAATAATGGTGTTAAAGCGGTTCACTCGCTCTTTTTGCACCAAATATGCGACGCCGAACATGTTCATTAGACACGCAGTGTTCCCACCAGACAGTAGATAAACTGCGAAAGTAGCGATGGGCGAAAGTAACTAGCAGCTTTATGTCTGTTGCTCTGACAGGCTTGGTTTCACAACTGTACAGAAGAGCAAACGGATGCATGTATTTTGGACTCCAACCTTCAGAGAAAGAGTGATGTCGCCTCGGCGCCAAATATGGCGAAGCTGAGCAAAAGCGTCTCGATCTTTGGTTTTAGGTTTTGTCACTTCATTTTCTGTTCCACGGGCGCTGATGCAGCCGCAAAAATAGTTGGGCTTTCAAACGACTTTAGTTGACACCCACAAAAATTCATAGACCGCTTCGTGTAGCTGAACAAAAGATGTCGAGGGATCTGTATCAATCAGATCGTAGAATCACCGAAGTTCACAACGTAGAATGGTTGGCGAATAGCTGACGCCAATAGTTAGTAAACTCCATTCCCTGAAATTTTGCCTGAAATCATGTGATTCGTATTTTGCTCGAAAGAGCCATGGGTGGGGAACTAGATACATGAGTAATTGGCACTGCTTTCACGATTCATCCAAATACAGGGGTTTCAAACGAAAACGAACGACGATTTGTTAACCGTTATGACAAGCGCTGCTTGAGTAACTCAGTCGTATGGTGGTAAAGGAGACAGCTGGTGATCGCCAGAACTCTGAGTCGGTTCCCCCCTTCGATTAGCACTACGCAAATGGTAAAAATAAGCACGAGGTTTGTCATACAGTGCACAGCTGCCAAGGAGTAACGCCGGACACATCAGTGTGAACAAACATGTTTAGTACAAGGGACATGACTGATACACATATGGAAATAAACGGTAATGGTGTGAGCTTTTTGGCTAAGCTTCTCTCATCCATTACACTCATATGACTTGCTACTGGACTTAAAATAGGTGATGCGCTTTCCTATACCTGTAAGCAATTCAGTGCAATAAGCACACGCTGCACGGCCACATGCAACCAATAGAGTATTCGCCGCTGAGTAATGTTTAATGGGAAAGAAATGTGTGTAACAATAAGGTATACAAGTATATTTGCGAAGCGCGAGGACTACAAGCACATTAACGCCAGCACATCATACATGGATAAATCACCATGCGAAGCTAGAGCGGAACGGAGCCGGAAAAGAAGGAACTAGATGCCAAGTAATAACTTCAGTGGGACAGAGAACGGATACAATTGCACGGTTCTCTTCGAAAGGTGGCTTTCGGTCACTAATCTGGATGAAAGGAGTTAGGCCCAGCACGCAGGGGTAAAAATCGATGGCGGGCTGCTTCGGAGTTGTTTCTTCTCTTCTCAAACCGTTGAGCACCCTATCTAACAGTCAGATCCAATGCACAAAGAATAATGAATTGTCAACCTGCTTGTGCATCCAGGAAGCAAGGCATGAAGTTAGGCAATGATGAAAGCTAACAGAAAATATGTACAGTCCAAACTTCTATGGCGGTCGATCACCGGTCTATGGCGACCAGCCAAAAACACCCCAAAAGTTTTCTTTTATGAGTCATGGCCCTATGCATGAACTTGTCCATTGTGACCATGCGTCCAAGGCGATCACTTTTTGTCCGTCCCTTGAGTGGTCGTCTTAGACAAGTTTGACTGCATCTACTCGATGCACCCGCTTGTTTACAGTGGTGTGTTGTGTGCATCGTCACAGTTGCAAAATGTGGTCGATACCATATCAGATGATGAACGTGACTAAAAGGATGTCAGCCGTAAGTTTGGTGTCTCAGACGCTCGTAATACATGGCAGCTGGGCTTATGTCGAGGGCATCGCGTACAAAGTTGACCAGTAATAAGACAAATATAAAAGGATACTATCAGTACCGTTTGCGACAATTCGATCAAATCGTCTAAATCCGAACTGGACGGTATTGATGCTAATCCTGACATGGATGGGTACCAGGGACCGAAAGTAAGAAATCATTGCACCACATGGGACTTGCGACTCTGCATGGCTATGTGAACCAAATCACTAAGTAGGTGGAGGAAATAAATGTAACCACTTCAGTTACAATTGCAAACGGTCTTAGGCGATCTGACATCGGTGGGACAGCAACTAAACGAACCGCATGATCAGGAAGCCTGTTTTGTAGCAAAGCGCTCGGCAACCACGGTTAACTCAGGTAGCACAAATAGTCATCTGGATTAGTAGACATAAGAATATTGTCCGCCTAGATAAGAGGTTATATAAAGCACATCTCTAATCATCACCATCGTCATCACAACTTAGCTAGAGAAGGGAAACACCCCAGCTACTGTGCTGCAAATAATAAATAAGATATACCAAAAAGCACGATACTAAACATTGCGGAATACAAAATAAAAACCAACAAGTAACATCACGCTAACTGAGAACTTTTGCATAGAATGGGAAATGGTGGTAGCAGGGGTAAGGTAAGTGGGAGGAAGAGGAAAGACTCACAAAACAAACACCATCTAGATCAGCCCTTCGCCGTGTCACCAAGCTACGCAACCAAACGGGTTCAATAGGCTGGAGGAACAAAAAGGAATTCAACTTCGAAGTGAGGACTTTCATTTCTCTCTATCAAGTCACCGCTTGGCCTCCTCTTCTTCTCTTCCATTTACAGCCTTGGAGTGCAAACAATGCACGTCGCGGGAGTCAGTGTGCTCGCATGCGCAACGCATAATCTCGCCGTCGGAGCCTGGTACGTGAAATGATGGTGCCAAAGTGGTTCACTCTCTCTTTCTGCACTAAGTATGCGAAGCCGAACACGTTCATTGCCCATGCAATGTTTTCACCAGACAGGAGATAAACGGCGAAAGTAACGATGGTCGAAAGTAACTAGCCGTTTTAGTTTGTTGCTCTGATGGTCTGCGTTATAAACCCTGCTTTCAGGGCGAAAATAATATCGCGCTGGCGCCACAGGCTATGAACATTAGAAAAGGCACCTCGAGTAGAATAACTCTTAGTAAAGAAAAGACAAAAATTGCGAGTAATCGGCAATCTGGAGTCGATCAAGTCCAGACGAGTCGAATTAAACTGAAACAGATCACTGTACTTATAGCTCGGTTGATCGTGCTTTATGCCCTCAGGTCAACTCTTGTCTGTTGATCGATTCGTTTCCCGTCTGTACGATCTGACTCTTGTTATCCTGTTTTGACCCGTAGGTCACGGATCGTTTAGAACTCTAGGGTACATGTTGTTTCAACCATAAGTCATGAGCCTCGCTGATCTGCGCTCGGATAAAGCACTTTCCTAATATCTTCTATTCCGCAAGCGCTGATATAACTACGTCACTTACTTTTATTGACGACTTCTAGCTGACCCCGCTAAGATCAGTGCAAGATTGGGTCCCTGCCAATCATGGAGATGGAGTTCGAATCTGAACGGCGCAAAGCAGAGCCCGGAACGGTTGACCGCCAGTACCAATATGATTAGTGCTACGAGCTGTGTTTGCGAGCTGTCGCAGATAAAGGCAATGTGACTCGCGTACTGCAAGTTAAGAAGTACATCACTTGGAAGCAACTCCACACCTTCCGATCCGAGTCTAATGTACGCATTCTAATGACTGCGTCTATTACGAAGTTGAAGTAGAAAGGTGACAGTGAGCACCCCTGTCTTACAGCACTAGATCTATTGAAAAGCGGCGACAGTTTATCGTAAGTCCTCAAGCTGCCCGAACTACGTGCGTACAACGCTCTGATGACATTTACAGATGTATCGGGCATACTCTTCATGAGCAAACAGTCCCATATGGCACAACTATCCACCGAATCGAAGGAACCTTCATATGTCGAAGAACACAACTACAACGGGTCACCAATAAATATGATGGTGTTCCAACGACCAACGTAATGTGAAGATGTGGTCAAAATAGCCACGATTTTGAAGAAACCTGGCTTGCATCTAGCTAATCTGACTTTCATGTGTGCAAATCAGTCTATGGGGAATGACATTGGCAAGTAAGTTGGAGGAGATAGAGGTCAAACGGATGCATGCAAAATGCTGCATTGCGAAAGTGATACTCCGTTGAAACTCCGGACTATAACGGAACAGCTCCAGCTGGTTGGGACAGCTTCCTGCTCTCACAGTTTCATTAATATATCGTGTAGATCGTCTACAACAGCTGGTATCGCGAATATGAAGGGAGATGGATCAAGCCTATATAGTCCTGTGGTCTTACACAACTCCAACGGTCTGATCTCAGGTTAGACTTTTGTGCAGTGCTGCGTAAAAGGGCAGTCCACGGAAGACGGTAACCAATGACCAGTAACGTATCTAATATTTCCTGAAGATAAATTGCTTTTCAAAGTGCTCAGCTCACCACTCCAACTGTTTTGACAAGTGGATAGACCGTCTACACATATATAATTACGATGATATCAGATCTACCGCTGCCCATTTCGCTTTTCTGACGGAATAAATTCTGATGGTTACCAAAGGCTTTGGGCGTCTCCATTTCCGAAGCAATATGATACCACCAGGTTTCACGGTTGCTTTTTAGGACACCACGCAGTTTTTCTCCCAAGTCTTTGCGAATCGCTTTGTGTTCACCTCCATCAAGAACATGTCAAAGAAAAGATGAAGAGCCCAATAGACCGCATGGAGATGCGATGTCCATGTGGAAAATTGTATTTGCCACATAGATATGCCTGCTGCAAATAACGTCGGGTGAACATGCGACTGATGATCTTATCCTGTCTTTAGTGAGGGGTTATTCGACCCAAATGCTAACGCAGTTTGACTTACATTCAAAACGCCTGGTTTCGCCATTTGAAAAATGTTTGTGCGTTTAGGAGGTTGCTGCAAGCTTCTAACAAGATGAACTCGAAGATCGGCACATACAAGCGTGTAGTCCGTGTCCACTATTGTACTTCAACTCGAACGGCAGGTTTGAACACAGCCTCTCCTACGGTTACTGAACGCTATGTGACCGACTTGTGTTCATAGCTGGTGCGAAGTTGATGGGCGTCATATAGCCCTACGACGGGTGCTGTGTCGGAATGTAGTGATCATGAGAAATAGACGAGCAGTTTCACATACGTGCAACAATCTCTTACTGCTATCATTATAGAAGCTTACACCGTGGTAAGTCACAATGTAGCTCATAAGTAAACTGTTTCTCAAGTTGGACATTCAGTTTCTCAGACAGCACTACAGTATCCATGCGACTGCTGTGACGAAGGAACAAGTTTAATTGAAGGTAGCAATTTGCTTGTACCGAGTCAGTGCTTCAGTTTGTTGGAGTCGTAGGCAGAAATGACAAGCACCCAGTATCCCAGTGTGAATTTCACGCTTTGATGAGCCAAGCAATCTGACGACGCATACCTGGTTGTTGATTGGGATCCAGTATACCAGAGCAGCTTCAAGCTGGGGACTCAGAGCAATGTCCACACCGGTTTGACCGGCTTATGAAGCCGAATCATCTCCAGATAGACGCAATGAGAAATTGCCACTAGTGTCATATAGTGAGGATCGTAGAACGAGCACAGAGCTCGGTTATGCAAGCATCTCTCCATGGGCACAAGATACGGTTGTACAGGGCCTCTAGTTTCAGACAAGTGTTGCCTGACAGGCGGTGCCTGTTGCCTGATTTGCAACAAAGTGTGCCTTAGCGAGAATCGAGGGTTCTATAGAGAAACGCATGAATTGACATTGTCCACTTGGTTGGACACGGTCTTGTCGACTGGAACGTGGTGACGTCCTGTGATTGCGTACGTCGAAACCAGAAGAA
This sequence comes from Dicrocoelium dendriticum, assembly GCA_944474145.2. NCBI lineage: Eukaryota > Metazoa > Platyhelminthes > Trematoda > Plagiorchiida > Dicrocoeliidae > Dicrocoelium > Dicrocoelium dendriticum. The sequence goes on from OX104066.1 coordinate 72,400,217, forward strand.
AAGTAAGTAGAGAGGAAATGTAGGAGAGGGCCCAGATTTTGTTGGTAGAGAAGAGGGCGGATAAAAGTGAAGTAAGAAAGGGACGATAAGGATGAAAAAGCGCAACAGAGCGAACAATAAGACGAGAAGGTCGGAGCAGTAGCATTCTCACTCTTATCCATCCCGCTCGATGCAGTACATAGGGAACAGTTGGTTATCCTCCGCGACGACAAGTACATCAAGAAATCGGTTGAAGGTCATTGCACTGCGTGGGCAGGATACCGTCAGGTTGTCAAGGTCTAGCCAAGAGAATGATTAGGGAACTCAACCAAAGCCATTAGTCCGAAAAGGTGATTGCTAGACAGCGGAGTTTTGGCAATGGATTATAAGTTATTTGTTTTAGGGAGTAATGAGCCACCCTCGTTCTAAGCTCCAAGATGGAGGACCAGGAGCTGGGTTTATCTGACCTTTTACCATTGACCAATCCGGCCTAAGGTGCAAGAAGCACGAACGAGCGCAGCTCAATATACCGTTGAGGCGTGCAAACCATCGCCCCGCGTTAGTGTCCACTCTCATCACGATGAACATGCTACGCAACCAATCATAGATAATATGGAACGTGAAATACCCAGCTAATTAGGATACGAAGCACAATCTAAGAAGCGAGGGATTCTTAAAACATTATCTTGAACCAGGCGGTGTTACACTCTTGACTAGTAGTACTCGGAGATCCCACTACTCTTCGAGGTGGAAAGTTGCGCACAACTCCTAGTATTGCAACTGTTGCGCGCACTTTTGGTCACCAAGGCGCAATCTTATGGCCCAGGTTATGTTTACACTGGGTGTTACAGGTACGTACAATCGTCAGGATAGTTAAACGAGTAGTTTTAACACTCAAAGTGGAATGCCATACGGATATCTATGTGTGCACTGTTGAGCCATAGTTCAGTGGCTGAAGTAAACTCGCAGTCATAGAATCCGATCCAGCAGGATCCAGCGAATGCGCTCCATTGATGAGTCCCCACAGGACGAAACGGCAATCTGCCGTTTTTCCGGACGTCGTGACGGTCAGGCTGCGACGGACATTCCCAGAAAACATCAAAACACCTAGTATTTCGTAACAACGATGGTGGTATCAATTCGGAAAGAGCTTTACAGCTAAGCAAATAGCAATCGGCAAATTCCCCCGCTTCGAAACTTCCCCAGAGGGAGTAAAACAAAGTTCGTTCGAATAGAGCTCATTGATCACAAGGTTCCCATGAAAGACGCGTTCGGTGTGCAAATTGCAGCGGAAGATACTACAAAAATAGATGATCATAAGACACCAAGAATATTATTGAGTGCTGACATTCCTACGAAAAACTGCATCCTCGGCTTGGCTGCACCCAATTGGCTGCATGTGTATAAAGGCCACTTACACCTTAAGTATAGCCCACAGAAATAATTGTGTTGTGAAAATGGTACGGACAAACTCGTGTGTGCTGAACCGTAAGCAACACTTGCCAAGCGGATCATCAGTGAATCGTTTTTGTCTCCTTTAGTTATTAGTTTGAAAAATAGCGTTTCAAACTCCAGAGTAAATGAATTCAATCTATAAACAACAACGAAACAATAAGAGGACACAAACCAGAAGAAAAGCGCGGATCTGTCCGTGGTGCATCATAATAGGATGACCTGGTAGAAAACAACTGACGGGTGTATCGGTGTTTGCAACCAGTGAATAAGACTTATGGTAAATTAGTCAAACAACGTGTGGGACAAAACATTCTTTAAGGTAACCAACCAGCACACAATATCAGGTTGAATGTGAAGATTGTGGTGGTAAGCCAAGACGCACAATGTGGACAGAAATCAAAGCTACCACTGAAGAAGTATGGAACAGGCAAATCATTTTACGTGACTGCAGATTTATTATATTTGTATCACTTGATCAATGGCCAAATTACCGGAGTTAAGTATTTAGCTTGACGGTGCTTACGAGGATGGTACTAGTTGATACATTCGCCGTATCCCGACTGAGAGGAAAATGTTGTTTGCAAATTCTGCAGCGATGATACCCTCGAGTGTTCAATTCAGGCTGATGGTATGCCCGTCAACGATAGCAGTGGCAGGATCTCTCAAGTGGCAGAAGAAAATACATGTGTGCCAAAAAGTTGACTCTCGTTTATAAGGCACACAGTCCCAGTGCTTGAGATAACTGAGGTTTACTTTAAGCTACACTACTGTCCATGGCGAGATTGAGAACCCTAAATCAAACATGCAGTGGGTACTCCAATAGTCAGTGTTGAAAGTGTGTGAACTGCCCACACCATTTCGGATGCGTTACAAAGGTGATATCAGAACAAAACAGAGACAATGCTGAAGTGAAGCCCAATAACTGTAGAGTATCAGAAACTAAGTGGTAGTAAGCAAACTACGAAATTATCCGCAAAAATAGAGACGTTTTCGATGAAACGAATATGTCCACGTGTGTGTGAATGCCCGTGACTTAAAAGATAGAATAACGGTAATTTCCACAGAAACTTACCGCACATAGTCTATCGGCTGTACCCTGGCAAACGATTTGTAGGACGCCCAGTACCGTTTCAGTAGGGTACGGTTGTTCAATTCAAGATTTTTCTGTTCGCTTGACGCAGGCTAAGGAGCGAGAACGTAGTGAGAACTATGAAAACTTGGCCAAGATGAGTGATAATTGAATAAGCTCGAGCACTGTTGAGGACCGGAATAGTACAAAACATGCTAATGTAACCGGAAATGGTGCATATGCGTGCACAACAAAGCAAGGAAATGTGTCAGACTTAGTGAACGAAATAAACAAAAGTGTCAAATAGATGATGAGATGATGATTATACGCATCGGTGCGTGATAGTTACCTCAGCTCGTTAGAGAAACAGAGAATCTTGCTTATCTTGATTCAACGTCGCTCGGGTAGTAGATGCCCCAATGAAGCTATGTCTCCGATGTCGTCTTAGCTTTGTATGATAACTAGTTGCTGGTGACCTTGGGCTGTTAATACGGTGTAGTAATATTGAATTTGAATTCATGTTTACGGCACGTAAGTTGTAAACCAGAGTCCATTCTCCTCCTGGCACCATTCCTCATTCCACAGGTCGTCATGGTACCATGGTAGCGGAGCATAAACCCAGGTTACTGATAGTCCCATCATGTAGAAATGCTTAGCCGTACATGAGGCCAACAGGTGATTCTCTCTTTGACCCAGAAATGGTGCATGAGTTGGCCGAATGGTGTTCAGCTCCGGATACTATGCGAGTTTTTTACTGTTCTTCATGCCCAAAGCATGGAATTGTTCACCGATTCCAGCTGCCCCAATCGTCTGATGGGGATCCAATCTCAGACAATCCCATTTAGCTGTATGCGTTATTAAGTAAAACAAGGCTGATATCTCATTGGTCCTTTGTACTATCGAATCCATCAAAGGTGCATATCTCCTTCTCCACTAGGAACAGAGCCCATCATCTCTCGACACCAGTTGCTTTAGCCACTACTCAGGGGTGACGGCGGTAGACCAGACAATAAGCCGTAACTGTAGGGAACAACCCCGTCCTATATAACGTACGTGAAGGATAAGCCCCGTCAAATGGCAGCCGTTTTCCACAGCCTGGTGGCTTAAGTCGCAGGCGATGAGGTGTCCCGAACTGGGTCCCTGGTAGATACGGGGAGGCGAAATACTGACGGCACTTGTTGGAATGAACCGGCCGTCCAGTGCTTTTTCGGATATTTAGTGGTAGTCCATCTTACTTCCAGTTAACTGCAATGAACTGTTTACAAAATCTGCATAAAAATTATCTACCCATAAGTGTGGTGGAAGTCGACTACTACCTCATGCTCCACTTTGCCAAACTTCAAATGGATAACAAGCAGCCGGTGGCCTTGCACCAACATTTTGCACTAGGAAAGGTTTAGGGCACCTATCAAAGTTGCAACGGACCAATTTCAGGAGTTTATTTAGAAGGATATGTAACTGTCTATGGATGTTCGAAGAGAAATATGATGCGGCCCCCATGGGTTAACTCAACTGAATTTTCCCATAAGACCTGCATTGTTAGATTCCGTAAGAAAACGTTTCAAATCAAGTGAATAGGAAGGCAGGAAAGTGGTAAACCAGACGAATGTGGTTTACTATCGGAAACGCGGCCGGCAATCGGCAGTGCATATTACTTTGACCCCAGGTTTTTGAACGTAAAATATGTATAATGTCGAAGACAGTTCCGCCTTTCGATGCTGAGCTACTTTATTAGGAAGAAGATTGTCTATCCCATTGGTGCTTTACCCGGAGGAATAGTTAGGGCGCTTGGTTAATACCGCGTTATCTGCGGCCGACACCCGTAGTGCTAATCTGCATGGATAAAGAGGGAACGCACTTAAAAACTAAGCGCACTGTTGCCAGGTTTAATTCAGTGATGTGGGCATGGGATAGAAGAATCATAGGCCCGAAGACAAGGTGATACAAACACCGCGAGGTCCGAGCATTATGAGCATGTATTTACATGACTTCATGTAATGACTCTTCGACCGATGGCAGGTATTCTGTTAACCGAAGCTTGTGGTAGCTAGGGTGCCGAAGAGAAGTTCGGCTGATATGGGTTGCATATGAATATTGTTAGTTTCCAGGTTACATATTGCAGTATCGAAGTATTATACACGGTGCTCCATACTCACGTCATAACTAGATTATGAATTGACTCGACTTGTGCAAATAAGAAGATTTCGTACGCTCAGTCAGCCCATCGTCTCTACAGAGGGTGGACACCGTGACCCGGATTAGGTTATAGTTAAAAATCAACGCTTACTGCGAATGACATGGTAATCACCTTAGAGGACCAGTTGAGCAGTTCATTGAAGCAAAGTGAAAGACACAGACTGTGTCATTACATTGGTACTAAAGGCAATATCATATGAGAGTGAAGTTTGCGGGTGACTTATAATAATTAATCTTCCTTCCTGTCATTTCAGAGTGTGAGCACATGGTCATTACATACGAATTTGGTCTCAGAGGCTTGAAACTGAATCCAAAGGATGTTTTGTGAGTTGTATCTTTTAGGCCATTTTGGACTGTGATGTTTAGATGAGAGAACCTTAGCGTGTGCTAAGCTGTGTTCTGTTCTGTTCTGTCTTCCAGATGCTCCAAAAAAGTACATCCAGTGTTGGCCTGCCGAACCACCTCCTCGTGGTGCCAGCTGGGTGGTTCGGGCTTTTTCCCTTCCAACGAATGGTTCCGCGGCAGTGTTCCAGCACTTGGTGGCTTTTGGTCTGACAAGCGTCCTCCCTATAAAAAGTCATAAATGTTCGTTTAACACCAATGTGACGTGGCGGATGTGACCCGCCACTGAATAAGGTCACTGACCTTTACTTCCCTTTGGCGAAGCATTGTACCCCAGCACCATGCTGCTGAAGTTGCGGGGAGGATTGGGCGCCTGTTTGACGCCTGACCATACGAAAGGCGTAGGAACCGAGAATTCGGTCACCGGCTCTCAATGGGCTCGATTCCCTGAACTCGCTCCACTGCATTGTGGATAGGGTATTTAGCCAAACGGTCGGGGTGGAGTCTCTTAAGACAACTCCCTACTTCGGCCTAGGCAACTGAGTAGTATCTCGCCTACTGAAGAACCACGGAAACACAATTACACTCTCGTTCTTAGGATGTTCTACGTTCTTGCTACTGTACCAACTTTACGAGCACACACCATCCGATTACCTATCTTCCCTTTGTAGTATTTACCCACTTCCTTACCTGATTTCTCGACAGTGAACAACACTGTCTCAACCGGGGAATTCCTTCATAAACACCTCCCAACTCAGCCACACAGTGCTTCACAGGGAACCACCAGCCACATGACCTTCCATCATCGCTTCTGCAACCTGGAACTCGGTTCAAGTTAGCAACATTAAACGTGCGCACTGTAGTGCAGATAGGACAACAAGCGGGAATAGCGCGCACATCAGAAACCATTGCAATTGATGTCTGCTGCCTGACTGAGACAAGACTTCAAAATCCCAACACAGCCTACCAGCTGTGGTCACCAAACGACCACCACACCCGTTTTATCTCCGCCTTTCAGGTGACAATAAGTCTGCCGCTTTTGGGCAAACTAGTCTTGGGACTGCACTTGGTGCTAAAGTCGATACCGCCTTCTTTGACTGCATCCCAATCAACAGTTATCTCTGTGCTATTAGGTTCCGTGGCTCCTGCAAGGTCAGCAGACATCGAGTCGATAAGCGTGCTCTTTTAGTGATCTCTGCCTGTGCATCTACTGACAGCAGCTCGGATGCAGTCAAGGACTGGTTCTATCTAGGTCTTCATGATCTGCTCCTAAAGGTACCTAAAACGGACATCCTCATTATGGCAGGAGATTTCAACCCACGCGTTGGTCGGCTGCTCCCACCTGAACGCCACCTCGGGGGACCATAGCGATATGATGATGCTCGCTCTGACAATGGAGAAAGAATGCTAAGTCAGTGTGGCGATCATCAACTTTTCCTCTCTAGTACAAACTTTCGTTACCCCAGGCGACACTATGCCATCTGGTGTCCTCCATCATTAACCCAGCGTTAGTCGCAAATTGACCACATAGCCATAAGGCGAAGGTGGCGCGATTGTTGATCATCCTGGTCTACTTCTGTGGAAACCGACCATGAATTGGTGTGCGCGACCGTTTGCATGCTCTTCGGTGGCTCCCCAAGAGCCAAACAAGCCCGACGGAACATTTGCAAATTGCAAGATCCGGCAGTGCAACCCGAGTACCAACGGAAGCTTCGTGAAAACGTTGCCCCCTCCTCTTCTCTGGATGCAGACCAGCACTGGTTAGGCTTGCAAAACGCCATGCTGTTCGCAGCTTTGTGCAGCTGCGGCCTCGTCCGCTGCACAGCTGAAAGCTGAATCTCAGCAACTTCTTCGGAACTACTAGATCATCGACGCGCTGTGCCAGCCGGCATGGAACACAACGAAAGATCTCGGTCAATTTGTCTACAACTAAAAGCAAGCCTTCGCTCTGACTGTGAATCCTGGTGGGATAGGCTTGCTGCTGAAATAGAGGCAGCTGCAGCGGTTAGAAAATGCCGCAGCTTGTCTCGTCTCATCAAGGCCACCGGTTGCAATTCGCAGGCCATTAGTCAGACAAGCTGCGAGTTAGACGGCATAAAAATCACCAATCTGCATAGGCGACGGGAGCGCTAGGCAGAGCAGTTGCACTTCAATTTAACTACCCAACACTTCCCTCTGTGACACATACATCTCCATCGGATGTTGCTTGACTTGTGCCCAGTGACCCTCCTACAGAAGTAGAGAGCCGAAGAGCAATCCGTTCTTTGAAACAGCATGAAGCTCCCGGCGCGGAAAGTCTTCCATCGGCCCTTTTCAAAGATGGCGGGGATATAATTCTCAACGCATTGCTCTCATGTTTCACAAAGGTTTGGACTAATGACAAGGTCCGCAACTCATGGGGAGACTCAATCGCTGTCCCGCTTCACAAGAAAGGCCCTCGCGAAGATTGCACTAAGTACCGCAGAATCTCACTGATCTCAGTTGCTTCCAAGATTTTGTGTCCAACATACTTCGCTGGCTTTCTTTTACTAGAGAGAGTTTTCCCGAGAAGAACAGGCCGGTATGCGCCAAGACCAAAGTTGCACTGATCAAAGCTTCATATTCCGACAAATACTCGAGCTCCACCACGTCCACTGTCAACCAAAAGTTGTAGTGTTCCTGGATATTCACGCGACATACACTTCAGTGGACAGATCTGCTTTGTGGAATTGTCTACTAAAGAACGGTGTACACTACAAGTTTGTTGCCATTCTGAAGGAAAAGTACAGTCACAAGTCGGGTAAAATTAGAGCTTATGGCAGACTTCCCACTTCGTTTGTTGTCATCAGCGGCGTTCGGCAAGGATGCCCTATTTCGCCTTTCCTCTTCAATCTTGCCATTGAAGATGTCGTGCAGCGAGCGCTGGAAGGTGTCCCGAATTGCAATGTTGCGCTTCTCCCTGGCTCCAGAATCGCAGAGTTGGACTACGCCGGTGACATCGATTTGCTGGGTGATGATCAGCAAACCGTCCAAATAACTTGAACCACTTAACGATTGTGGCATTTAATTATGGCTTGTATTTCACCCCTGCTAAGTGTAAAGTGCTATTTCGAATTGGCAAGGGCCTGCGTTGGACTCACCATTGCTGGTGATATTCTGGAACGAGTGGATTGCCCCACTTATCTATGGAGTCGCATCACGGCTGGTGGCGGTGTTGCAGATGAAGTTTCACAGCGCACTACAAAAGCCCGCCTTGCTTTCATCAAACAGACACCTATGGCGTCCTCGTGACGTCAGTCTCAAGCTCAAGGGCAGGGTGCACAATGCTTCTGTGCGTACGATCTGCTGTATGGCTGTGAGAACTCGCCTGTTCGCTCCGAATATACATGAGAGTACTGTCAGTTTTGACAACTGTTGTCTGTGAAGGATCGTTCATGTGTGTTGGTAACATCACATAAGCAATACGGAGGTTTGTAAACGAGTGCTTGGAACCAACAGTTTCCGCCTACAAAACGTTGTTCTGCGACACCGAATGTCTTCGCTCGGCCACTTACTGAGGATACTAACTTAACATCTTCCTCGGTGAGCGTTATTTGCGCTCCCCGGATGAGGCTGAAAAAAGGATCGCGATGGAAAACCAGTGAAATGGAAAAGGAGCATGGAGAAACCAGCCTCAAGTTTAGCCTCAATCGGCTCAGTGCGCCTCACCAAGTTGAGGATCACGTGAATCAAGAATCCTGTGATGGAAAACGCTCGAGGTGATGTCACCTAACAGACAGCAGTGTCTCCAGTGTTGCCGTGCCGTTTCATCTGATGCTTAATCTCCAGTATATATTCAAATATTGAAAAAACAAAAATAACTCAAACGCCTAAAACCCAAAAAAGAACTGTCCAGTTTTCTTGTTTTCTTTCGTACGTCAGTTGTGTGCCTATATATATATATATATATATATATATATATATATATATATACCAAGAGAGGCCGCGGATTGTTGCTTTACCGTGGTAGATTCTAATTTTGCCTTGGAAATACTGTGTTATACGGGTTTTCTCAGTGTGAATTTTGCACCGATACTTTTGGTGTATTTTTCCATCTTGGCGTTTGGTGGATATTATCCGGCTACCGTCGGAGATCTCACTGATTGATACAACTGCCGTCTGTGTCCGACATCATGGATTTGCTCTACAGCAAACGAACAGGTGTATGCCAGACCACCAGCTTGACCGAAGGCGTTTGGATTCAGCATACCAGTGCAGAGGTTGCAACGAACGGCTTCCGCAGATCTGACAGTCACAATGGAATGTACTGGTTGCCGACGTAAAGCTAAGCCCAAAGCTTTCGAAATAAACGTTAGTTGCGACGTAGACAGTTGTGTAAAGCTTGTGCGATTTGGAATAGAATGCAGAAACTGTCGAAAATACTTCCATTCTCTACGTGCTCGTTTTAGTCTCAGCCAGATAAAAAAGCCTAATAGTACGACTGATTCCCCCTGGTTCTGCACTGAGTGTACGCCTCTTCTACCCGACAGATGTACAACTGTGTTGGCGCAGAAGTGCTATGGGCTGACAAAGATTGTAGAGCAGGCAGCAGTCGTGAAAGCTGTCCCACCTGAACCAGACAGATCAGTGCCTCGAACTCGATGCTCAACATCAAGTTCCAATTCAGAACAGTGTAAGAGTAACGATCCAGAGTTAACCACCCCGACACTAGCATCTGCCTATAAAGATACGTTCGCCACGCATTCCTCAACAGAATCACTCGCCACACTAAACACTGTTAGAGTGCCGACAACCTACGTCTCCGTTGTTGCTACCCATATGACGGAGACACGACCCATTGCAACCCCACCCGCTGCCAAACGAGTTACTACCTCCAATACTACCACGGGACACAAGACCCCATCAGTTGTCCAACCGAAGAAAGCAGCCACTGGTCCCTCTAAAAAGGAGAACATGAAACAGTACCATAACTTTCTAAATGTTATGTACTCTAATGTGACTGAATCCGGGGCGAACTCCATAAAAGATAAGATGCTAGACGATAAAAAACAGTGGGTCTCCCTGTGTCAACTAATAGGGGTTCAAGTTAAACCACTCAGTATGATGCGTCTCGTCCGTCACCCAAACTCCGTACACTACGGCGAACCGCGGTTACTCCAGGTAACACTTCAGTCAGGTAATGATGTAGTGGCAGTTCTCTTGTCAGCCACTCGCCTCGGTACCACCACATGCACTGTTCGAAGTTTTGCAGACGTTCCTTGGAGCGAACGCTAGAAACGCAAAAATCCAGATGACTTCTGTAAATAACAAGACGCAAAATCTATGCTTGTTCATGGTGTGTCCGAGATCCAGACCTTAAGAGAGCTAGAGGTCAAAGCTCATGACTGCGGTGAATGGGGTTTTATTCGTGAAGTGCTATCACTCAAAAATATCATCTCTAATTCGACATCGAGGTTACCGCTATCACCTAAGTACAAGGGGTGTAGTCCCCGAGTGATGAAAGTATCATTGCACTCCGAACTGGTGGCAGAACATGTGAGCAAACGGGGGCACAAAGAGCGTAAATTGCTGCCTTCAGAAATAAGTATAAAGGCAATAGGCACCGGGCCACAGCTAGACAAAGTAACACTGAGCAAGCAATTTGCCAATACAATTCTGTCACCGTGAAGCTCAGAACGGAAACAATGCCAAAGCACACCGACAACTGAAGGAGGACAAGATGGTCACACTCCTTTTGTTGCTAAGAACTCTATACAACAACCTGAACTGGCCCTAGGGCCTGCGCCATCGGTCCTACAAAAAGTGACCGGCAGCCGACCCTGCAATTGTCGGCATAGACCCTCGCAGGAAATCACCATTCACAAACACGCTTCTGATCACCGATGCCCTCAACCGCTTGTAAACCAATGCACAAAGTGTTCTCAGCAAGCTAACCAAACTTCGCCTTCGTCAGGTCTCCACCTCTTGGGACTTAGTTATGGCCACCGAAACATGGCATTACACGAAGATCACCGATGCTGAGATTGCACTACCCGGCATGACTTCCATACAAAACGATCGAACTAGCAGAGGAGGGGGAATGCACCTGTATTATCGATCTGAACTGCATGTTGGTATCACTGAGGACCCAGAAAGGAAAGTCGTCGATTCTCTTTGGTGTCGTATGCACCTAAGACGTGGTGATGTGTGCTTACTAGCAACAGTTCAATACCCTCCAATATACAACTTGGAAATGGATCAACGACTAGCTTCTGCGATGAAACGAGTCCTGGTAGGACCATACATTCGCGTCCTTCTGGTGGGGGACTTCAACCTGCACGCAATCGTAGTTCCAGCATAGCATATGGAACAATTCAAAACTGATTTGCAAGAGGTGATCACCGATGTACTTCTGTACAACCATGTCACCTCACCCACGCGATTCCAAACGGGTGACACACCCACTGTTTTGAACCTTGTGCTCTCCAACGACAAACTAATAGTCGACACCGTGACCATAGATGCACCACTTGGCCGTAGAGATCACGCGATCTTGGTAATTCGTTACATCTGTTACTCGAAGTACGTCAATGAGATCAACGTGAAAATCTATGTCGTTACACAGTGCGATATACTGCCCAACTTCCTTCAAGAGACTGACTTGTCCTTCCTGGCCGAAAAACCGCTCGATGTCGCCTGCATGTTGTTCGGCACCCAATTCACTGAGCTAGTGGCAAATGCGTCAGCAAGCAAGGTCATTCGCCCGAGGCAAGTGAATTCGTTCACGTGGAGCTATACTAGAAAACGCATGCCTTAAGGGATTCAGCCTGGCTCGCTTACAAAGTCTGTTCAAGTCACCTGACCTGGGGTGCTTACACAACTTAAGGAAAGCACTTCGTCAAGTTGATCCGCGAAGACAAACTCCAGCATACACAGAACTTAGTGGCGAAATTCAGTACAAATCTCAAGTTGCTGTATACACAAGTCAACAAGCTCCTCAGACTGCAGCGCCGGATCCCAGTTTTACCTGCAACAGATGGTCTTGCGCAAATCGTCAACCTGCTTCACCAACACTTCATCCATTCTTTCCGGAGTGAATCATCATTTTATCCGCTTTTGACACACCTTCCATCGCCACCAGGGTTAAACCACGTATCGTTCCCAGCAGCCAATGTAATGAATACGCTAATGTCATTGAGCGTGCATAGCTCACCTGGCGTGGACGACATCAAACCGAAGGCGTTGAAGACTGCGGCCATGAACCTTGCCGAACGACTAGCTCAGTTTATTCAACATTGTCTCGACGAAATGCTGGTTCTCACAATGTGGAAACATGGACTAGTCACTCCTAGATACAAAAATGCGAATCGTTCGGAGCCCTCCAACTAGCGTTCAATCACTTATCTCCCAGTTTTGTTCAAAGTAATGGGATGTATAATTGCAGAGGCGCTCATGGGATATCTGAAGAACAACAACATCCTAGTGTCCCAACAACACGGATTCCGCCGAAATCGATCCTGCACTATAAACTTTCTGCTAGCCCGAACAAGCTGGACAGAGCTAGCAGATGCCAGGGTGGGAGTCGACGTTGTCTACCTGGACTTCTCGAAAGCGTTCGATCGTTTGGACCACCGCATTCTCCTTCACAAGCTTCGAAGCTACAGAATCGGTGACCATATACCCGGTTGCATCGGCAACTTCCTCGCTCAACGTCAGTTGAATGTGAGTCCGCAGCTCCATTTCCGACCCAACAGACGTCCAGTGTGGCATGCCTCAAGCATCGGCACTGGGGCCATGTTTATTCCTCACATTCATTAATGTTCTTGCCAGTGAATTGTAGTCGAATTTCTTACTGTTTGTAGATGATATCAAAATTTGGCATGAAATCAGGACATCGGATGCTCACATGGCATTGCAGAGCGATCTCGACAGCGCTTATGCGTGGTCATACGACAACCGACTCCAGTTCAACGTGACCAAGTGCAAAGTCGTAAGCATACGCCACCAGCTTATCTATGAATATCGACTTGGGGACCAGCAGTTACGTGTTTCTCAAGGAAATGACCTTGGGGTGATCGTGTAGGTCGAACTTGGTTGAGCGAGACAGGCTGAACAGGCATCAAAAAGAGCCAGTCAACATTTTGGACTCTTCCGGAGGGCGTTCGGGAATTTTGAGCCATCAATATTTCCGCAAATGTTGAACAGATACATGAAGCATCACGTGGAATATGCGATCCAGGGCTTGCGTAGTGGTGCAAGCGCGACGTCGATGCACTTGAAGTTCCACAACGTAGAGCGACCAAACTCGTTGTCTCATCTCATCTACCAACGCAGACTTCAGTCCCTGAGATTGTACTGTGGTGGATATCGACGTCAGCGAGGAGAGCTAATCATGCTTTACTTAATACTGACGAACCCAACTCACCCATGTCGCAACCTGTTGCAACTGAGCCAAAATTCCAACCTGAGAGGCTATCAGCTCAAACTGGCTACGCACTACAGTCGGCCTGATTGTCGAAGAAACATTTTCTCTCTCCCTGTGTCCTGTGCCTGGAATGCCCTACCGACTCACTTTATCCTTGTCCCAACAATAACGGTATGCAAAAACGCCTTGTTGAAACGCTCTCCAGCTTGCATTACTTGATATGAACAATGAACAGTGAGCAGTGATTTATCACGGGATAAAAGCAAGTGCTTGACATGTCCCGTAGGATGGTTGCGGTGAATATGATGAAAACAAAATATCTCTAGGTCATCTATCGAACGTCTGCCGAGATGAATAGTTTGATAAGTAACATCAGTGTAAAATTAAAATAAATTACCGAGCGTAAACGTTCAGAAAGACACTGGGGTGCAGTGATCGCTGATGTAAGGAGTGAGAAAAGTAAAATATGGTCGCTCACTTAGGTCCATTTGTTACATAAATCCTGTTGAAAAGCATGCTTGGCGTAATCCGCAATAGAAGAGCTTAGGTAACAAAATGTTGGGAGCTAAGAGCAACATCTAATCGTTTTTTGAGAACATCCAAGGTAGGAGAGGAAACAACTGAGTCTGGGAATGCGTTCCAGGGTTGGCAAACCCGAAGGGAAAAGTAATTCCGTCGACACTCTAGACGGCTGTATTGTTCCTTCAAATTTAAGCAGTTACCCTTGAGCTGCGTGTTGTGGTTAAGTATCAGCAAATGGAGACATACGTGGTGGGTTCACTCAGTATCTGATACGCTAATATGAGATCACCGCGCAGCCTTCGATAGCACCCGCTGAAAATTCCCAGCAACTTCAGCCTTCGGTGGTTAGAGTGATAGCGCGGTTCCTTTACATTCTTAGTTGCTCTTCGTTGTGGTGCCTCTATCGCTTCTAGGTCGCGCTTTAACCAAGGTTGCCAAGCTTGGATAACGTATTCAACATGCGGGCGCACGTAGGAATTGTGCATCATTGAGAAGATTGATGGATCAAATCTCCCGAATGCCCTTCGCAGCATGCTGACATGCTGGTTGCCTCTTTTCGCAGCTACCCCAGCCTGTTCTGAACAGTTGAGGTCGCCCTGTACGATCACACCAAGATCACGTTCCTGGGAGCTACTCTGCAATCCGGTTGTCCTAAGTGAATAGGTGTAGTTATGCCTATGGCGTAATTGTACTACGCGACATTTGTCTACGTTGAAGGGTAGGGCGTTTTGAACTGACCAGTTCGACACAGTGTTTAGATCGCACTGGAGCCGTTCATGGTCGCCCGGTCCTCTGATGCTTCACCGTATCTTGATATCATCAGTGAAAAATAAGAAATCGGAAATAACTGAGCTCGCCAAATCGTTAATGAACACCAAGAATAGACGAGGTCCAAGAACCGAGCCTTGTGGTACTCCACACCACATCGATTGCATGAGAAAATGATTCTCGGACTCTCACCACTAGCCGTCGTTCTTGTAGAAAATTGTCAATCCAACTCAGGGTTGGGTCGCCAATGCCGTAATTCCGAAGCTTCTGAAGGAGAATGCGACGGTCTAAGCGATCAATCGCTTTTGAAAAGTCCAAGTAGATGACATCGACCCCTCTCCATCATCAACAGCTTCAGTCCAGCTATTACGTGCAATTCATAGGTTAGTATTACACGAATGCTTTTGACGAAAGCCATGTTGCTCTGGGGCTATTAAATTGTGGCTTTCCATGTATTGCATCAGCGCATCTGCGATGACAGATTCCATCACTTTGGATAGTAGGGGAAGTAGTGTTATTGGACGGTAGTTGGCAGGATCAGTGCAGCTACCTCCTTTATGGATAGGAGTGATGACCCCTCGCTTTCATACTGGTGGAATACGGTTCTCCTCTAGACATCGCTGATAGAAAACAGCCAGTGGTTCTGCTAGATCACTAGCTACTGCCTGTAGAGACTTTGGTCGGATGTTGTCGGCTCCGGGAGAACTGTGGATACGCAAGGATAACAACTTCTTCAACACAGCTTCCGCAGTGAAGTTGATGTTTTCTAAACCAGATGGTGGAGTATTAGAAATGAGGAGAATGTTTGCGCTCGTTACCTGCTGGAAAGTTTGGGAGTAATGAAGCCGTAGGAGATCAGCTGCTTCCATTGCTGATCACGTGCACCCATCAGCCATGACTAGTGCTGGAACCCCCTGCTTCACCTTTCGAAGGCCGTTAACGTGCCTGTACAGGAGTTTGCGGTTCGTGCAGAATCGGTCCATTAACTCCTGCTGATGAGTGACCTTGTCTTCGCGGATCAGTTGCACACAGAAGTTACGATGTGTCACGTATGCAGTCCAGGTTTCGGCACTCGGGCAGTCTTGGTGATCTCGCCATGCTAAATCCCTCCGGGACATACATTTACGTGTCCTGCTCCTCAGAAATGAAGTACGCTTGTTTTTAGGTTGGAAGGACTTCTGCTCTGATGCGTGCGCTACTAGTGTACTAAACGTCCTTGTAAATGTTTCCCAGGCAACATCTGAGGGGCATTCGGTTAAGAAAGTCCAAGATGTATCCTTAACAAGCTTGGACAACACATCGATGATCCTTCCAAGTTTAATGTTTACTCCAACCATCCTACGGGGCTTGTTAAGCACATGCTTTTTTACCCGTGATAAATCATCTTTCATATATATATATATATATATATATATGTATATATAGTTCGCACCAGAATCATAGGTGGTAAATCGAGACGATTGTTTCTCAAACAGATGCTCCAATGTAAATTGGTCATCGTACCTTATTCAGTGAACACAGAAAAACATGATCCGTTTCCCCAATACCTAACTAAATGAACACACTATCACGGTTCACATTGTGCATGGGTATGAACCATGTCTCGTCCAGTAGAAGAGTTCCATCCAAGTGTGCCCTCAATGTTGCCCCTGCTCAAATATCCGTTATATTTGTTTTATTTTTTGATGCGCACACCCACAAACCTTTAAGCCAAGAGTATATATTTGATGTGGCTGAGGTTTGAAAAGGTTGAAGATTCATGGGTAAAGAGGAGCAATCCAGTGGTGTCAAGGAGATGTTGCTGAATCACTATGCAAGCAACAAGTGACCCGTTCCAAACATTTAGAAGAATCTGAAAAATTTGGTTGAGACCACAAGACAAACTGCTATTCGTTAGAGCACACAAAGCACAAAACGATGTGTCAATCTAGAAAAGAGGTGTAGGAGATGCAGATTGCGCGAAAGCAGTCCAGAAATGGAGTTTTGCGTTGAAAGCTACATTCCTTCCAAATGAGTGGAAAGTTAAACTCTTTGGATTACTGACAGAAAAGTGGTAGCCAAAAGTAAAAACCAAAAGCAATGTGGAATGAGTGCTGGCGAACCTTGTAAAAACAACAGAGGATTGCTTTTCAGGTGACTACAACGCTGTTGCTTAGTGAAAGACATCCTATAGATGAGAAACTCCCCAAACACAGAGACGCAAGGGATACACGAATACAGTAAGCATGCGGAGATTGTGCGGTAAAGCTTGGTAGCCACATGGAAAAGAAATACAAACAGTGTGAAGACAAAGATGCTGAAAGTGCGATGGGGATCTGAAGCATGCAAGATATGTGGGTGGTGTTTGTAGATCACGAGAATGGGAGTGCTGTTAGGCTGATACGGTTAGCCACAGTTAGGCACGGCAAACAGGTGACCTACCGCGACCTCTTGGTTAGTGATAGTTAGAGTGCTGGTTATGTGTGAGTCGTAGTACTTTTGTAGTTTCTCATCGAACTAAGAGGAAACAAAGGGAAATTTCAAACGGCGATTAAATATATGGTGGAAACTGCCTAACGGCTAGAAAACCAAAAGTGCACAAATAGCCTAACTCGATCCCGCTGGGTTACACTGAACAGACTGGAGTAACCAGGGTCAGAATTTGCAAGCATATAGCGGCTAGGGTGAGAGATAAGTGAACGAAGTGCATAACGTAACGCACGTGGAGAGCTATGAATGATAAGTGAGCGCACAATGTGATCGAGTCGTCAAGTTAACTTTATTGTTTAATAAACTTAGAAAATATCACAAAGATGTAACGCGCATGATCGTTTACCTCATGCAGCGGATAAGCGGCCATAAATGTGCCGTCTGACAGTAGCCTTGTGATACCAACCAGTGGGACTTTTGCGCGAACCACTTCGTCTGAAGAAGTAAAAAGTTCTGTTATAAAAGCGCTGGATCTTACCATCGCTAATTTCTTGAGCAGAGGTGGCCTGATTTTTCAAAACGCATCGCGTGCGACGAAGTATGTAGTCCACCACGAGTGCGCGCTCTGAAGCAGTAAAAAACTCGTCCCTTTCCTCAGGAATGTCGAATCTGACAGAAAAGTAGATAAGTCATTTTTCGGCGTCAATAATAAGTGCAGGGCAGTCCGATAAAACTACACGCGACACTGGGGAAGGTAGAGTAAATTTACTGCACGCACGCTTAGGCAGATGAATAAGTGAGATGTTCACACGCAGACCGTAAACAAGCTCATTACCAAGGCGACCTAAAGGAGGTAGATTTTTAGTGTTTTTTGACATGAAAAGGAGAAACGGATATTGTTAACATTTACACGAAGCGGGCAGTGACTTTGCATTAGGCCTTAAAATGAGATTCAAGTTTAGGTGCTCCATCCTACGCTTCCAGTTGATGCAAAATCAGAAAGCTAACAAGTAAGAGGGAATTTACGTACCAAGCCACAATGTCACAATTTGAAACAGGCTACGCAATGAACAATGATTTATGTGGGGTAAAAAAGCAGTTCCTTGACAACTCCCGCAGGATGGTTGGGATAAAACTACTATTATCAAACGATAGCTGAGTTATCTGTTTGAGCGTTTATCGAGCAGATACGCTGCTGAAAAACAGTAGTGCAAATGGGAATGGAATGTGAAGGACGTGGCAACATGGGGACAGTTATAGTAGATGTATTACATTTGAAAAGTACAAACAAGAATACTCAATTCTGTCCCGCATCTCCAGGTTTATGTAACATGCGCATCCGGTTTGGAGGGTTAATTAATATATTCCAAAGTTGCACAGTTTAAGCAACAAAGTGATGGGGGCCAAAGGCAAGATCCAATCGTTTTTTGGAAATATCCAAGGTGAGGGAGGAAACAAGGAAGTTTGGGAAAGCGTTACAGGTTGGCAAACCAGAATAAAAATATAATTGCGCCGGCATTCCAGGCGGCTATACTATGCACACAATTTCAGACGGTTACCTCTGATATTGGAGTTATGGCTGAGTTTCAGCACGTGACGGCATACGTGATTAGGGTCACACAATATTTGCTAGACTACTAGGACATCGCCGCGCAGCCTTCGGTAGCGGCCACTGAAAACTCCCAGTGACTTCAGCCTTTGATGGTAGGACAGATTTCGTTGGCCCTTGACGTTCTTTGTGGCCCTGCGTTGGGGTTTCTCTAAAACTTCTAAGTCGTACTTCAACCAAGGTTACCAGGCTTGGTTGGCGTAGTTAACGTGAGGGCGCACGTAAGAATTGTGCAGCATGAGGAAGATGGATGGGTCGAATCTACCGAATGCTCTCCGCAGCAAGCCGACTTGCTGGTTGCCTCGCTTCGCAGCTGTCTGTGACTGTTTTGAACAGTTAAGATCACTTAGAATGCGCACATCAAAATGGCGTTCTTGGGAAGTTGTTTGAAATACATGTGACTTAAGCCTATACACGCAGTCTTGTTTATGGCGCAATTGAACTGCGTGACATTTTTCCACATTGAATGGTAGGGTATTTAAAACTGACCAGGTTGAAATCGTGTTAAGGTCACGCTGGAGCATTTCGTGGTCGTTCGGTTCTTCGATCGCTCGCCATATCTTGATATCATCCGCGAAGAGTAGGAAAGCGAAGTGATTTCCCTCGCCAGTTCGTTCAAGAAAAAAAAAGAATAGACGGGGCCCGAGCACCGAGCCTTGTGGTACGCCGCACTCCACCACAGTTGCGTCGGACAGGGATTCTCGTACTCTCATTTCCAACCGACGTTCGTGCAGGAAATTGCCTATCCAACGCAGCAGTGAGTCATCAACGCTATGGAGCTGAAGTTTATGGAAAAGAATTTGGTGGTCTAAGTGACTAAACGCTTTTAAGAAGTCCAAGTAAATGACATCGACCCCTGCTGCACCATCAACTAATTCAGTCCGGCTGTTGCGTGCAATTAACAAGTTCCTAGTGCATGAGCGCTTTTTTAGAAAGCCATTTGCCCTGGTGCTATTATCTTGTGATTTGCCAGATACTGCATGAGTGCATCAGCTCTGATGGACTCCATAATGTTGGAAAGCACAGGGAGTAGCGTTATAGGACGGTATTTGGTTGGGTCAGTGCGACTACCTCCCTTATGAATAGGAGTGATTACCCCACCCTTCCATATTTTTGGAAAATGGTTCTCCTCCATACAGCGCTGATATAATATAGCCCGAGGCTCCGCCAGATCACTGGCTGCTACCTGTAAAGCCTTCGGTCGAATGTTATCGACACCAGGAGAGCTGTGGATACGCAGCGACAACAGTTTCTTTGACACACTCTGCAGTAAAAGTAATGTTAAATAAACCTGATGGCGGGACAATAGAAACAGAGATAATCGTTGGGCCTGTTACTCTCTAGAACGTTTGTGAGTAATGGAACCGTAAGGGATCGGCTGCTTCCGTTGCTGATCGCGTGCATCCATCAGTCGTGATCAGTGTTGGAATTCCTCGTTGCACCTTACGAAGGCCATTAACATGCCTTTATAAGAGTTTGTGGTTCGTGCAGAATGTTTTCATTAACTCCTGCTGATGCATCAGCTTGTCCTCGCGGATCATATGCACACAGAATTTAAGCTGTGCCACAAAGGCAGTCCAGGTTTCGGAATTCGCAGAGTCCTTGTGAGCTCTCCATGCTGAGTCCCTCAAGGACATGCATTTGCGTGTTCTGCTCCTCAGAAGTGACTTCCTTCTCCTTTGACGATGGAGGGATTTCTGCCCAGACGCGTGCGTTACCAGTGTGGTGAGTGTCCTAGTAAAAGTGTCCCAGGCGATTTCTGGGGCGCCTTCCGTTAAGAAGGTCCAAGATACCACCTTAACAAGCGCAAATAACAGGTTGTAGTGAGTGCCCGTATATATTTTATCTTCCTCTTCCTCTGGATATTGCACATAACATACATAGTTGAAGAGTAAAGTCACATGGTCACTGTGACCCAGGGGAGTGCTTGTAATTATTCCGTCTACCATGAGTTCTTCGTTGATTAGCACAAGATCAAGCATCAACGGCTTGTTAGCAGTTCGAAATCTGGTGGGAGTGTTCACGTGGTTTTCCAGAGGGTAGCTGGAAATTACCTCATGTAAAAAGGCTTTGAACTGCATGCTATCGGTCGCCGCTATTTCCAGATCGGGCACATTAAAGTCGGCTGCGAGGAGAGGGTGACTGTATGTCATGCTCAAAGCAACCTGAAGAACGTGGTTCAGTTTGGAGTCCGTTTCACACGTAGAGTTTGGTGGACGCTAAATCACAGCTACATGACGTGTGTCATTGTTCCGCAACCATAGCGGGCACCAAAGCGAATCTGGGGCACGGATCTCTGGGTGGTCAATAACTTCACATCGGAGGTTAGCCTTGTAACACAGAATTACGCCAACACCTCTTCCAGCTCTGTCATTCCGAAGCAGTGACATACCAGATAAATTGACTTCAGAAGCTGTTATCTCAAGGCCTAACTAGGTCTCCGTAATCATAATGAGAGCCCGTGGTTGTGACGCCTGGCTTTTTCTAAGTTTGGCCAACTTACCAAGAAAAACTTGGGCGTTAGTATACAAACATGATAGTGTTTTGCTCTTAGAAGTGTGTAGGTGGACAACAAACCTGTGTCTAATTTTAAGCCGACCGTTTGTCAGTCGGCCGCTAATCGCTTTTTGTGTGGGCTTTTGGTGCTTAAATTTCAGTCAGACTGCATGGTAGCATGGAGTATCCCAGATCGAGATGTTCCCTCGTGTGTCTCCCTGTCCCGTCAGGTGTCGCTAATGCCATGTTGTCTACAACGCTGCAGGATTGTGGAGGCAAATATTTTACTGAGGTTGCATGTTCCAATGTAGTGCTGATAAATAGTGGCCATGCGCCTGCTATCTGTAGCGTACTCTCGGTAGGCAACCTGGAGCGATGATTCAACGTGCTATCCACTAGGATTTCTGTCATTCCATCGGAGTGTAGCATGAATTTCAATATTTTTGGACCGCAGCCATTGTAGTTTGGAGATGAAGGAATTCTGGTTAGTGATTTAGCGATAACGTGGTCCAGAGAGAGTGCTTCGCGGATGTAGCACCACTGCTCTCGGTCATGTTTTTGCGCTTCGTGCTCAGCAGAGCCCAGTAGTTCAGGAACACCATGAACAAATACGGTTTTTCTGCTTTCGTTCATAGAAAGACCGCCATGGTTTTCTTTTTCCTTTGACCGTCCTTTCCAAGGACTATCGGGTAGCATGCATACCTCGCTCGATGAGTTGCAAAGATGAACTGCTGAGAGTAGGACTATCTTTGTCTCCTCAGTTGAATTCAAGGTTACTCGAAGTAATCGGGGTTCGCCGTAGTGAACTGACGTTGGGTGCCGGGCTACACAGCGTAGCCCAGTCGGGTCAACCCGAATACCAATCGCATCGCCGATGGAAGGCCACTGGTTGCGATTATCTACCCAATTGCCTTTTATTGTGCCAGAACTGGACTCAGGAACGTTGGTGCACACGACCGTTAACGCACTGTGGTACGGTTTAGCGCATGCTGGTTTGAGTGTTGTGGCTGTTAACTTGGATTGCTTTGCGGGCACTAAAGAAGGTTGTGAAAGCGGCGCCGCATCGCTCATGCTTGATTCAGAAGATGGATGTACGGGTGTCTCTTTTGGCGTTTTTATCAAGGCGATCGATGCGTATGTTACTTGGCTGTGGACTGTCTGTGTCGGTGTTGTGACCAACTCGTGAGATATGGCGTCTAGGGATGAATTAATAGCAATCACGCTGGATGTGTCTTGCTTGCTTAAAGGGTTAGTAACTGTCGGAGTAGGTAGAGCAGATGCCGTCGGGCGGTTAGAAAGCCTGACTTTAGCCAACGACTTAGGGACAGTTCTAAGGGGTTTGTTGTAGAGAAAGATCGGTGTTGTTAGATTCTAATGGCAAAGCCCTGAAGCTCGCCATCTGCTGGACTTTTTCAGTCCGTTTTTCGCACTTTTTCTCGAGCGATATTATCCAATTGACTATTAGAATTGCTCTGCATATTTGGCAAAACCAGAGCGAATCAGTCAAGTTGATTTGTCTCTTGTATGGTAGTTGACTTAGACCAGCACAGAGGGTGAAACGAAAGGCCGCAAAATTCACAAATAATGCCTCGCTTAACTTCTCGTATACACTACTGTTTCCCACGTTTGCGGTTAGGTGGGACCAATCCCATTGAGGGCGGTTGTTGAAAACGAACGCTGCCCTTGTATGGCTACGTGAGCTAGGGGGCGACTGACGTACGCGTTCTTTGTCTGAGTCGCACCGTATACGTCGGTTACCGTAGGTGAGTGTGCACGACGAGGACATAGATACACGTGAACGAAGCTCACGCACCATACATATAAATGAGACGATATTTGTGAGCATCAACACTTGGCTGCTTAATAGAGATGGCAGGAATACATAATGAAAGGAGGCATGAATCAACGGAGATGCGATGTCGTGGGTGCCACAATAGGCTGGGGAAGGGGCTGAGTAGTCGTCAAATTCAGTTGGGGCAATAGTTTGGTTAGATTGCAGCAAAAGTCTACTGAAACACGACGGATCGTATTATCTTGCATGTATGCCTGACAGTTCAGTTGTTCTGCGACTTTGGTCGTACGGTGTCAACAGAAAGCGCAAGAGACTGGTGAATCATACAGTGAGAAAGCATACATCAAGGTGGTCTCATGAGTGTGCGGATAAAGCGGAATTTTTAGAAATGGAAGAGTTTCGACCGATTTGCAGGCAGCCCTAACAGTAACCATAGGTGTCATGGTAAACGAAGCAAAGATCTAAAACTTTGCTAACTGTACGATTGAGCGTTTTGACCCTAAGTAAAACGCTGAGCAGCACGCAGAAATACCTGCTTCACTGCACAAGCGATACACGTTGTATGGGCATCTTGCACGCATTCAATTAATCTGAGATTTGCATTCTTATTGTTGCTAACTGCGAATAGGTCATACAAAAAGAAGCAACTTTGGACAGAAATTAGCGGCTGCTAAGCCAAAGCGATGGTAAGAACTAGCATAGAGCAGAGCGCATGCATCCCTGAACCGGCATATGCACACATGGGAGCAAAGCGATTGGGAAACCTCACTCATCCTTTTCTCCATTTTATTCGTTGTGAAGGCGGAAAACACAAGCATGGTTTAATTGTGCGTCGAACACAGTTCGCATATTGTATACAACACCGGGAGGGCAGTAACGCAGCATACCTTTTCCGGCGAGAAGGAGACCCATTGCGATTATCAAACATTTGCCAGGCTTTCATGAGAATAGTTAATCTATCCGATAACATCCATAATACCAGCGAGACATGGGTCTCGCTGGTATTATATGAAGTATACGAAGCTATTCATTCATTCAAGAGTGTGTATAGGAGAAGACGACCGCTGATTACGAAGCGCTGGTCTCCATTTTAATGAAGTACTGGGTACACCACAGATTCTTTAAAAAATAAACAGTTCGGGGACATTACATTTTCCAAATTTCACACTGACCGACGCGATTTCATCAACACGACGTAAGTCGAGTGGATGAGTACGAAGAAGTACTCACATGCCATGACTTTGGAAGCTTTCTAGAGCTTCCAACAGGGTATGAGTAGCTGTGGAGTTAAAGACGAACGTGAACATAGAGCCCAGGTGCCCTGCACCGCAACAGGCAGCGAGAGAAAAGACAAGTTGAAAGAAGGAGGTATATCTCCTGGGATTCTGTCAGGTAATAAATAACCCGTATACCAAATTAAACTTGATCTGATATATCTAGAAAGGCAACAACTATAGGTTTTCGAGAACAAACGGCGTTTCACGAGATGGTGGAATGTGAAGCTTGAGCCCCATGTTCACTGTCAGACGGGAAATCAGTTCGTTACGCTGTACGGATGCGAATTCTGGCCAATCCATGTGGAAGACATGCGTAGTCTTTCGGCCTTCGACAGTAGCTGTTTGCGGAGGATTGAACGTGTGTGTTGGCAACACAGAGCGCGCAATGATGACGTTAGACCCCGAGTCTTGGGCGAGGGGGATGTTCCGCTTTGTGGTTTCGTCTGACTGCGTCAAATGAGATGGTTTGACCACTTCCTGAGCATGCCTAACGAGCGTTTACCACCCTGCGCACTGTTTGTGCACGCTAGGTTACTTTGGAATACCGCGCGTGGTCATCAACGACCCACCTGGCAACAATGCATGAAATCAATGACATCTTGCTTGGTCACCGCTAGTCTTGTACGACTTCTCGGCTGGGGACCCATAGATGAAGTATGTCAAGGGCTCACAATGCTAGAGGCAATGGCGCAAAACCGGTCATAGTAGAAGCAATTTGCACAAGTCTACCTGAAATCACGTTCAAAAAAATACAAGCTCTTAAGAACCGCAAAAAGTACAAAAGGACGTGCGTAAAACGACAAAGATTTGTTGTTCAGTATATTTTCATTCCTCTTCAAATACTTTTACATGTTTTGTACGTAATATCATTCTCTAGTCCAAATTCCACGGTTTTGAATGGCACGATGTCTATTTTATAGACTTTTGCCTATATATATCGTTATGGAAAACCACCGTGAGGTAGATAGAATGTTAAAGATGAAGAGTATGGAAATAAGTCTGAGTCCACGGTGACTGCTGCATACGGTGTAAGCGTCCTGATAGAAATCTGGACGATTATTTCAACAGTGCAAAACCTGACTGTGCGAAAACCCTAACGAATAAATAACAGTTGCGCAGGAATCCTCATCACCATTCGTATAGATTACTGAGGCTAATTTTTCCGACATGGCTGCGCTGTAACGCTTCAAATGCCTAATGTTCAGGGTGGCTCCCCCTAAGATGAATGAACCTAGCGTGGCGATTCGTAGTGCACAACTGTGCGCCAATTGAACTGGGAGCACTAATGATGCGTTGTAGGATTGAAATCGGTGTCCTATCCTCTTCGCACATAGTATTGCTGACACCGACTCTCGCACCACCATTGTTAGCCCGGATGAGTATAGGGTGTGACAAGTTTCAGAAAGCGCAGTAGTTAAGAACGCCTAATTGTCATCCAGCGAATGTTGTTGATCCTGAGAGAATTGATGGCCTTTTACAGTACACGTGTCTCAAACGGGTACGTACAAAATGAGCGCATGTTTCACATCAAGCACACTTTATTGTTGCACGAGAAATGGCGGACGAGATAAGCTCAGATGTTGTTTGTGATAAGGCTGAGTGATCTCTCGCGAACAAGCGTAGTAAATACATGTACAAAAAGTGTAGGTTTATCGCCAAAATAGCTCTACATAATAATCATCGAATGCCGGAATCTTGATGAAGGCAGCAAAGGCACAAAATAAATTCTTTCTTTTCGTAATTCATCACATCCATAGTAGGTTCAAGTTCTCTAGAACGATAATTAGTACTCAGAGATTGCCAGCCGCAGTTCGTAGTAGTTCAAACCATATGTAACCAACAGTGATATATCTGAGGACTCAGAATTGGCCACTAGTTAAATTAGACTTGCAGTCCGGTCCGACAGACATTCATTATGTTTCACCTGTCACCTCTAGCAAAGTGCAAAAGAGCTGATCGAGGAGCTCAGTGTCCGAGCGCTTGAGGCGTCGGCCGCCAAACACTATGTACTGGATTCAATTTCCAGTTCAATTTATCTCTACCAGAAAATTTTATGCAAGCAATAAACCACTTGTGGAGTGCAGTAACGATAGAAAGAACGACGTCAAGACTCTGCACTTCGGGTGCGGCCCCAAAGGTTGGGATAGCCTTGGCTTACTTCAAAGTAAGTCGTGGTTCCCACCGGGTTGGGTGTTTTAATCAAGACAACTATGGTGGGGTTTTCAGAAACCATTCTCATCAATGCATATTTTCAAAAGCTTTTTGAGACGCATTTCAACTTCGTCTTCTTGTGGTTGATGGATAAAGGGAATTTCCGACATTAAATGTGAAGTATAGATAAACGAGTTCCCCCGATAG
>OX104066.1:72427369-72563796 GCA_944474145.2 Dicrocoelium dendriticum
TTAACACCTTCCCCCGCAAAAGTTGATATAAGATTTCATTTTTGGATCCAACTGCATTCTTACGACAGGTCTCCGTAGTCGATCAGTACAGCGCCGGGTCTGGGCCTTCGGTTCCTCTGAGACTTCTGTGCGGGATGCATCCGAATTGCTTTGGGGATTAAATGGCATGTCGAAACTCTCTAGTAGAATATCTAACGGTAGTAACCGAGCGCTTGTGCCCGCAGGGATGCTAGTTGGTCGCAGCTGATTGGAATGCCTGGTCCAAATCAAATTACCCACATTAACCTCATATAGCACCTGTCCAATATTTCTCCGTATCGATCCTACCACCCATTGCGGGTTTCCCGCGCGATAGTCTCTTACTAAGACACGTTGTCCGGGGTAAAAGCGGCGTGCTTGAGTTCTGTGTCGCTCGTTGTAGTACTGCTCCATCCGAACGTTCCTTTCTTGCTCATTAGTACACCTCGGAGTTAACAGGGAATTCACAGTACGGAGTTTTCTTCCCATTAGTGCTTCTGCCGGCGACAACTGGTTTGGTACTTGGGGATTTGAAGTTGATCTGTACACGAGCAAAAATGTATCAAGTATCTCCTGTGTGGTTCCTTCCCCCCCCGCATCTTTAGTAGCGATCGTTTAAACGTGTCGACGAAGCGCTCTGCTTGTCCATTTGACTGAGGGTGAAATGGTGGCGACCGTAGATGCGTGATACCATGCTGTGCGCAGTATTCGGCAAATTGGGAAGAAGTGAACTGAGAACCATTGTCAGTGACCAACGTTTCTGGTATTCCGTGTTGACTGAAAAGTTTCCTTAAAATGTTAATTGTTGCACCACTTGTCGCACGCTCCACACAGAAGACCTCAGGCCATTTGCTATAGGAATCAACAACCATTAGGTACTGCTGACCGTTTAGGGGACCAAAGAAATCAGCGTGCACGCGTTCCCACGGTTTTGTTGCCAACGGCCAGGAAGCTAAGTCAGCTTTTCTCGGTGCCTTACTAGCAAGCGCGCATCTGGGACATGACTTTACTAGTTGCTCGAGTTCCGAATCAATGTTTGGCCAGTAGACAAAACTCCGAGCAATGCTTTTCATTCTGTTAATTCCAGGATGTGCCCGATGAAATTGCTGAAGGACTCTTTGACGAAGTTCTTTGGGTATGACAATTCTCTCGGCCAAAAGTAAACACCCATTTACGATCGAAAGTTCGTCCTTTCTCCGAGAGAGAATTTGTAGCTCTCCGGATAGAGTATCACTTGGCCACTGCGTAGTGTGAAATTTGATTACCTGGCGCAAGAGGGGATCTCGCACAGTTGCGTCACGTACCATGTCGAACGTCACGGGAAGCTTCCTAAAATTCTCCATCAAGACCTGGTTGACCTCTGATTCAAGGGAGATTGCTGCAATTATAGATTCTTCCTGCTGATGCTGTTGTAGCTCCAATAACCGGGAAAGTGCGTCTGCTTGACCTATGTCCTTTGTAGCCGTGTACTTCACCGCAAAATCATAGGCGAGTAAGGCCGTGGCCCAACGCTGCAGTCTGTTCGCGGTATAAACGGGTATACCGGACTTTGATCCAAATATGGCTAGGAGTGGTTTATGGTCGGTAAGCAGGGTAAACCTCCTGCCATACAACATTTTGTGAAATTTCTTTATTGCAAAGACTATCGCTAATGCCTCTTTCTCTATCTGCCCGTAATTCTTTTCGGCTGGCGACAGTGATCGAGCTGCGTGTGCGATCGCTTTTTCCGATCCGTCAGCAAACTTATGAGAGATAACTACACCCACGCCATACTTCGAAGCGTCTGCCGCCACCACGATTTCAAGTGTAGGGTCGTTATGTGTCAGCATAAGGTCAGAACACAGCATTCGCTTCACCTCCTCAAAGGACTTCTGACAATCTTCGGACCAGTGCCAACGTTTGTCCTTGGTGAGTAACTCATTGAGTGGTCCACGCACGCTGTGCATATGTGGCAGAAATTGACTGTAATGACTGACGAGTCCTAAGAATGACCTCAGAGTAGGCACATCTTTGGGAGGTGGCATCTTTTTTATAGCATCGATGTTTGACGGATCTGGACGTCTACCGTTCTTGTCAATTATGAAGCCAAGAAAATTAATGGAGTCCATGAAAAACGTGCACTTTTCTGGGCGAAGTCTAAATCCGTACTCTTGTATGCGATCAAGTACTAAGTGCAGCTTTCTGAAAAGGTCATCTGGGTTAGTTCCGACGACAATGATATCGTCCAAATATGCGGCAGCACCATCTACATCTGTTAGCATAGTATCCATGATTTGCTGAAAAATTGCTGGCGCGGACTTAACTCCGAATGGAAGTCGATGATACTGATACAAACCTCGGTGCGTATTTATCGTCAGTAATTCTCTAGAAGCTTCATCAACTTCTATTTGTAAGTACGCATCCGATAGACCTAGCTTGGCAAAACACTGACCCCCATTTAGTTTCGAGAACAAATCATCTGGGACTGGCAGAGGATACTGATGCGTGTTTAACGCTTCATTCAGCCCAGTAGAAAAGTCGGCACATATTCGGATCTGGCCGTTCGGCTTCTTGACAACCACAATTGGAGCCGCCCAAGAAGAGTAGTTCACTGCATAGATAACCCCAAGTTTCTCCAAACGATCAAGTTCCTGGTCAACAATTGGGACTGCTGCGTAAGGTACTGGCCGCTTTGCACGGAAAACAGGAACAGCATCGGGTTTTAAGGACAATGAGGCTTGCAACTTTGTACACTTACCAAGTCCTTCAAGGAAAACAGGTGCATATTTCTCTCGAATTTGTTCGATTGCCATTGCCTTGGGGACTTTTGGTTTGTGTAAGTGTACACTTGCACAGATTTGATTAATGGGAACATCTAAGAGGTTGAATCGCTCAATCCAGTCTAATCCAAGGAGGTTCAAATTCTTGTGTGTTGTGACGAAAATAGTTCCCCAAGCGGTGAAGTTGGCAAAGCGACACTCACATTCAATCTGACCGATCAAGTTTAGACTCGTACCTGATGCGCTCTTCGCTTTATAGTTAGTTGGTTTAATGTCAGGTGAACCGATAGCTTTCCATAAGTTTTCCGTAATGACTGTAATATCGGAAGCCGTATCAATCTGCAGACGCGCTACTCTTCCGTTGATGGTAATAGTGACGAACTTTCTTCTATCTTTAACATCGTCCGTATAGTTAGCGTTTACTCTTGTCGCGAACCTTCGGTAACCTGCTTTTCGAGTATCACATGACGATCTAAATGAGGTTTTGAATCTGCAGTGGGTCTCCTTGTGCCCCCGTCTAAAGCACCTTTGACAAACATGTTTGCTGAAAGGACACCATCTCACAAAATGCCATCCTCCGCATTGCCAGCAAGGTGATGGGGGTTTGGATTGTGGATATCTGCTAGGTTGAGCGGTCGGTGGGTTGTTTCCTGAAATTTGCTGGACAGATATATCTGCGGAATGTGCTCTCGAATCTTCCACCATAGCCGTATCGTGCTTTAAATTCCTGATTCTTTGGGCTTCAGCAATGGCGTTTTGTAATGTAACATCTGTGTCGCGTTCCAACATACCAAGTATTCTCGTTCGTATCTCGGCGTCTTTTGGGGACTGTAGACTGCATACTAGTATCAAACACTCGAACTGGTCTTCCGTGAGCGACTTCAGTTTGAATTTCTGGCATTCACGTTTGACTATCGCCGCGTGAGCAATAAGACTGTCATTGTCCTTTTTGCATAGCTTTAGACAATTGTATCGGTTATTGAAAAGAGGCGACTGGTCTCCAAACAACGCTGTGAGTCGAGCAACTGTATCATCAAAGCTGAAATCATGCGCGTTGTTTGGCAAAATGTAGTTAATGTATCTGTCATGTTCAACCGTTCCGAGTTTTCGTAACAAAAGGCGAACTTTAGATGCATCATCGAGATCTGACAACTCTGCCCTGAAAACATCTTCATAGCGCCTGAACCACGCATCGAATATTAATCCTGAGTCAGGATCGAATATGAACTCATTAACACTACTGATCATCGCATCCGCCGAAGGTTTCCCATTGTTCTGAACGACCGTAGGCTGCACAGATAACATTTGGGTGAGGGTTTCAATCATACGCAGCTGTGCTGTTTCAAATTGCTGCTGTTGCTGCAACAAAATGATTTTCAGGTCTTCCGCTGAAATTGACATCTTGATCCACTACCTTCCGTCGCCAAAAATATATGTTATGGTTTTCGGCTGACCTACCGATGACCTGCTGCTAGCGTGCACTCTGATCAGCCCGACTTCCCAAAGCAGGAGACCGGCGTACGGCTGGCAAGTATATTTGCTTAACGTCCAACTAACGGTACATTCAATCTATGGCCAAATCAATAGCCCTCAGCGTAAAACGCTCTCATTGGCTGGTTCCGTCCCATTAACACACAGGTAGGTGGGGGGTTAGTAGTATATGATCCAGTTGTAAAAGTTGACTTTGTTCAGTGATAATACGCAAAACACTCATCAAAGTGGCTACTGGATGACAATCGGAATCCCACAGAGGGGAATGACGATCTACGATCAGTGTGTCACAGTAAGAACATTAAAGTGGAGTGTCATTGTTAAATTCAGGAAACGGGACGTTTCAGTTTATATGCGCGGACGGAATCTGAGGTAAAGTCTACTGGGCCGATAGTAGTGTCCTGTCAATCAACCTGGAGAAAGTGGCCCCCGGAAAGGTGGCTTTTCCTGAGTTACATTAGACGAAAGAACTAAAGTCATTAGAGGACGCAATATCTATCAATGCCAGGCTAAGGGTAGAAATATAATAATGTATCAAAACCATCGTGATTGCCACCTAGATAAACAAACCAGGTGACACAATAAGTACGCTATAATCCGACGAACACGTGTCCCCGGGAGTGATCAAACAATGTCTTTCAAGTCAACTAAGTCGTCAAAGTGAACCTCCATCATAAACTCCAATGGGAATGATGAAGAACAGTATACTTAACTGGATTCGCAGCCGCCGCACTAAAGGCTACAGGGGCGTGAGTTCATAGTTAGCCTCAGTACTGAGTATCGACCGGAACAAAGAGAAGAACCATAAATTGGTTGTGTGGCTTCACAAGCCATATCGCTCTGTCACATTGCTTCAGCTTTCGCTTAGACAGGAAAAATTACGAGATCAATGATGAATCAGACAAGGTCCGTGAATGATTGAATCGAAGTGAGTAAATGGTGTAGATTAAATCAGATGGGTCAAGGTCTTCACTCGTTTCGAACATAACATGGTGTGGAAGATGAAGGTTTCTCTCCAAAGTAGCCTTTTGAAGCTAAGGAAATTGCGGTTCCACGTGTTGCCATGTAGCAGGTCACAGCCAGACGAACATCTACTCCGTAGATGACCAGTTAATTCCGGTCCACAAAACAAAAGGAAACGGCACATTCTCAAAGTAAACTTGCTGAGTCACGTATGTGACTCAGTCGATGAATACGATACCAGCCCTAGCACATATGTGTCTGAGAACACGGTGTGTTCGTAACGTCTGTAGAGGCATTCAAGTTCTAGCATCTGTGACAGTGTGTTCGGAATGCATTAACCATTAGAAAGCTGGGGGTGCACCTACACACACAAATTTCCCGAATTTCAAGTGCTAATTCAATCAAGTAACATGACACTTGCCCGACGGCGAGAGATCCGCGCACTTTCAAACAAGTAACTGCCATCTGAACGCGTACAAACTTGAAGCGCTCGCGACGACGTAGTAAATTGGAGGAAAAAGCATCAAGGTGTGCGGCGTGGTTCTGACCACTTCTATACGCAAGTCAAACTGTGCGGTTGGACTACAGACAATGTCATAAAGTAAACATTAAAAATACACATGCGATGATTTCGTTGGTGCCTTCAGTGACTGGAGTACAGCAAAGTTGTGGGTGGCAAAATGTGGAGAAAGGTGAATGTACATGTGTGTGTCTAATTCGTTATGTCAATATAGCCTTCACAAAAACCCATTTTAGCCAAAGCCGTATGTGTGAAGCTAACATCCGGATATAATGCGGAAGATTTTTTTAGTGGATAATGGATGTCGACCATATCGACCTTTAAGTCAGAGCAGAACTTTACAACTACTTTACTACTGGGTGATGAGGGTAAACATCGGCAATGATGGGAAAACTCCGTAATCCATCGGAGTACTGTGACAATCCACACAGCAGTGTGTTCTTCTTTGAAACCGGATTGGGCTAACAGGATCGAAAGGGTCTTTCCAAACAGTAGCATTATTTTACCGTCTGGTGCACATAAGTAAAATGAATTAATCAGTGAGGAAATCCCTTGGTTGGGATTAAACTCCCAACCGTGACCTCACTTTGTGCTACCCTCATGCTGTGAAGCCAAAGGTTGTGGCTATGGTAATTCAGGAAAAGGAAGAATTGCGTGAACGAAGACAGAGAATAACGAACATGGTGAACATGACTGTCGCATTGTAGTATTCGGAGAGTTGTCAGGAGAGCCGGTTTGTTGATGACAATTCGACGACAAATATAGTTTTCGCATGCGGTTCTCACGAGGTTCAAGCTAAGAAGTGAAAGGTTCCATCAGGGCGCTTCACCAAGCTAACCGGTTTGGGAAATATCAACAGCCGTATGTGTGAATTAGTTTGGACTTCCATGGTCACCACAAATATTACCAGTTGATGGTCGGCCCTTGCATAGCCAGGTGTATCCACAATGCAAGCGTTCGTCTGCTAAGTTTGAACAAGCCATGAACCATATTGACGCACCGATGCACCAGACCGATATTGGTGCCCCACATTCAAATGAAGAAAGTGCGGGAGTTTTCAACCATTTCGCAGCTGTGTGCACTATTACTCTGACAAG
Organism: Dicrocoelium dendriticum; assembly: GCA_944474145.2. NCBI lineage: Eukaryota > Metazoa > Platyhelminthes > Trematoda > Plagiorchiida > Dicrocoeliidae > Dicrocoelium > Dicrocoelium dendriticum. The sequence goes on from OX104066.1 coordinate 72,434,218, forward strand.
GTATGCGGCATGCATGATCGCGTTTCACATAAAGGTCCAAATCAGCCCTTCAGCTATGTCATCATGCTTGCTTGACTACACTTGTGCAGATGAGAAATGGATCACTGTAATCAGGGTAGTATTCAAGTAAATTTGCGAAGGTCAAGTAAGGTTACGACGCACTACTTGTTCACTCAGTTAGAGGCTGCATACTTTGGATGAACAGATATTTCCACAGGGGCAAGCTAACTTTACATACGCCCCGGAAAATGTCCATAAGCGACAGATCGTTTAGAAGGGTTGAGTAAACGCGTTTCCACCGGCAATAATGAATAAGCCCTGAAGTGAATAGCGGTACTAATAGCGATGGCGCAGCGGCCAAAAGCAAAAAACAACGATTGCGCTTTCAATGACAACAGCAATGTGACAATGGACAATTCGTTTCAATAATCAACAACAGGCTTCAGACGGATACGATACAAGTGACTGCGCCTCACGAGGCGTGATTATATAACACGTGAACCAATGGCACGGGATAGCCACACTTAAGTCATCGCACAGCGCAAAACTTGTGGGAATGAGATCCCTCCATTGGTTTCACCTAGACTAACGTGCTAGCGACACGAAAGAGTTAAACGTGGAAGGGAGGCTCGATACACGAAATTAGCACATGGGAAATGCGCAGTATCCTTCAGAGGGCAAACATAGCAGGGGGAATGCGAGTAATGATGCATGGAGAGGGAGAACATGGAAGAAAATGTCCTAAAGTACATTAATGCGAGGATTGTAAACAGAGCATGGTTGGTGTTCGCATTTCCGAAGGTTATCTGAGCTTGGTTGGATTGGGGAAAGATGTCAGGGTTCGGATAGAGGATCCACTCACTGCTGGAATGAAGAGCATCACTATCCTTCTTATAACGATGCACCATCATTATCATCATTATACACATTAGCTGGAGGTGAAAAACACCTCAGTTACTGTGCCGTAATACATAAGAAAGGAAAAGAAAATACACAACAGGTGCAAGCCAGCTGAGCTATCAGTACTGGATGGACGTCGTTCCGGAAAGCTACCAGCCGGCTACCATGCAAAATTTGTATTATGCTAGGAAATGAGATCGCGGTTGGAGTGGGCGGTCAAGAGGAATAGGAAGGAAAAAAGAAACTCACAACTCGAACGCCACTGAGATCGGCTCCTAGCCATATCGGCAACTGTATACAGCCAAAGGAGTTCATAGTCCTTCCAAAACCAGGGAGCCGAGAGGCTCCAGTCGAAACCAACGTCAAAGTAAGGACATTCAATACTGTCGACGAAGTTATCACTTGGCCACCCCACTTATAACGATGCATTTCTCGTTAAACATAGTGATGCTTAGCGAGAAAGGTGAATATTACTGGCTATTTAGCCCTGATTCGACCGAGACCACATCAGAGAACACAGCCTGGATGCTTTCGTTCCCAATCATGCACTTCGGTGTCCGATCAGACCAGATCTTTGAAAATGTAGGAGAAACAAGTCAAAGTTCCTGTGTTCATCACCATCGCGACGAGACTGGACCTTAATGTAGTGCGATGGTTTGTGTGCCTCCGTGATCAATAGAGCTATGCTGTGTGATACTTTTTGCACCTTCAAGGCCACTCATACAAGATAGCTCAGTGGTTAGAAGGCAGATAGGCTGAGTCTCCTGACCGTTCAGGTTTTGGGTTGGAGTGAAGGTAGCTTCTTATACAATAAAACGACTCTCTCGACTAGAAGTGAACACAATGGCACTCGCAAAGCCATCAGGACGGAACTGCATGCTGGCTTGGAGAGAGACCGAGAAGCCTGGTGGTCTCATCGTGCATCGGAGGTAGAAAAGTGCACTGCCCCTAGTCCCCGTCGAAGGTTATTCCGTCTAATACGTGAAGCGGGCAGAAGGAGACCTGGCGATAGCGAGACCATACGTGACGACAATGGGCGGCCAATCCACAGTTTACCAAAACGTCTGAAAAACAGCTTAATCAGCTAGAGTTACTAGCTTCTCCTTCGGCCATTGATCGCCATTCTCCCTGTGCCGTCACCCTGGACCCGCCTTCACGCGCAGAAGTTGAGCATGAGCTCAGACGGTTTAAATTGAATAAGGTAGTCGGAGTAGATAAATTTGCTCCAACTCACTTTACATGCAGTGGATCTGTTCTTATAAATGGCCTGCACAACATAGTAATGAAGCTGTGGGAGCAGGAAGCTGTCGCAGTAGACTGAAGCCGCATCGTTATAGTCCCAAGTATCAAAGGGGGCTTACGTTCCGAATGCGGCAATCGTAAAGGGACAAGTCTGGTCCCAATTGTCACTTTCGTTTTTTATGTACTCACTGATACCCGTAAAAGCCAGTTTCTTGAGGAGCAAGCCGGATTTCATCACATTTTTAAATCACCTCAATTGTTGGTACACCCTGGTTGTATTCGAGAACATTAAAGGTGCCTTCGATTTAGTTGATCAGTGTGCTATTTGAAACTGACTACTCAGAAAAGGTGTGTCAAAAAAATATGTAAACATTATCATAGCGCTTTACGCGTACAGTTTGGGCGGAGTGAGGTCTTATGGCAAACTGTCGGAGTGAGACAAAGATGCCCGGTGGGAGCTTTGCTAGTTAACTTTTCCATCGACGAAGTCATGGGGACTGTGTCCATTGGGCACGACCTACAAGGCGTGAGTTGCTGCCCATTGAGCGAATAGTTGATTTGTAGTACGCCAAAGACATTACCCTTATACGTGACAGGTCACAAACGTGACAAGTAGCACTGAACACATTAGCATTGGCTGTCAGTCGTTTCGGGCTATGCTTCGCACCTCCGAAACGCAAAGTCCTTCTCCAAGAGTGGCAGGGAGCACCACTGCGCTGAGTCTTGGTGGTGATCAGTAAGAAGTCGTTCAGGAATTCAAATTACTGGATTAGCGCCCGTAGGATCAGATATGAGGTCACGAACCGTATAGCAAAAGCTCGAGGCGCTTTTGCCCAACCTAACCACCAGTGGCGCTAGAGCAATATCACTCTCGCCCTGAAGGGTAGAGTTTACAATGCAGTCATCCACTCAACACTAATGTACGGTTGCGAAACCTGGCCCATCAGATAGAGAGACATCATCGTTGTCTTCGCATCTTAGGTTTTGGCTAGTAAGAGCGCTGCATGAGCAACGAGCGTGTTCGGCGTCACGTATTTGGTGCAGGAACAGCGAGTGAACCGCCCAGCACTAGTATGTCAAGCACCAGGCCCCGATGGCTGGGCCACGTGTAGTGCATGCCAGTACACCGACTCCCGCGACCTGCGTTGTTTGTGCGCCGGGGGTCTAGGTAGAAGAAGAGTAGGGGAGGTCAAGAGATGAATTGATCAAGAGTAATGAAGTCCGTCACTTCGAAGTTGGCGTTGGTTGATGTGTTCGGACTGCCTGGATGGGGTCCGAAGGACGATGAACATGTTTGGTTGGATACAGTTGTTGACATGGCGAGGAGCCGACCCCAATAGCGTTTGCGTTGGGAGTTTCTCTGTTCCTACCCATCCTACTTATCTTTCTCCTCCAATCACGATAGCTATCCCCCTTGAGGCATAATCTGTTATTAAGTAGTGTGTTGCTTGTTTATTTTGTACCATATAGTGCTTAGTATCTTGCGTTTCGCTTAAATCATTATGTATTCCGGTACAATAGTTGTAGTATGTTTCCCAACTTCAGCTAATGAGGATGCTCACCACACTTGGATAGTGGAGCGATATATACTGAGGTAGCTATAAGGGGCTTAGTATTAGTGCAAGTTTGCCTCATTGCAGATTAGTAAAACTCCGTAATCAAATTCGTTTACTGCTGTTGCAGTGCACCGCAGCACCCAACACCCTAATTGCGGCGTTCATCTCCGTTATATCAGCCATAATGATCTCAGATGTGTATGGATTAAACTGATGGGTAACCATCTTAGGATTGTGCCGGGTCCGCTAGATGACTGTATCCATATGATAAGAAAGGAACACATTTAAATGGGTAAAAGCGAGGCCATAAATGCCATTACCATAACCGCAGATACCAGTGCGACCTCTCTCAGTACAAAAGCAAACATCTGTATGAAATGCGTAAAGCGCTTGTTGTTTACTCCTGGGAGACTTCCATCGCCCAAACCTAGGTGGGTCCGATAATCTGGAATATCATTGTCGTTGCCCAGCACTTTTTCGACCGCTCGATGTGCAAGAATCCCCGCAAAACCTTCATGGTCATCAACAGACAGAGGAACCCCAAGTTGTTGCGTTTTGCTGAGGCTTCTGCCATCCGGCGTTTGAAGCTTAATCTATGTAAACTACTTGAGTTTGTAAGCAATCTTGCTTTGCCTTGGTCACACAAGACAGGCTAGCCAACGCAACTAATCATCGATTTCTGCTATTGAATTATTACTTCAAATTGTTTGAAATTTCCACCCATTGTATGTAAGCGGCTGAAGAGAATACACGGATTATGCTGAATTCAGCATATTCCGCAGAAATGTTTGTTGTTCCTACTCTGTTAAAAATTTTTGAAGGGAAAGGATTGGATGACATTGTCGGTAGCTTAAGCCAGAACCCATGGGTGCTTAGTGTAAAACGAAAAAATGACCGTGAGTATAGTAGCAATGAACGTCTAGCATCCAGGTAATCGCTACCGTTGAATTTTGGAACCAAATAAGCAAATTAAGCAGCAGAAAAGCGGCTGAATAGTTTCATTTACGGTTACATACTCAACTTATCCAATGCGACTGAATCGGTAGACATACTTGCCCACCTACATTCGGAACACGCTGGAACGCGGGGTGAACTCGTTTGTCAGAATCCAAGTGCAACTGATTAATTACACCTGCGACTAGAGCACAAATCACCTGTTTTTAGTGAGACATATGAGGTTATACATCTTCTAAATAAATCAGTGGTTGAATGACGATATAATTGCTCGCGACAGGACATCTTCGATAACGCTTCATGACGCAAGTCCAAGTCAATAGCCCTGCTGAGCGACTCTTGTCCACAGCTGCCGCCAACTTCGATTCATACATTAGGTGAAGCTTTATTACTTTGGATCAACGATGCTTGTTGGACTCGTAAGCTTGCACACATCATGCTCTCTAAATGTATTGCAATAACCGAGGTACCACTTAAGGCTACCATAGTGTGTGTGGGTTTTCGAAAACAATCGCCTTGTGCAAACCAATCATGCTTGGCATAGGGTTTAGGTAAAAAGCGTAGAGTACAAAGGTGAAGTGAAGACAAATGCTTCAATACCATCTGGATACTGCTCAAACGACTCACAGAAATTGTCGTTTCAGGCTGAAAGGCCAAGTGAATGTGGTTTCCAATGGGATAATGCGACTGCTCTGTGTCGTGCAACATTGACAGCATTGACTGGTGGCTGACCTCTCGGGTGACGATCGGCGTCGTACCTGTAAGGGGAAGGTATACTAGATCGATCATGGCAGATAACTGATGGGTCCTTGGTACAATAAAACAAGTATGGCGTCCCACCAAACCCACTTGTGTATAGATGGCGGTAAACGACTATGGAACGATATCTTCTTTGATATCGAAAGTAATACTTTTCAGGAAACCATTCTGAAGACAAACGGATGCTTGCAGTGGTGCAGCCAATCTGATGCAAACAATTCACAAGCGAGGATGGAAAACAAATAGAGGATGTAGCGGGGTTAGCAAACACCACTGGTTAATTGCAAGTAGACCAGAATTGTGCAATCAGTGTTTTACCCGCACAACAGCCTTCTACGAACTGCCTGAATGGAGTCGATCAGGAGGGACACTCCGCTGCACCAGCGTTTTGTATGGGAATCCACCACTGGTCGGTGATAATCCACTGATGTGCAGTAACTTTGACGTACTAGTCCCATTCATGTGTCATGCTGCGCGAAAAGACACGTGGCACCGTGCATGGATGCAACAAGTATGCTCGTTCTAAGGGCAGCATTTTCCGAGGGCTGTGGCTCAAGCCTGCAAACGCTCAAACAAACTGCACACAGAACATTTTGACGATCCCCGAGCTTCAAACTCATCGTTGTAAGTTCGCTGTCCTCAGTACTTATTGGGTGAGCATCAGGAAGTGCGATGTGCTTCAACATGCTTCTCCGTCTATCAAATTGATATAGTCTACCTTTAATTCCGTCGTATTGGTAATGATCTTAGATTTCTGTAGTATCAACGTCAAAACCGTCCATGAAATGATATCGTCGGCATCAGCCCGCTTACGCGTTGGCTAATCTGAGGAAAATTCTAAGAGATAACCGAAGGGCGTGACAATAACGGCCTTCTGAGTTGTCTAAGATATTTGTCTAATAACCATATCTTTAGTCTCGGTAATAGCTCATCTTCTAGTATGCATCCGAAAGGTATCCGTGTACTAGGTTAGTAATCCGAGCAAGTTGATAGAAATGGATTTCTAGAACTTAAGAGCAAGTATTCCGCGTCGATGTCTCGGTATCCGTTATGCTAAGTCTGTTCCTACAGGCCGGTAAAATACACAAAGGTAGACGAAGGCATCAAGCAACAAAGCGCATCGACACAAGACCTACGTTCAACAGTGCAGCGGATATGTATTGTGTCAGAGGTACAATTATAGGTGAGAAGACTAAGATCTTCCACACAAGTCCACACGAAAGTAACAATTCACAGCACTATCAACATCGAAAATGAATAGTTTTGCGGTATGCCAGATCATGCCCCTGGTATGCAACGATGATATGTCAAAGAGGGCAACTGACCAAATATGTTCACCTATGAATCCACAAGTAGCGAGAGTGCACAGCAGCTACTGGTGGAATGAGGGTGGCAGAGCCTTTTTACGTGTTTAGGCATGCAGAAGTCTACGTGCTTTTCGCTATATGAGGAGTGGGCTGCGATTGAAATGTAACCAAACAACTTAGCCGTACATTGAGTGGTTGTGGTCTACCGCATTAGAGGATGCAAGTTTGAAGAGTCACTTTAAACTGGCCATTCAGGTAAAAGCATTGGTTACAGTACAACAGCCGAGGTAGCAGTCAATCTGTAGATTGGGAAACCTGAATGGGTAGTATAGTTGGGTGGAAGGAACGAACTATGCTCTATGGATGTCAACTCCTCGTCTGTGAAGCTTCGATTATTTTGAATCACCTTGGTGGAGTGCAACTGGTAGTGATGCAATTATCCCATTCTTGGTACGACACCAAGATAACACCACATGATAGTGCAAGAACTATGCGCTATCAGCAGACGAGACCTTGACATACGGTCCGTCACACAAGATGTGGGCGTAAACATAGGTTTCCTGAGGTAATTACCACGAGTGGGTTTGGTTTGTTATCAGTGTTGTAGTGAGACAGTCGAGCACTTTTTCCTTACCCAAATGTCACCTCCTGACCAACTCACATTAGCTTTCACAGCCCGCAAATACGAGATACATAAAAACACTTGTTCATCTCATTCATATAATTACCTCTATACCACAACGTTTCAAACAAACCAGGGGGTAGTACCCTAAAGGTAGACACGTAGCTCAACAACTATCGTGCAGCACAGAAATCGAATTACATATAGTGCAACTATAGACCCCACACACATTCTACACGTTAGCCAGAGGTGGGAAGCACCTCAGCTACTGTGCCGCAATATAGAAAAGAAAAAAAGGAATAAAATGCAAGTTGCAAGTCAACTGAGCTACCGGAAACGGATGGCATCGTTCCGGTAGGCTACCAGCCGGCTACTATGCAGCAGAAAAAAATTATTTACTATGCAAAATTATATAAGGCTAACTAATGAAATCGTGGTTGGAGGGGGAGGCTAGGAAGGGTGGGTGGGAAAAAGAAACTCACAGCACGAACGCCAATGAGGTCGGCTCCTTGCCATATCAGCAAGTGCGTCCAACCAAACGTGTTCTTCGTCTTTCGGACCCCAACCAGGGAGCCGTGACGCTCCAACCGAGGCCAGCTCAGAAGTGAGGGCCTTCATTACTCTCGACCAACTCATCTCTTGGACACCTCTCCTCTTCTTCTATCCACACCCCGGCGTGCAAACAACGCACGTCGCGGGAGCCGGTGGACTGGCACACGCAACACGTGGCCGAACCATCGGAGCCCGGTGCGTGAAATAACGGTGCTGAGCGGTTCATTTCCTATTCTTGTGCCGTAAACAAGACGTCGAACACGCACGTTGCTCATGTGATGTTCCCAATGGATGTGAGCTAATTTGCGAAGGCAACGGTGGTCGAACGTAACTAGCCTCTTCAGGTCCGCTGACTTAAGGGGCCAGGTTTCACAACCGTACAATAGGGTCGTACGTACTGCTGCATTGTACACTCTTCCCTTCAGGGCGAGAGTAATGCCGCTCCGGCGCCATAGGTGGCGAAGGTTAGAAAAAGCGCGTCGAGCTTTTGCTACACGGTTCGTGATCTCATCCTCAATCCCACGGGCGCTGACATAACTTCCCAGGTAGTTGAATTTTTGAACGACTTCTAGCTGATCCCCACCAAGGCTCAGCCTAGGAACTGTCACAGATTAGGGCAATATCATCAGCATACTCCAAGTCAAGAAGTCATTTACCTAGGAGCAGATCCACACCGTCTAAGTCGTGTCCTGTGAACGCGATATCCATGGCTTCGTCAACAGTGAAGTTGAAGAGAAAAGCTGAGAGCGGGCATCCTTGTTTCACACCGCTGGAGATATCAAAGGGCGACGACAGCGTGTCGAAAGCCATCACTCTGCCTGAACGACGCGTGTATAATGATCGGATAATATTTACATATTTCTCAGGTACACCTTTCCTGAGTAGACAGTCCCAAAGTGCACGTCTATCCACCGAATCGAAGGCACCTTTGATATCGAGGAACACGACAACAGTGGGCCGTCGATATATCTGACGGTGCTCCAACAACTGCGCAAAGTGAAGATGTGATCAATGCAGCCACGACCTCGGCGAAACCCGGCTTGCTCTTCACGAATATGACTTTCACGCGTGCCAGTCAGTCTGTGAAGGATGACAGAGGCAAGCAATTTGGAGGCGATGGAGATCAGACTGGTTCCTCTATGGTTACCGCATTCAGATCGTGAGCCTCCCTTGAAAATTGGGACTATGACGAAGCGGCTCCAGTCGGTTGGGACAGTTTCCTGCTCCCACAGTTTCACTAGTAACTCCTATAAATCATCCACGAGAGCGGATCCCCCGAATTTGAAGATGGCTGGAGATAGCTCAGCTGGTCATGCGGCTTTATTTAACTTCAACAGTGAGATCTCACGTTCGACTTCTGAGCGAGAGGGTAGATCCAAAGGGACAGCCCAGGGAGCGGGGCAATAAGTGGCCGGCGAGAAATCTAACAATTCCGACCGATTAAATTGCCTTTCAAAGTGTTCAGCCCAACGCTCTAAACCCTTTGACAAGTTGTGGTTAGGCTGTCCACTCTCGTCACGTATAGTTTCACTAACACCAGGTCTCCTGTTGCCCGTTTCCCGCATCAGCCGGAATAACTTACGATGGTTACCAAGGGAAGCGGCTATTTCCATCTCTGATGCACGATGAGACCACCAGGATAAGTAGTCTCTCTTCAGGATAGCACGGAGTTTTGCCCGGAGCTCTTTGCGAGTTTCATTGTGTTCACTTCCAGTCGGAATATGCCGGCGAACATCGATAAGTTCCAGAGACTACGAAGAGTCCCAATGTCCATGTTGGCGATTAGACTTACCACATGAGGATTTGCTTGTTGCTAGTAAGGACTGGTGAATATGAGACCAGTGAGCTTCAACTGCATCCAGTGAGCGCTTACTCAACTCGCATATCAGCGCACTTCGATACGCATTCAGAACATCTGTCTTTGTCAGTTGGCCGGTGTCAATGTGCTCAGAGCGTCGTCGTGGGCGTAAGCCAAAACGCATCCGCAGGTCAGCACACACAAGTGCATGGTAGGTGTCCACACCTGTGCTCCAAGTCGAGCGACAGTTCTGGACACAACCTCTCCAGCGGTAACTTATCGCAATGTGAACGATTTGTGTCCATTTCCGGTTCGAGGCTGGTGGGCGCCAAGTCACCCTCCGGCGGGTGCTGTGTCGGAAATTAGTGCACGCAAGAAGTAAGCGAGTATTCTCAAACAAATGAAGTAACCGCTCACCGTTATCATTATGGGAGCCTACACCGTGTTGGCCACCCAGATGCAGTTTATCAGTGGACAATTTTCCAACATGAGCGTTCAGATACCCAGCCATCACTACAGTATTCGTGCCTCTTCTGTGGCGAAGGAGCTCGTTCAGCTGACGATAGAAGTTGTCTTTTACCGAGTCAGCGATACAGTTTGTAGGTGCATAGGCAGTTTTGCAAAGGGCGCCCATGATTTCAGCTTTGATGACACTGTTGCCCAGTTCACAGAAATGTTTGGAGACCAGTCAGCGCTTTTTACTAATCGGTACAATTGCTTGAAGCTTTTCAAGAAAGTGAAAGTTTTATTGTTCATGCAATGACAGTAAGCGTGAATGCCAGAAAGTTAAACTAAAGTTTCTTAACGAAATTCAGTTCGAGTGTCTGATAGTAGCATGTAGTCCCAAAAAGATGCCGAAATCCGGACCAGAATACTTGGGATGTTGGAACGCGACCCAGATGTCACATTACAGAACGTCGTTGCTGAAGCCCAGAGGATCATAAATTCAAAGCATGGCGCAGCTATAGTGGAGGATTAAAAGGTGCATACTGGTGATATTACTGTCCGTCAAGTTTCAAGGAGCAACACCTCGGCAAATGAGTACAGGAGTAGTACACAAGCGAAACCCCATCAGCTTGTTAGCAATGCGGAGGTTGGTGTTTTGTGAGATGGTGCACTTTCAGTAAACATGTCTGCCATAGGCGTGGACACAAGGAGACCCACTGTATTTAGTGGTTAACATCTGCGCAAAATGTTCGCTGATGATGAATACCAGTATGTCAGCCACATTCCGTTAGCGGCAATTCGTTTTCCCAATACTGGCAGCAACTTGGCTTTCGAGCACGCCGAGAAAGATTATTATGAAAACCGATCCCGGAGGACTATCCATGTCGACTACCTTGATCTGTTTGTATGCCGCCGCCTCAAATACAAAACGTAAATTTTCTGTGTACAGTAGTCAAATCCCACAACTAGACAGAACTGACCGCCGGTTGGATCAAAGGATGGCTGAACACTCGCCAAACTCGGTGGTATAAATGATGACGTAACAAAACGGATCGCCCCTTATAATGAACCGGAGTCGTTTATCACCCATCACCAAGTACCTCATGAGAAGTGCTTTTTCTAGTGTTTATGATTAGAATGAATGGGAACGATATTTCATACTCCCACCATTTCATGGAGTCTCGTAATACATCAATCATCCAGATCAATCCTAAAACGTCTGGTCTGTTGACGTTTGTAATTGCTGCGAACTACTTACAAATGAGTCCCTAGCGGGACTGTCCTGTATACTTCAAACCGTTTGAGGCCTCAGATATCCACCCATAATTCAAATGCGCTGATCTGAGCGGACAAGCGGTCTCAAAGACCTACTCATTCGAGGCAAATTCAACACAAAGTTAACTCACCACCCAAGCCTATAGTGAGAACCGAAGTTCTAACTACGAATGACGGTGTTCCCACAATAAAAGTAAGTGGAAGTTAAGGACGGGTGATAACAAAGTTGGGCGCCTTGATAAAACTAATAGAAGAGGTTCTATGAGCATGTATAATATGTTACAACGGAAATCCACCTAGGTGTCCGAAGTACTGTGTTCAGGACTTTGCTGAACATGCATTTTAGCTTCTGTATAGGCTTTTGCGTAATGAAGTCAGCCCAACTAGTGTCAATGTTTCCTGCGATAAAACTGCGAATGTGGGTCATATAAACTTTCAATAGGTTTACCTTGGTTGTAAACTCGAACAGTGTTTGGTGCGATAGACTTCATTTGAATGGTGGTTGCATTGACATAAGGCACACTGTGTGCCCGTGAGATAACGTCCCTCTCCCGCCTCTAGCCAACGACAGGTCTAAAGAGATCACCACAAGCTCCATGTGACCTGCTTTTGTCCACGAGTACCGCATGAATGACAACACTAGCCTCGATTCCAGCAACGCCTCAGTACAATGTTGCTTTTCCTGCATTGCTATCCATAAATGCAGCAACTGGTTCCTTATGATTCATGACCGAGAAGCAGTCTCGGGTTAGGTCAGGCGAATCTGTCTGAAAAGATCGAGTCATGGTGAGATAGGATTTATGCATCCACTTCGGTAACAATCAGCTATCGTGCTGCAGAGTACTGGATGTTCGGAAGGTTGACCCTTACGTTGGAATACAGCCAAAAAATTCTTTTAGGCACCGAACAAAGTGCAAATGGACCGACTATCAAGCGCAAGCTAAACGGAAGTTACCAGTTTACTAAAGACTTGTGAACTCATAAGGATCAGCAAATGGGGAAGTCAACATCAGGGGGGATGATTGCAGACGCATCTTCTAAAAAATCAGTCTTAAGGCCTCAAGGAACATTTTAGGCAAAAAGAAAAAGCAGAGATCACACCGGCAGCCTCATTCATAATGAGCAACGACATCTGGCTCATTTTGTAGAGTGGCGCTAATAACAGCACAGTTGGCTGTTCCTCTCTGAGCGACTTTGTGATCAGATGTGCAGTATGGCTAATGGTCAAATGACTCAAATGCTGCATTTCGAGATGCGATGTCCTAAGTAATCGATCGGCCTACCTGCTCGAACAAGTACACAAAGAAGGAGACTGTTTGCATCAACGAGGATGAGTCGATTACAGTGACAACATCCAAGAAATGCAGAAGTGGCGTTCAGTGAAAAGCAAAGGTAACAATACTACTGCAGCGACAGTAATGTTTATATATGTTCTATTCAGTAGTCTTATTGTTGCAGAAGAAACCTGGAGCAGAAAGAAGTCGGTTTGCAACCGCGGATCGGTTACTTAAACTACTCGCTCTCTGAAGTGTGTGCTAGAACAATGACATGCGTAGCGCATGCTGAGAACGGCTGTGCTCCACGATTAAAAATAGCATGCTCAATTAAATTGACCTCCATGTTCCTTTAGATTAACTAAATAGAATCGTTGAGCATTCTACATGACTCGTGTGCTAGCGCTCCAGGTCACAAATAAGTCCAGGACGGATCGTTGGATAAATTTCCGAAGACAAGTAGGGTTCATCAAGAGCACCCCAGTTGGATGGCAGTTCTCCTCCTGGCTTTTTCATCCACGGAATCTCCTGACGTAGGCGTTAAGTGCTCGTTTGAAAATAACTAATTCATCTAGATGATGCCAATCGCACCCAGTTGACGCTTGACAATCGTGAGGTGTCACAGTCAGTTTTAGAAAAGTAATTCCGACTGACTTCGTCCCTCAGTTGACTGACTATACGGACCGAGATGCCAAATGCAGTTGCAAAATCGTCAGCTGATTGTCGTCTAGATGCTAAACCAGAGACGACTGCGTGCTAGTTGGTAAAGGTCAGGTGGTTGACCAGTTAAGTGGATAAACAACAGATGAATTGTGTCCGTCACATATACTGGCGGCCCACCGTCGTCGTGTTCCTCGATATCAAACGTGCATTCGATTCGGTGGATAGACATGCACTTTGGGACTGTCTACTCAGGACAGGTGTACCTGAGAAATATGTGCATATTATCCGAACATTATATGCTCGTAGCTCGGGCAGAGTGAGGGCTTACGGCAAGTTGTCGTCGCCCTTTAATATCTCCAGCGGCGTGAGACAAGGATGCCGGCTGTCACCTTTCCTCTTCAACTTCGCTGTTGATGAAGTCATGGAAATCGCGTTCACAGGACACGACTTAGAAGGTGTGGAGCTACTCCCAGGAGAACGACTTCTTGATTTAGAGTATGCTGATGATATTGCCCTCATCTGTGACAGCTCCCAGGGGTGCCAAGCGGCACTGGACAGATTAGCACTAGCTGTCAGCCGCTTCGGGCTTTGCTTCGCACCCTCGAAGTGCAAAGCGTTTCTTCAAGATTGGTCTGGACCGCCCCCTGTTCTGACCCTTGGTGGGGATCAGCTAGAAGTCGTTCAAAAATTCAACTATCTGGGAAGTTGTATCAGCGCCCGTGGGATTGAAGATGAAATCACGAACCGGACAGCAAAAGCTCGGGGCACTTTTGCTAACCTTCGCCACTTATGGCGCCGGTGCGACATCACTCTCACCCTGAAGGGTAGAGTGTACAATGCAGCAGTACGTTCGATCCTACTGTACGGTTGTGCAACTTGGCCACTAAGATCGGCGGACCTGAAGAGGCTAGTTACGTTCGACCACCGGTGCCTTCGTAATTTAGCTCACCTTTGGTGGGAACACCGCGTGAATAACGAGCGTGTTCGACATCTTGTTTATGGCACAGGAATAGGAAATGAACCGCTCAGCACCGTTATTTCACGCATCAGGCTCCGATGGCTCGGCCACGTGTTACGCATGCCAGCCCACCGACTTCCGCGACGTGTGTTGTTTGCGCGCCGGGGGTGTGGATGGAAGAAGAGGAGGGGTGGCCAAGCGATGAGTTGGTCCAGAAGAATGAAGGCCCTCACTTCTGAGCTGGCCTCGGTTGGAGCGTCTCGGCTCCCTGGTTGGGGTCCGAAAGACCATGAACACGTTTGGTTGGACACACTTGCTGATATGGCTAGGAGCCGACCTCAGTGGCGTTAGTGCTGTGAGTTTCTTTGTCCCACCCCATCCCTCTTAGCCTCCCCTCCAACCCCGATCTCATTACTTAGCCTTATATAATTTTGCATAATAATTTTTTTTGGTGCACAGCAGCCGGCTGGTAGCTTACCGGAACGATGCCCATCCGTTACCGGTAGCTCAGCCAGCTTTCACCAGTTGTTTTTTTCTCTCCTTTTTTCTTTGTATTGCGGCACAGTAGCTGAGGTGTTTCCCACCTCTAGCTAATGTGTATGATGATGATGATGATGAATTGTGTTGGTTGGGGAGAATACGTGTTGTTCACCGTTCACTGAACGAGTCTAGGTCTAGTTAACTGATGTGTGACGTAAATTTCAATGGAGGTGAACATGGACTTTGTAGCTAGAAGTTGGTGTGCTGACTACCGTACTCGGGCCCTTTGGTCACTCTCGTCTTTCAGTTCTGACCTCACAGAACAATCGACAACCACCGGTGGTGTATTTGCAACCACCAATCGGCCTGTTTTGCCGTGGTGTGAAGGAAGCACACATAAGTGGTGCATGTCGCGAGGAGGCTGTACCCTAGGCACCGCCTTAGCACCACACAATGACCACCTGTTTGTGACTGTGCGGTGTTGTAAAGATGTAGACGTTTTGATTATCAACGTTTGGCTGGTCGATGTAGATAACACACACACACACACACTTTGTTTCAGAAAACTTGGTAGACGACCGGTTAATATATTTATGATGATATGATGTATCATCAAGAATATTTTAACTGGCTGTCCACCAAGTTTTCTGAAACGATGACTTCCCGATCGGTTCCAAATATGTTCCAAGATATCGAGGACACACACTGTATTCGTAAGATAAATTATCTTAAGTAGTTGTGTGACAGTGAAGCACGAGTATAAAATACTGGCGTTCTTCTACCGACACCGCCGACTGTCCATTCGAGCGAAGTAACCCGATGTGAAACATGTGATCAGAGGTTCTGTAGTAGTTATGTTTTAGTAAATAGCTAACACAATCACTGCTATCCTTAACACACGCATCAAGCGCTAAGTCGGTTTCTTCCTCGTAATGTGGTGAGGATAGACACCCAAAATTTCGTTTTAGGTCGCTATCATGGATCAAGGTAGACGTGCATCAAATCAAAAAGACGATGATCTCGTCTTAGGTAACTGCCTCGGTAGTGAACTGTATCCGTCGATAACCCTGAGGAGGCCTAGAATTTCAAAACGCACACAAGTGGATCACCTGGGGACACAGAAAATCAGTTTCAGATTTTTTCTGATTGAACCATTGTAAGCATGAATATCGGAAGTCGATGACTCGGTAGCCAAAGAGACGATCAATCTACAGCGCTTCCTACTGACCTCATCACTGTCTTGTAGGTGGGCCTCGGCGTCAACTCAAGGCAGTTCCAAGAGGAACTACAGTTAGATCAGAAGTCAGTGTAAGCGAACATATGCTTTCGATCAGTCTTCATCTGGCTTCTACAGTTATATATAAATAAAAACAAAATGGTTGGACAGACATTACTAGTCGTTAGTTTAGAAGCGAGTTAAATACTGATAGCTAATCCAATTATGCGTAGTTCCAAGCCTACATGTGACGTTTATTTCGGTGAGGCGCAGCTATAACATGGTGCACATGAGCTCAAAACTACGGACCGGATTCCAATTCCATGCAAGAAGGGTGAATATCCAGCAGGTATACACATGCCTTCGGTATTGTAAGAAGAAGAAAACTTAAAACAGCTAATTCAAAAGTCAGCTAGTAGATCGCACGGAAGTAATATAAAAATGTCATGCGAACTTGCTAGTAAACTCCAGAACGACTGTTTGGTTGCGCATAAAGCACACCAAAGATGACATGATAGATGAGTAGCAAGCATGTGAACGAGAAAAATAGAGTTGTACTTTTGTCCGGTTGATAAAGTTGGTATGCAGGAAGACAGCGTACCATGAAGAGGGTGACCTACATCGGTGAGTACTTATAAAGCAAGCCTTCTGCATGGACTGGTATGAGTGGTCGGATTTGGAAGGACACTACATCAAGAAAGCTGCTTCAATGACCTATATAATACGTTTAAATGCTTGCTTAGTAAACCAGGACATATTACGGGGAAGCAACAGGTCTAGTGGGGTAATACACAGTGGTGAAAAATAACGACATTAGGCAGCGCGGGACAGAGGATCATCGCAGATGAGCAGCATAAAAGGGAAACCTCCCGACTTTTGTGAACACTTCCTTTACACGGAGTCAATAAGAGGAATTATGAGAAGAAATGATATAATACTCTGGCCCCTATTACTCGCGTGGACTTAGTATTTTACTAACACTACATTTGAACTTGCAGATAAAGAAAATGTCTGTGTCCATTATCACGATAAAATAGGCCGGGTTGATACACTCTTTGTTTTTAGTGAAGCTAGTCACAGTTATTAAGGAGAACAAAACCTACTGCGTGCGCACTGATTAGTAGTAGTCAGAAATTAAGTTATCTGGTGTCGTTCGGAAGAGATTATTGCAGTTTTGCCGTATCTTAACCGTTAGCTTTCGCTGTAAAAATACTGACTGAAGATAATAAGCTTCTGACCAGTGCACGTCTATTCACAATATCAGGTGCGCAGCCAGTTGTTACCGCTGATCACTTCCAGTAAATGTGGCTGTGTGACCGTGACGCAGCACAGCAGGTACCCGTGTACATACGAGAATGAAAGTGTGACTTGCAACAATCACAACAAAACTGGTTTCTGCATGCTGATAACAGTCAGCAATTAAGGAAACTATGATGGAAAATCAAGTATCTTTCACTGATATCAATGGGTAAAAAAGGAACTAGATGGATGTAGCCTCCGATGAAAGTGGTGTACATGTTAACTTCACGGACTGTCATGCGGCTTCACACATTCCGTTGTCGGACAGAATACAAGTTAGAGGGAGAGAGGGTTGTTGTCGAGGAGGTTGGCTAAAGTCTTTCAACACGGCGCCGAATAACTCACTGATTTCAAAGGCTTGCGTAGGTTAAACATTTCCGCATACCGTCCCATAGTTTGCCATGGTGCGTAAAGTTTAACGAAAACGAGATCGTTCGGTCCAAGGTTCAACTCATCTTCTTGTGCTTGAATTCGGTAACGGTCCATCGCAGAGGGTGGCTCACTGATGGCCTCATGCCTAACTGCAGATGGGTTTCGAGGCTCTGAAGGCTCTGGTGGATGGACTGACGCTTTCAAAGCGACCGAAAGGGAGGCTTCAATATCTGGCTCCAATGGAGCCGTGTCGGTGGCCATTCCAGTTCGACCCAATACATTTCCGGAGCAATCTTCAACCTATGGAATATTCAAAAATGGTGCACAGGATATAACATGCGGAGGCATAAAAGAGATAAGTAGGGCAGAATGTAAAGCAAAAATAGTGCAGACATGGTTACCTCTATTTCGATCATTTCTTCAGCTAGGCCTGTAAGAAACGCTTCGCGCTTCGAAGCGTTTTCAGCACTCGGATCGAGTTGACTGTATACCAGAACGAAATCGATTCGGCGTTTACCATCTTGAAAGTAAAGGTCCGGATTAGTCTGGATAAAGACAAAAGAAGTTAAAGTTGGACCAGAATAATGATCTTGGAAGCGTAATCCACGTTTGTAAGATTCATGCTGGCTCATAGGCCGCCACAAAATAGGTGCGTGTTGCAAGCATCATGTGATGCACACAAGGAGGATTTATAAACAGGTCATAAGAACTAGATTAAAGGCTAACTAAAGCAAGTTACACAGGTTTGAGAGGCGGGATTCTAATAAAGCTGGAAATTCCAAACGCGACAATAATAACCAATTGGAGTAAACGAACTGGATCGAAAAGGTAAACTAGGAAAATAACTGGAGAGAAATCCACGGACTTCGTCAACAGCCAAAGTAGGTGTAGTCGAGTGTCTCCGCTGGCGGCTTGACAACGTTGGGCTGCAGTACAACTATGCTCTCATCGTTGTCTGGCTGAATGAAAGTTCGGGACATCATTGTTATAAGTCAATACCACGATATCATAACAATGAGCAAATGTGTTATGGGTACAATAGCAATGCTCAAGGTGTGAGATAAAGAAGTTGGACAAGTGAGTATGATGATAAAGTGACAAGCGTTTTGGCGGATTCATCAGTATTCACACTTGGACGTGTGTAAAAGAACCGAGATGTTCATATGATAAAACTATAAACCCAGCTGGATGGGATTTTGAAAACACACAGTTGGTTTGTTATATGGACTTTAGGTTAATATAAGTAGTAAAAGAAATTGCGAGTAGAACAAGGATCCGTCAAGTCGTTTTTTAATATTGTCAGTTTGGAGGCAGAGACCACATAAGTTTGGAGAGCGTTAAACTGCTGACACACTCGAAGGGAGAGGAAACATCGATAACATTCCAGCGTGCCATAATGCAATATCAGCTCTGACCGAGGACCTCTTAGGTTGGTTTTGTGGTTCAATTCCAGCAGCGGGCGGCAAACGTGGTTTGGGCTCTTCAGTACCACATAAATCATTATTAGGTCCTGCAAACGCCGAAATTGACTGCTGTACATTCCTAGGGAATTCAATCTAAGCTGATAGGACATATGGAAGAGGCCCTTAACGTTATTGGCTGCTCTTCGCTGAAGAAGCGCGAGAACAGAGAAATCCTGTTTCTTCTGCGGCTGTCACGCATGGATGGCGTATTCCATGTGCAGTCGCACGCAGGTGTTAAACATTAGTGGGAAGATTGTGGGGTCAAACCGATTGAACGCTCCGCGAAGAAGGCCATAGGGCTGATAAGCGATTCTTGACGCCTTCTCCGCTTCATCCGATCATCCGAGATGGTCCTGAGCCAGCATACCAAGGTCACGTTGCTGAGCTTTTTGTAAGATGTGGCCTTCAAGCTGGAAAACGCTTACCGACTGATGACGCAGATGGACCACCTTGCACTTAAATATGTTGAACTGGAGTAGGTTTCTTGGTAACCACGTATGAGCGCAATCCAGGTCATGTTGGAGTAGCTATGAATCGTTTGTTATACCATAACTTCGTTGGAGAAAATCAGGAAGATAGAGGCGCTACATCTCGCCAAGTAGTTGATAAATATTAGAAAAAAGCGCGGTTCCAGCACCGAGCCCTGTGGAACACCGTATTCCATCTCAAGCGTGTTGCAGAGTGATCCCCTGGTACGCACTTGAAGCCTCTTTTGGTGAAGCAAGCTGGTACTCCGACAAAAGACAGGATCACTGATACGGTAACTCTGTAGCCTGTGATGTAGGATGCGGGGAACCAGGAACTCGAAAACTTGGAAAAGCCCAGGTAGAAGATTTTGATTGCGGCCCCATCACCATCATCATCATCATCATCATCATCACCACCATCGTCATCATCATCATCATCATCATCATTATACATGTCAGCTAGAGGTGGTAAAACACCTCCGCTATTGTACCGCACTACATAAAGGAAATACATACATACATACAATACGTAAAGGAAAAATAAATACGACAGTTGCATGCCAGCTGAGCTACCAGCAACGGATAGGCATCGTTCCGGTAAGCTACCAGCCGGCTACTAGGCAAAAACAAAAAATTTAATTATGTTTTACCCCACGAAATAAGATCGTAGATGGAGGGGTAGGCTAAAAGGGATGGGGTGGGACAAAGAAACTCACAGCATGAACGCCACTGAGGTCGGCTCCTTGCCATGTCAGCAAGTGTATCCAGCCAAACGTGTTCACTAACTTTTGGACCCCAACCAGGGAGCCGTGAAGCTCCAGCCGAGGCTAGCTCAGAAGTGAGGGACCTCTGGACCAAGTCATCGCTTGGCCACCCCTCCTCTTCTTCCACCCACATCCCCAATGAGCAAACAACGCATGTCAAGGAAGTCGGTGAGCTGGCATGCGCAACACGTGGCCAAGCCATCGGAGCCTGGTGCATGAAATAACGGTGCTGAGCGGTTCCTTTCCTATTCTTGTGCCGTAAACAAGATGTCGAACACGCTCGTTACTCACGCGGTGTTCCCACCAGATGTGAGCCAAACTGCGAAGGCACCGATGGTCGAACGTAAGTAGCCTCTACATGTCCGTCGATCTTAGGGGCCAGGTTTCACAACCGTACAATAGGGTCGTACGTACTGCTGCATTGTACACTCTACCCTTCAGGGCGAGAGTAATGTCGCGCCGGCGCCATAGGTGGCGAAGGTTAGCAAAAGCACTTCGAGCTTTTGCTACACGGTTCGTGATCTCGTCTTCGATACCAAGGGCGCTGATACAACTTCCCAGGTAATTGAATTTCTGAACGACTTCTAGCTGATCCCCACCAAGGGTCAGCACACGGGGCGATCCCTGCAAATCCTGGAGGAACGCTTTGCACTTCGGTGGTGCAAAGCAAAGCCCGAAGCGGCTGACAGCCAGTGCTAATCTGTCCAGTGCCGCTTGGCACGTCTGGGAGCTGTCACAGATGAGGGTAACGTGGTCTGCATACTCCAAGTCAAGAAGTCGATCTCCTGGGAGTAGCTCCAAACCTTCCAGGTCATGTCCTGTAAATGCAATCTCCATGACTTCGTCAATAGCGAAGTTGAAGAGGAAACGTGACAGCGGGCATCCTTGTCTCACACCACTGGAGATATTAAAGGGTGGCGACAGCTTGCCGTAAGTCCTCACTCTGCCTGTGCTACGCGCATATAATGCTTGGATAATATTTACATATTTCTCGGGCACACCTTTACTGAGTAGGCAATTCCAAAGGGCACATCGATCAACCGAATCGAAGGCACCTTTGATGTCAAGAAACACGACTACGGTGGGCCGCCAATATGTGTGACGGTGCTCCAACAACTGACGTAAGGTGAAGATGTGGTCGATGCAGCCACGACCATGACGAAACCCGGCTTGCTTCTCACGAATCTGGCTTTCACGAATGCCAGTCAGTCTGTGAAGAATTATGGACGCGAGTAATTTGGAGGCGATGGAGATCAGACTGATTCCTCTATGATTGCCGCATTCCGAGCGCGAGCCGCCTTTGAAGATGGGAACAATAACGGAGCGGCTCCAGTCCGTTGGGACAATCTCCTGCTCCCACAGTTTCACTAGTAATTCATGTATAGCATCAACAAGAGCAGAGCCTCCGAATTTGAAAAGAGCTGGAGGAAGATCATCTTGTCCTGCGGCTTTGTTCAACTTCAACAGTCCGATCTCACACGTTCGACTTCTGAGCGAGAGGGTGGATCCAAAGGGACAGCCCACGGAGCAGGGCGATCAGTGACCGTAGAATCGAACAATTCTAGCCGATTAAATTGCTTTTCAAAATGCTCAGCCCAACGTTTCAGACGTTTTGACAAATTGTGGATAGGCTGTCCACTCTCGTCACGTATAGTTTCACTAACACCAGGTCTCCTGTTGCCAGTTTCCCGTATCAGACGGAATAACTTACGATGGTTGCCAACGGCAGCGGCCATTTCCATCTCTGACGCACGATGAGACCACCAAGATTCGCGGTCTCTCTTCAGGCTAGCACGGAGTTTTGCCCGGAGCTCTTTGCGAGTTTCATTGTGCTCGCTTCCAGCCGGGATATGCCGACGAGCGTCGATTAGTTCCAGAGACTGCGAAGAGACCCAATGTCTATGTTGGCTATTAGACATATCACATGAGGATTTGCCTGCTGTTAGTAAGGTCTGGCGAACATGTGACCAGTGGCCATCAATTGTCTCCAGTGAGCGCTTGCTCAACTCGCATGTCAGTGTATTTCGAGACGCATTCAGAACAGCTGGCTTTGTCAGTTGGCTGGTGTCAATACGCTCACAGCGTCCTCGAGGGCGTCCGCCAAAAAGCATCCGCATGTCAGCACATACAAGTGCATGATCGGTGTCCACACATGTGCTCCAAATCGAGCGACAGTTCTGGACACAGCCTCTCCAGCGGTAACTTATCGCAATGTGATCGATCTGCGTGCAAGGCTGGTTCGAGGCTGGTGGGCGCCAAGTCACCCTTCGGCGGGTGCTGTGTCGGAAATTAGTGCACGCAAGAAATAAGCGAGCATCTTCACACAAATGAAGTAACCGCTCACCGTTATCATTACGGGAGCCTACACCGTGTTGACCGCCCAGATGCAGTTCATCAGTGGACAACTTTCCAACTTGTGCGTTCATATCCCCCGCCAGCACAAAAGTGTCCGTGCTTCTTCTGTGGCGAAGGAGCTGGGTCAGTTGGCGGTAGAAGTCGTTCTTTACCGAATCATCGCTACAGTTTGTGGGCGCATAGGCAGCGATGATGAATAGACATCTATTAGTCCCGCGCGACTTCGAAGTTTTGAACGAGCCAGCCAATCGGGCCGCACACATCCGGCTACTGATTGGAATCCAATCAACCAAAGCAGCTTCAGCCCGGGGACTCAGGGCAATGCCAACACCAGCTTGGCCGGTGCTCGAAGCTGCATCGTCACCGGATAGGCGCAAGGAGAAAATACTGCTTGCGTCACCTGAAGGAGATCGCAGAGTGAGCACAGTGCTCGAGTCTAGCAGGCGAGTCTCTGATAAGCAGCAGATATCGATCGAGATGGTCTCCAATGTTCGGGCAAGTGCTGCCTGTTGACCGATTTGTAGCAGTGTGCGTACATTGAGGCATACCAATCTGAAGGAGGATCGGGGGCTCCAAATGGAAGCCGGTGAACTGGATTGGACAGCTTGGTTGGACATGGGCTTGTCGACATGAGAGGAGTGACACTCCGCGTTCACGTGTGAGTTGAAATTAGAAGGTAAATGCCTAGCAAAGCATGTTGGGGGAGGGCCAAGAATCGGGGGCTTGAAAACTGGGGATATATAAGTGAAGTTGGAAGGGGACGGTAAGAGTGAAAAAGCGTAAGAGGGGGAATAAGAAGACGGGAAGGCTTGAGCAGTAGCATCCAAACCCCTATCCACCCTGCTCGATGCAGCAGATAGGGCATCGTTGATTATCCTCTGCGGTGGTCAGAGCATCAAGAAATTGTTTGAAGTAAAATTCATAGTATTGCGTGTCGGCCGGTGGCCGAGTGGTCGGCACGTTTGCTTTCCAACCATAAGGTCACCGGTTCGAATCCGCGTAGGGGTGGGCGTCCTCGCGGTATACTAAGCCCGCGCGCGACTAGTGGTGGTCGCGAGGCAGCGAAGCGCCGTTACGGCGTATAAGCTGACACCATAGTATTGCGTGGGTAGGATACTGTCAGATTGCCCAGGTCTAGACTGGAGAACGATTAGGGTTCTCAACCAAAGCCATTGGTTTAAAAACCTGACCGCAAGGCAGCGGGTTTGGCGTTGGGCTACAAGGAGTCCGTTTTAAGAAATAAAGTGCCACCCTCATTCCAACCCCCAACCTGGAGGACCAGGAGGCTGAGTTTGTCTGGCCTCTAACCATTGACCAATCTGGTATGAGTGACTCTGAAGGTGCAGAAGCACCGCCCAGCATAGCTTAATGGATCGCTGAGGCACACAAACCATCGCACCACGGTAAGGTCCAGCCTCATTGCCCCATCATCGGGCACTTTTGTCCAACTACCACGTGCCATCATCAGATTCGTGGTGCATGAATGATGTTGACGGTAGCCATACCACTCGGGTGCCAAGATGTTGTATTTTTCTTGGTAGTTCACTAAACTCTCAGCGACCACAGCTTCTCGCACCTCCGCGAGCAGGGTGGGGAGTCACTGGGCAATAGTTTGCATGGTCTGAATGGTTAGCGCTTTTAAGAATCGGGGTGATAATCCCCAGATTCCACATAGTGGGGACCAGCATTTCACCGAATCATCCTTGGAAGAACTGTAACAGTGGCTCGACTAGCTTGGTGGCCGCAGCCTTCAGTGCTTTCGGACGGATGTTGATGGCTGACGGAGAGCTATGATGGCTCTATGAGAGTAATTTCCTTAACACAACTGCTGGGTTGGAAGTAACATGTGTAAACCTTTGAGTCTATAAAATAGATGAGAGTGTGATAAGTGCAGGATGACAGACAGTACGAAAACCAGGGCGCATCGTAGCCGCACGGCATTGTCTGCTTCGTCGGCGCTTTTATGCCAAACCGTGTGTTGTTAAAAGTGGAGGGATGTCATGCTTTACTTTACGAAGACTGTTGACATGCCTATACAGCAGTTTGCCGTTTGGCTAGACGTTTTCGCCGTTAGTTTATCCTCACGTGAAAGTGTGGTACACTGGTTGTGATGGCTAAGGAAGTTGCCCCAAGCAGTGCCCCTTAACCCGTTTGGATTCACTTTTATTGTTCAAAGTGCACTGCAAGTGGCTGGCAGTACTAGTGGAGAGAAAAGGTACTCAGGTGACCAAGGTCTTCAGTAAGCTACCACTTAAGTGATATTTTGCTACTATGTGAAAAACGGTGTGCGATTTCTACTGTTCATGGAACTTATTATCCTACTGCGATTCCCTTAGTAATAGGACAACTAAACTGTCTATCCTCCTAATGAAGAAAGACCAACTCATGAGTGACAAATCACACTAAGTTTACCAGTTCACCCGTAGCCCGATAGTGCAATGATCTCTAGAGCATGTGCCAAAATTGGCACAGTAACAAATGGTAAGCTGATAGCCACACGATTTATCTCTATAAAAGCATTTACTCGCTTGGTCAAACTAGGCTTCCATTATCTTACTTGGACATGATAGCGTCTGTTTTCGGCGTTTTACTGAAGCAGTTGTGATCAGGATGATAAAGATTATAAATCACAACGGTTCACTATTCTCCACCATGGACTAGTGACATAAGCTGCTGACCAGTGAATACGGAATACTGAATACTGTATGTGGGAGCAAGTAGAAATATAAATCTGTGCATCTGCATCGTAATATAATAAAAAAAGTTATGAAATGTGTCTGCACTCCGTGACAATCGAATCGTTCGGCAAGTTCTTATGTAGCACTTTAGCATATCTGACTTACAGTTTCACAGGTTGCACAAATGAAGATGTCCTTGCCAATGTGCAATCGTTCTCTGAATCGAATGGGACTGAAATGGAAATTCCAATGACATTTTGAACTGTTGTACAGATTTAGCCTCCACGACTTGTTCTGGCAGACTGTTCCAAACATTTACCACTCTCCGTTCGAAGCACAGGGGGTGGGGTAATCGTTTTATATCCGGCACCACAAGCTTGTACCGGTGTCCGCGTGTGTTGCATGGGGTTCGCAAACGAAGCAGTGGCTTCAACATGGGAAAGGCACCGAGATGTAATATACGGTAGGTCATGATCAGATAGACTCGCATCTGACGATATGGAAAGTGCAGAGTCCGAGTTTATCGTACCGGTCTTCGTACGGTACTTCTAGTAAAATGGAATGAGCTTGGTAGCGACGTTTTGGACCCTTTCGATCTTCTGTGCCTCGCCTCGGGTGATTGGGTTGTAGCCAGATGTGCTGTACTCCAACATTAGTCTTAAGATGGTAGAGAAGAGGCGTGGCGACCTCTTCAGACCAAGTACAGAAGCTGCGTTTGATCGCCTAAAGCATGCGTAGTACGTTGGGATATAATCTGTTCCTTTTATCAACAGACTACAAATCGCTCGCGAGAGTACACCTAGGTCCTTCACGGAGGGTGTGAGATGTAGCGGTTGGCCGTCAGTGGTGTAAATTCGGCCACCGGCCCACCCTTCCCCAGGCTTATAAATACTGCTTTTAATGGGTTGACCGGCAGGCGGAGTTCCGCAGACCACATGGAGAGGTGGTTGAGGTCGTGCTGAAGTAGGCTGCAGTCGTCTGGAGTGCTAATTTCTCTCCAACTCTTCAGGTCGTCCGGAAACAAAACACGGCGACCGAAGTAGCTGAGGTGAATCGTGCTGCAAGTCGATAGTGGCCATTAGATCAGATCCTGAAGGAACTGAAGGATGCGCACACCCGAGGATTGCAAAAAGGACCAAACGGTCATCTAATCCCCCTGCGGGTAGCTGGAAAACTATCGTACTGCGAATAACCCGCAACTAATTGCATCGTGTGTGCCTAGGAAACTGTTGTTTGGCAGCGTTAGGTTGACATTGATACGGAACAAATAATATTTCACCTGTCTCCATCGTAAACACCCTTTGTAGCCATATACATGGAAATGTCTGTATAACGAACATCGAAATGATGAAATGTTTAACATATCGTAAGTGTTAATGGCACTTCCCCTTTTCACATTTGTTTGCGTAACGTAGCGTACAGGAGGAAATCAGTGTTAAAAAGTTAAGCTTACAATATGGTGTATCGGTACAGGGAAAATTTGTGATACGGAACAAGTACGGAAAATCTGTTGTATATCGAGTTCATCCACTGAATTAGTTCTGTATAACGAAAATTCATTATCACGAACTGAGTTCTGAGGTCTCCGAAATTTCGTTATACTGGTAGCTCAATGTATATGTTTTCCAGTTATTGCTTTCGGCACCGATAAAACGATACAAAATGCTAGCACCTACAATTTTTCTTTTCCTCATCACGTTAGTTAAATTGTCATCATGGACCACGATGTAAGTTAAATAACAAGTGGACCGATAAACATACCGAAGTGTAGGGGGATCTCCAACTCCTGCTGTCTGGCTTTTTTGAGCCTTTTGAATCAGCTGGAGAAAAATTCAACAAAGTCCGACAATATACCTGATGTGTCCATCTGTGAGGTTATTGGAGAGGTCGTCAGTAAGTGGCTATCCTCCGATAAGGGTCAAATGTTGTGAGGTGACCTACAAAGTAGAAGATCAACTTGTAGCCTACGTTTGACAGTTTCCGACCAAAAGAGAGAAATTAAATCCGCTTTGTGCCAGATTAAATGAGTAGGACAAAGGCTGTATAACTCTTAAGGTCAAAGGATAACTTTAATCCGAATGCGTCTCGTTCTGCACCATCTCCCGGCGCCGTGCATAAACAAGAAGTAATCTGATAAACAATGTCGCGACTAGCTGGCGGCCAGTAACCAAGGTTAAGGCGCCCTCATATCTTCTCGTGAATGCAAAAATGAGTAAGAACTGATAGGTGCTGGGTAAGACGATAACATCGCGCATGTTAATAGTGAGCGGAAATCGAATTGCGTGTGAAAAGCAGACACTAATGCACATTATCCTAGCCAATTTCAAATTCTTATTCTGTAGTTAAATAAGCAAAGTAATGGTATATTTCTCAACACGGCGAGACACAGACCGATTAGGTGGTTTAACCATTCTGCACAACATAAAAGCATAATAGAAAAAGTTGTTCGAGTTTTTCAATGTAGTTCTCCAAGTAGTCTCTGGGGGTGTTGTTCGGCTAGAAGTTATAAACAGGCGGAGAGGTCAAGAGGAAGAATGAATGTACAAGGTGTTAAGAGGAAATGCGCCAAGCGAACCACCGAGGCGCCTATCGCCGTTACGGAGCAAAGACACGGCAGGCGGCCAAACACAACCGCACAGATTGGGGCGAACAGATAGCCAACCGGAAGCAGTGGCCAATTAACACGAGGGTGGCGTTACTTGATTGGCCGTAAGTCGACCCTTCTGAAGCTTTCCAAGTGAGCTTTAAATACTATTCATGAACTTTCGTTCCCCTGCTCGTCAGATCCGGTCTTCTCTCTGTCCTGTGGGGGCCCAGCGACCTCGAATTCCGATTGAGAATCAAGCGTCAATTTAGGCGAGGAACGAACACTTCACAAGGTGCATTTGAAACGTCCTATGAATGGTTTCGTATGTTAGGAACAAAGCTGTTTAGCACAATGGGCACACGCATATGTATTGAGAGAGATGTCAACAACCCCCCTATCGTGCAAATCACCAAACTGGAGCACGTCACAACCAAGCTAACGGCGTTAGTGTGAGAACTCGGGTCATTGCAAAATGGGGCGAAAAATGAAGCAACCAGTTAACACAAAGTTTTGTTTCAAATTGGGAAAAATGGTGACGGAAACTCATGGAATCTTAATGTAAGTGGACGGTGTTGAAGCAGCAAGACTGTGTGTCCGAAAGGTTTAAACGCTGAACGACCGCCAGCAAACGCAATTCCAGATAACATGGAACGAGGGCTACGGCTGCTTGCGGATGATCCGCGGCTACCTTTGCGAATGATAGCAGAATAGTTGAAAATAAACAGAGACATTGTAAGCAGTATTGTTTATGAAATGGATGCAGCGACGCATCCGACGGGTTCGGCTAGAACTGCACTGGCGTAGACAGTGAAATTTCCTCCACAACAACTCCAGTGCTCGCAATGCGATCCGCATGATCAAGTTTTTCGCTCAATGCAAGGTGACTGTACTTCAACGCCGTTCTTATTCGACACTGGTAGACTTCTTGTTGTTTCCCTGCCTCAAATTAGTCCAGAAAAGTTTGCGCTTCACAGACATTGTGGATACCCAAAAATGTGTGATCACGTTACTTGGAGCGATTCCACAACAGCTTTACAACCAAAATCAGACGTGTGTTGGAGATAATGTTGATTACTCTGTAGGTCAATAAAGGTACTCTGTTAGCAACCCTTGTTTCCTTTATTTTCTCAGACCATGCACCAAATTTTCCAGACGCATCTTGTAGGTATAGCCCCTAGTTCAAGTAAAGTAATATGATCATCCGTGGAACTGTCTGCTGGGGACATGCTTCCATGCGAAGTAGTCTTTTAAAAGATTTCCTCCACACTTCCACACCTCATCTGGCCATGTGCTGATGTGGTTTGAAAGCAAGTAAGCCACCATCATGTTGACTCATTTTCTATGGCCGCTGTTATAGGCAAATAGGCCATCATCATCATGTCAAGCAACTGCTTTTTTACCTGTTATAAACCATTGTTCATCATCATGGTGACTCGCTTTGTAGGGCCGCTGTTACATGCTAAGCACTCCCTCCACACAGGCAATTGCACCTTTCAGCTCATTGGAGTCACGCACGTTTAATATTCGCTAATGAGTCTCTGAGGATTCGCTCTCGTGGGTGTACTAGTCAGCTTAGAAGCTTTAATCCGTCAACTCAGGAGATCGGACCAGTCATGGACAACAGCAGAAGATAGAAAATTAAGAAATGGGATGAAAAAATAATAATAGCCAATAACTTGCTTAGGTCCGACGGCTGTCAGATTCAAATTAAACATAAGGACCACAGAAAACAAATAATCACCCAAAGTGTTGATAAAAAGAGGTCACAAAAGATTATTGAGATAGACCCGACAGCTGCAGACGATCGAAAAGGGAAGAGATCGATGCCCCAAATTCATTTTGTAAGGAGCTGAAAACTGCTACAGGTACCCAAACCGTTGCCTCCAGCGAAGCAAAGAAAACAGTTATCAGCGTAGAACAAGTGTAAAGAAGACGGAGAGAAAAACCGTTAAGACAAATGTCCACCTTGGGCAGATTGAACGTGGAGCTACGCGGATTTTGGCTCAAATCCGTGTAAAACCGTCACCTAGTTACTGTTGAGATGCGAAACAAAAGCAAATAAACGTAGATGCAAAAATGGATCTGACGGGGCGACAAGTATGTTGCGTGCTCTTTTGAATATTTCCTGGGCATTGAAAACCTAGCTCCTCGGTTTTTATCTGTCGCACCAACAGTCTAGCTACATTTGTCAAGAGGAGAAACTGATTTAGCTCAGTTTTGAACTGGTTGGCTTGCTCTGTGAGCATAGCAATCAGTTCCAGCTAACAGAGTATGGTACTACGAAATTCGCACGCATTTGTGACGCGAAGTTCTGCCGAGGGAGAATATATATTTTGTTCCTTACGTTGTATTCCTCATCGTCACTAAACTTCAACTGATTCATTGGGCTGAAGCTAAAATTGCCCATTAGTTTTTGAAAGAAAAGTAACCTCATTTTTTGTCTTCGTAGCCATAGATAACCGAAGTTCAGCAACTTACATATATCGTGACATGTTGCGAACGACGATAAACCTAGAAGACTTTTAAAAGACTTTTCAGTGAATGACCGTTGTAAACGCTTCAGAGTATTAGGTCGCTCTTGCCGATGTGGTTGTATGTGATTGGATAGTACTTCAAAAGTAGGCGTACGCAAGTCAAATAAAGATCAAGCTTGGTCTTTGGTAAGATTGTTGAATTGTTGTTTAGACCGGTATCCTAACGGTAACAAGCTTGCTATGCAATCTGTGGGCGCGGGTTCGAGCCTGTGTTGAGACAGTGCGACTCTTGCAGTATCCTTAACCCACACGTAACTGGTGGTGGTTGCGCCGTCGATATTGTGTACCGCCGTAATGCAGATGTCTTTTTTAAACCCAAAGCGTACCTCACCACTGATAACTCTTGTTGAGCATGAGTTGAGAAGTTTAGTAAGTCATTATAGCGTATTCACCTCTCATGAACGAACTGAGTGGTATGGATTGGATCCACTTTTAGATCTAGCCTGCTTGATCGGGTGCTACATCTGTGACAGAAGACTCGGGACTTGTCAAGAAAAATTTACTTGACTGTCCATGTGACCAGAGCACAAAGAACTTCACGTCTGTTTGAGTGGTTTGCATAATTATCTGATGTTCTGGTGGAAATGCTTAGAGACTTTTTAAATCATCCGCACAAAGAAACAGATTTTCAAATCCATTTTTCTCGGGGATTTCGTTAACATAGACGTAGAACACAGCGAGAGAAAGGACGTTGTCTTGCCGAACTCCACTCGTGGTTGTGACTGCAGATTATCTAGTTAGACGGTGTGTTTGCGCTCTTCCAATAACGAGGTGAACAAAACCCCAGTCGCAAACACCGAATAACTTAGCTTTCAACAAAACCCGCTTTTGTGGTACACAGTAGAACTTTTTGTGTATATCGATGAAGATCATCAATACTGGTTTTTAACATCTACAGTCAAACCTGTCTAAGACGATCACTCAAGGGACCGACAAAAATTGGTCCCCTTGGACAGGTGAACGCCATGGAGAGGTTCATGCATAGGGACATTACTCAGAGAAAACTTTGGGGATGCTTTTGGCTGGTCGACACGGACAAGTGGTCGCCATAGCAGGTTGGACTGTATAACCGAAGTGAGGCATTCAATGAAATCTATTTGGCAGGCGTTATATGTGCGACTATTTCATAAAAACGAGTTGTTGTTCACTTAGGAATTTGTGTGTCAGAAGATATTCAAGGAGTAACATTTTGGTTATTTACTCAAACACCCTATGATGGAAGTGTTAACATGTTAACAAGCAAAACAAGGATGTTTTCGCCGCGATACGTGAGTATAATTGGCGGAATCCAGTCTTGCCCCGCAAGAGTATAGGACCAAACTGATTTTAAGACGGATTTAACATCTGGTAGTGCCATGGTTACCGCAGACAGTATGTAGTCTGTGCTATCTGTTTGGTTGACATGAGTAAGATCAGGATCGTTAATGAGTGAAGAATCGAAATATTCACTGGGCTTTTCACATATGCAGAGCGGATTGGTGATATCGACGTCATTGTGCCGGATGGGCATGGGGAGTCCATCGATGCGCCTATGGTTCCTTGATTGTAGCAATCGCGCGAGCGCAGGTATTTTGCGGGTATTGGAAATTGTCAGACGCTCTTAGGTTAAAGGTCGCAACCTGCTTTCAGTGGCGAACTTATTACAAAGGTTGGTAATACGCATAATGATGAAGAAGTCACTAGTCGCGTTAAACCTAACTCTAAGCTTGCGCAGCTTGAGACCTACTCCTGGTGATAGTTCGCTGGCGGCACTGCCCGATGGGGTTCACATCCGCTTGACAAGCGCGAGTATGTCTATACAGGTTAGAAAGTGTGTTGGAAACTCCGACGCAGACTCTACGAGATTTTTGATACGGAAAAAGTATCCCAACTGTGGTACCGGGGCAGCTTGAAAAATGAAGCCAATCCATAATGCACAGGGGATGATATAGTAGTTTGGAAGTTGGTTGGCTCGAAGAAGTTATACAACACGCAACAAGGTCCGGATCACTGTCTGGAAATTCACACAGGACAAGAACATCAAGGCGCGAGAAGTCACGAGTTAATACTATTACATCTCTAACTCCAACTTTGAGAGAGACAGGTAATTTGTTATGTCTAACCTGTCATACTGACGCTTGAAAGGAAGTTCCCGTATTTTTGAGAGCCAGAGAGTGATGCACAAAACACTTGTGGAATGTTGAAGACCCCGAAAAAAATCTTCCCAGGGGAGTAATGTGTTGCTTCGAATTGGAAGGCCTTCTCAGGGTTAGCTAGTGCGATATAATTATAAGTCACGGCAAAACTGTGCTTTACTCACCCACGAAGGCTGACCATTCAGCTCTAATACGCACGCCATGAACAGGGATAACTAATGAAAATGAATGATATACGAGGATATATCTAAAACCACATTCGTTAAAAAGCAACTTGACAGAGCCACTAGCACTGGAGTAGAGTAATAACTGGTTCTTGCGTGACTGAATTTTTATTATTTAAAAGCATGACAGGCAAGGAACTACTGATGTACCATAAGCAGTTGCACGCGTGTATATAGTTTTATAGCTCTGTTTGGTCAAGGAGGTTGCTACGCATATGGACAATATCCTGTGGAGGGGATAGATAACATTAGTACTTGGGATGCAAGCTTGTTACAGGAAGTGACATGGCTGGATAATATGAAGTCAACACGTTCCGGCTTTGAAATCCCACTACACCGACTTAGCTGTTCCACAAACCTGGCAATTTCTTTGAGATCCTTACTTAGGAGACCAGGAAATATCACGGGAAAGCAATATATCCAGTGTGGTAACACACGTGTTGTGATAAAACGCTGGACCAAAATCGGGTACGGGAGCAGACAGCTGTGGTCGCGCTCAAGCCGGACACGTAACAACTCGCGTCATGATGACGAACTGCTTGCATTAGCTTTCTGTGTGACTTGTCGCAGGCCCACTTCATGTTTCGAAACCGGGAAACGGAATTCTTTCGTTGTGACCGTCCAATACTCCCCTTTCAAAATTAGTATGCTTGCGTGCCTTTCGCAGTGGACTTTGTTCATACTTTTCGCCTTGGAGTCTACTTGTAGCCTTTGCGGTTATCTCCGCTTTCGGGTCAGCCTGAATTTTGCGTCATTTGTTACTTGCAACTCCCGTTGTGATGCAGGTAGTCGCTCAGCTTCGTCTATCAAGCCAAAGGTGTCTAGCAGGATGTCGCACGGTAGGGATAATGATTCTGGGGACTTTGAGTCTTTCCACAATTCGGTCTCAGCTGATTGGCGCGCCAGACCTATTTCACATCTCCTACCATTAGCTGGTAGATGACTCGATCATTTCTGCCAATCAGCGTTCCCGTCGTCCATCTGCTCGGTCTTCGGCAGCCTCGCGGGTACACCATGTCACCAATTTTGAAACAACGGACCGTCTTTCAGATTTTCCTCCACTTGACAACCGTAATGCTTTTCTTTTCTGCTTGGCACAAGGTTATGGAACAACATCCGGATCTTTCGTCCAAACAAAACTTCGGCAGGGGCTTTTCCATCTGCAGCGTTTGAGTTTGGAGCATTCCGATACATGAGTAGGAAAGACTGGATCGCTTTCTGCGGGACATTGTTTTGTACCATTTTACAAAGAGCACGTTTGAACCTATTCACGACCTGTTCCGCCTGTCCGTTTGATTGTAGATGTTAAGGTGGCGACAACATGTAGTGAATTTCTTTCTCCTTACACCACTCGCGAAAGGAAGTTGAAGTGAATTGCATTCCGTTGTTTGTCATCATCATCTCTGACAGGCCGAAATAACGGAACAACCTATTCAGCTCGTTGATGGTGTGTTGGGCATGCTACTTTGCATCGGGATCCCATCGGGCCACTTGGTGAGGTAGTTCATCAAAACAAGCTACGACTGACTGGCAATTGGTCCTGCATAACCTAAGTGGATTCAATGTCATGGCTTCCTTGCTTTAGGCCAAGTTTGCCAAGGTCACCTAGGAAGGGTATTCGACTTCGGTGACTAGGATTCACATCTTTAGTAGAATTGTTCCCAGTCGTTCTGCCTTGCCTCAGCCATATGTTGCATCGCTACCTATCCACTTACCTGCTGGACCAATAGCAAGCACATTGTCTGTCTACCCTAAGGAACGGGTGACGGGTGGACGCCACAGGTCCGACCCCTCTGACCTCAAACCAGCGCCGATCGCCGCGCAACGAAAATTGAAGCGAAGTCATACACGGTGCGTCAGTCGCTCTATCCTCTTGCTACCCCTGTTGTAGTGTACACATCCAGTTAATCCATTCCATCTTGTTAGTGGTGAATCTCTACACCACCACCTGCGGTCATTCCCACTTCGCTGCCCCAGTACTGACCGTGACCACATAATTTAGTAGAATTATCCACTCTAAGCTAGTGGTAAGTGAGAGATCGACAACATAGATTCTGAATAATATTCGCTAATGAGTCTCTGAGGATTCGCTCTCGTGGGTGTACTAGTCAGCTTAGAAGCTTTAATCCGTCAACTCAGGAGATCGGACCAGTCATGGACAACAGCAGAAGACAGAAAATTAAGAAATGGGATGAAAAAATAATAATAGCCAATAACTTGCTTAGGTCCGATGGCTGTCAGATTCAAATTAAACATAAGGACCACAGAAAAACAAATAATCACCCAAAGTGTTGATAAAAAGAGGTCACAAAAGATTATTGAGATAGACCCGACAGCTGCAGACGATCGAAAAGGGAAGAGATCGATGCCCCAAATTCATTTTGTAAGGAGCTGAAAACTGCTACAGGTACCCAAACCGTTGCCTCCAGCGAAGCATAGAAAACAGTTATCAGCGTAGAACAAGTGTAAAGAAGACGGAGAGAAAAACCGTTAAGACAAATGTCCACCTTGGGCAGATTGAAACGTGGAGCTACGCGGATTTTGGCTCAAAAACGTGCAAAACCGTCACCTAGTTACTGTTGAGATGCGAAACAAAAGCAAATAAACGTAGATGCAAAAATGGATCTGACGGGGCGACAAGTATGTTGCGTGCTCTTTTGAATATTTCCTGGGCATTGAAAACCTAGCTCCTCGGTTTTTACCTGTCGCACCAACAGTCTAGCTTCATTTGTCAAGAGGAGAAACTGATTTAGCTCAGTTTTGAACTGGTTGGCTTGCTCTGTGAGCATAGCAATCAGTTCCAGCTAACAGAGTATGGTACTACGAAATTCGCACGCATTTGTGACGCGAAGTTCTGCCGAGGGAGAATATATATTTTGTTCCTTACGTTGTATTCCTCATCGTCACTAAACTTCAACTGATTCATTGGGCTGAAGCTAAAATTGCCCATTAGTTTTTGAAAGAAAAGTAACCTCATTTTTTGTCTTCGTAGCCATAGATAACCGAAGTTCAGTAACTTACATATATCGTGACATGTTGCGAACGACGATAAACCTAGAAGACTTTTAAAAGACTTTTCAGTGAATGACCGTTGTAAACGCTTCAGAGTATTAGGTCGCTCTTGCCGATGTGGTTGTATGTGATTGGATAGTACTTCAAAAGTAGGCGTACGCAAGTCAAATAAAGATCAAGCTTGGTCTTTGGTAAGATTGTTGAATTGTTGTTTAGACCGGTATCCTAACGGTAACAAGCTTGCTATGCAATCTGTGGGCGCGGGTTCGAGCCTGTGTTGAGACAGTGCGACTCTTGCAGTATCCTTAACCCACACGTAACTGGTGGTGGTTGCGCCGTCGATATTGTGTACCGCCGTAATGCAGATGTCTTTTTTAAACCCAAAGCGTACCTCACCACTGATAACTCTTGTTGAGCATGAGTTGAGAAGTTTAGTAAGTCATTATAGCGTATTCACCTCTCATGAACGAACTGAGTGGTATGGATTGGATCCACTTTTAGATCTAGCCTGCTTGATCGGGTGCTACATCTGTGACAGAAGACGCGGGACTTGTCAAGAAAAATTTACGTAACTGTTCATGTGACCAGAGCACAAAGAACTTCACGTCCGTTTGAGTGGTTTGCATAATTATCTGATGTTCTGGTGGAAATGCTTAGAGAATTTTTAAATCATCCGCACAAAGAAACAAATTTTCAAATCCATTTTTCTCGGGGATTTCGTTAACATAGACGTAGAACACAGCGAGAGAAAGGACGTTGTCTTGCCGAACTCCACTCGTGGTTGTGACTGCAGATTATCTAGTTAGACGGTGTGTTTGCGCTCTTCCAATAACGAGGTGAACAAAACCCCAGTCGCAAACACCGAATAACTTAGCTTTCAACAAAACCCGCTTTTGTGGTACACAGTAGAACTTTTTGTGTATATCGATGAAGATCATCAATACTGGTTTTTAACATCTACAGTCAAACCTGTCTAAGACGATCACTCAAGGGACCGACAAAAAGTGGTCCCCTTGGACAGGTGAACGCCATGGAGAGGTTCATGCATAGGGACATTACTCAGAGAAAACTTTGGGGATGCTTTTGGCTGGTCGACACGGACAAGTGGTCGCCATAGCAGGTTGGACTGTATAACCGAAGTGAGGCATTCAATGAAATCTATTTGGCAGGCGTTATATGTGCGACTATTTCATAAAAACGAGTTGTTGTTCACTTAGGAATTTGTGTGTCAGAAGATATTCAAGGAGTAACATTTTGGTTGTTTACTCAAACACCCTATGATGGAAGTGTTAACATGTTAACAAGCAAAACAAGGATGTTTTCGCCGCGATACGTGAGTATAATTGGCGGAATCCAGTCTTGCCCCGCAAGAGTATAGGACCAAACTGATTTTAAGACGGATTTAACATCTGGTAGTGCCATGGTTACCGCAGACAGTATGTAGTCTGTGCTATCTGTTTGGTTGACATGAGTAAGATCAGGATCGTTAATGAGTGAAGAATCGAAATATTCACTGGGCTTTTCACATATGCAGAGCGGATTGGTGATATCGACGTCATTGTGCCGGATGGGCATGGGGAGTCCATCGATGCGCCTATGGTTCCTTGATTGTAGCAATCGCGCGAGCGCAGGTATTTTGCGGGTATTGGAAATTGTCAGACGCTCTTAGGTTAAAGGTCGCAACCTGCTTTCAGTGGCGAACTTATTGCAAAGGTTGGTAATACGCATAATGATGAAGAAGTCACTAGTCGCGTTAAACCTAACTCTAAGCTTGCGCAGCTTGAGACATACTCCTGGTGATAGTTCGCTGGCGGCACTGCGCGATGGGGTTCACGTCCGCTTGACAAGCGCGAGTATGTCTATACAGGTTAGAAAGTGCGTTAGAAACTCCGACGCAGACTCTACGAAATTTTTGATAAGGAAAAAAGTATCCCAACTGTGGTACCGGGGCAGCTTGGAAAAAGTGAAGCCAATCCACAATGCACAGGGGATGATATAGTAGTTTGGAAGTTGGTT
Source organism: Dicrocoelium dendriticum (assembly GCA_944474145.2). Lineage (NCBI taxonomy): Eukaryota > Metazoa > Platyhelminthes > Trematoda > Plagiorchiida > Dicrocoeliidae > Dicrocoelium > Dicrocoelium dendriticum. Next base: position 72,472,127 of record OX104066.1, read on the forward strand.
GGCTCGAAGTAGTTATACAACACGCAACAAGGTCCGGATCACTGTCTGGAAATTCACTCAGGACAAGAACATCAAGGCGCGAGAAGTCACGAGTTAATACTATTACATCTCTAACTCCAACTTTGAGAGTGACAGGTAATTTGTTATGTCTAACCTGTCATACTGACGCTTGAAAGGAAGTTCCCGTATTTTTGAGAGCCAGAGAGTGATGCACAAAACACTTGTGGAATGCTGAAGACCCCGGAAAAAATCTTCCTAGGGGAGTAATGTGTTGCTTCGAATTGGAAGGCCTTCTCAGGGTTAGCTAGTGCGATATAATTCTAAGTCACGGCAAAAATGTGCTTTACTCACCCACGAAGGCTGACCATTCAGCTCTAATACGCACGCCATGAACAGGGATAACTAATGAAAACGAATGGTATAAGAGGATATATCTAAAACCACATTCGTTAAAAAGCAACTTGACAGAGCCACTAGCACTGGAGTAGAGTAATAACTGGTTCTTGCGTGACTAAATTTTTATTATTTAAAAGCATGACAGGCAAGGAACTACTGATGTACCATAAGCAGTTGCACGCGTGTACATAGTTTTATAGCTCTGTTTGGTCAAGGAGGTTGCTACGCATACGTACAATATCCTGTGGAGGGGATAGATAACATTAGTACTTGGGATGCAAGCTTGTTACAGGAAGTGACATGGCTGGGTAATATGAAGTCAACACGTTCCGGCTTTGAAATCCCACTACACCGACTTAGCTGTTCCACAAACCTGGCAATTCCTTTGAGATCCTTACTTAGGAGACCAGGAAATATCAAGGGAAAGCAATATATCCAGTGTGGTAACACACGTGTTGTGATAAAACGCTGGACCAAAGTCGGGTACGGGAGCAGACAGCTGTGGTCGCGCTCAAGCTGGCCACGTAACAACTCGCGTCATGATGACGAACTGCTTGCATTAGCTTTCTGTGTGACTTGTCGCAGGCCCACTTCATGTTTCGAAACCGTGAAACGGAATTTTTTCGTTGTGACCGCCCAATACTCCCCTTTCAAATTGAGTATGCTTGCGTGCCTTTCGCAGTGGACTTTGTCCATAGTTTTCGCCTTGGAGTCTACTTGTAGCCTTTGCGGTTATCTCCGCTTTCGGGTCAGCCTGAATTTTGCGTCATTTGTTACTTGCAACGCTCGTTGTGATGCAGGTAGCCGCTCAGCTTCGTCTATCAAGCCAAAGGTGTCTAGCAGGATGTCGCACGGTAGGGATAATGATTCTGGGGACTTTGAGTCTTTCCACAATTCGGCCTCAGCTGATTGGCGCGCCCGACCTATTTCACATTTCTTACCATTAGCTGGTAGATGACTCGATCATTTCTGCCAACCAGCGTTCCTGTCGTCCATCTGCTCGGTCTTCGGCAGCCTCGCGGGTACACCATGTCACCAATTTTGAAACAACGGACCGTCTTTCAGATTTTCCTCCACTTGACAACCGTAATGCTTTTCTTTCCTGCTTGGCACAAGGTTATGGAACAACATCCGGATCTTTCGTCCAAACAAAACTTCGGCAGGGGCTTTTCCATCTGCAGCGTTTGAGTTTGGAGCATTCCGATACATGAGTAGGAAAGACTGGATCGCGTTCTGCGGGACATTATGTTGTACCACTTTACAAAGAGCACATTTGAACGTATTCACGACCCGTTCCACCTGTCCGTTTGATTGTAGATGTTAAGGTGGTGACAACATGTGCTGAATTTCTTTCTCCTTACACCACTCGCGGAAGGAAGTTGAAGTGAATTGCATTCCGTTGTTTGTCACCATCATCTCTGGCAGGCCGAAATAATGGAACAGCTTATTCAGCTCGTTGATGGTGTGTTGGGCAGGCTACTTTGCATCGGGCCACTTGGTGAGGTAGTTCATCAAAACAAGCTACGACTGACTGGCAATTGGTCCTGCATAACCTAAGTGGATTCGATGTCATGGCTTCCTTGCTTTAGGCCAAGTTTGCCAAGGTCACCTAGGAAGGGTATTCGACTTCGGTGACTAGGATTCACATCTTTAGTAGAATTGTTCCCAGTCGTTCTGCCTTGCCTCAGCCATATATTGCATCGCTACCTATCCACTTACCTGCTGGACCAATAGCAAGCACATTGTCTGTCTACCCTAAGGAACGGGTGACTCATCTGGACGCCACAGGTCCGACCCCTCTGACCTCAAACCAGCGCCGATCGCCGCGCAACGAAAATTGAAGCGAAGTCATACACGGTGCGTCAGTCGCTCTATCCTCTTGCTACCCCTGTTGTAGTGTACACATCCAGTTACTCCATTCCATCTTGTTAGTGGTGAATCTCTACACCACCACCTGCGGTCATTCCCACTTCGCTGCCCCAGTACTGACCGTGACCACATAATTTAGTAGAATTATCCACTCTAAGCTAGTGGTAAGTGAGAGATCGACAACATAGATTCTGAACTCCCCTTTTCTATCTAACCCCTTTTGGAAATGGTGCAAGTCAAAATAACAAAGTACACGCCTCAAGTGGATATGGCCCATTCGAAAATCAATTGTGACCTATGTGTAAAAACTTAAGTCTGGTCCAGTTTACTTTAACTTTCAAAAAGCGTACCATTCGAAACGTTTAGAGATGAGTGCACACGAAACTAGACAGTACAGCAGCAAAACCGAAGCACTTTGATTCTGCCAGGTGTGCAAATCCATTCCTGTCGTTAGTTGCGTAATTTTCCTAATGAAAAAGTGTAAAAAGTTGGCGGAAACCGTTGAGCAACTGATGAACGCTCGCAACGCAGCTGTGAAAGTAAACAACGCTATACTTGAAATTGAACGGACACCTACAAACTCCCCGTTTAGGCCGAGGAAGAGGGCTAGGCATCCCAACCCCACCATCACGTCTCAGTCTCCAACGGCCCCTGGCCTCATGACTCCACTAAGTGAAAAAGTCGTTTACAACACACTTGCTACTACGTCCTCCAAGGGTGTAATAACTAGTAATTCAGTTGACATACTCGACACACAAAACTCCAGCAAGCCTACGGTAAAAATAACTGGACATCCTACGCAGCGGTTGCTTCTAGGAAAACGCCGTCAAAGACACCTGTGACTCCGCTTATCGGAGAGGTCAAAACTGTGCCTCAACATGGATCGCTATCGCTAGTGGGGTTCACAAATCCACAAAAAGCAAAAGAACCTAGTGCTGTTAAGTTGCAAACCACAAGACGGAATCATGGTGCCTTAAGTCTTGTGTGCACTAACGTTCCTGAATCCAAATCCAACACAATAAAGGGCAAACTGATAAACGATCGTTGTCAGTGGGATTCCATCTGTAGTGCCATCATCATGCGCGCTGAACCCACTACGCTGAGTCGCATCGCAAGACACCCAAACAACTTACACTACGGTAAACCACGACTACTTCGAGTAACACTACATTCCGCGGAAGAAACGGAATCCATTCTGCTCGCTGAAAATCAACATCACAGAGCATCGAACGGAGTATGTATCTTACCGGATATTCCGTGGAAAGAACGTTCAAAGGATATGGACAATCAACAGGGAAGTCGAAAACACGCGTTGAAAACCGTCATTATTCATGGTGTCCCCGAGTCTCAAGCTTCACCTCCTGAAGAAGTTCAGGCACATGATCCGGAGCAATGACGATACATTCGTGAGGCGTTGTCTTTAGAAAATGTCATTGTTACCTCCCTGACCAAGATTCCCGTGTCACCAAATTACAAAGGGTGTGGTCTTAGGTTGCTGAAGTTGGTCTTACCGTCTGAGCTAACTTTACAGACAATTCTAGAGAACTGGGGTAAATTCCGAAACATGCTACCAACAGAAATTCGAATTAAAACAGCAGGTTTACGACCAGAAGCTACTGGTTACTCCATGTAGAGAACCAACTCAGTTGTTGCAGAGTCCACCACAGAGACTGATCTGACTGCCGTCATAGCATCCAGCGAAGCACTGCAGGAGGTGAGTGACCATCAGGATCATCATGAACCTGATCACACGGTGCAGAGAGTTATCCCAAGTCATTCTCGCAAGCCTAAGACTATTCCAAAAAAAACTAGTAGCAGCCGACCTCAAGAGGGTCGGCCAAGTCTCAAACATGTTGTCTATATTCACAAATAACCTTCTAACCTATCAGTCACTCTCCTGATTTTATACCAACGCCTAAGGTATTTTAAGCAAAGTGACGGAGCTTCGCCTAAGTCAGACCTTGATGTCAAGCGACCTCGTTATGATAACCGAGACCTGGTTCAATAAAGCAATCACTGATGCAGAAATCGCACTACCTGGGATGTCTATTCTACGCAACGATCGACAAAGTAGAGGAGGTGGAGTAGTACTTTATTCTCCCAGCGAACTACACATCAATCTCATCGATGACCCAGAGGTTCAGATTGTCGATACGCTTAGGTGTCGTCTTCAACTTAGCCGTGGGGACGCATGTTTGTTGGGTGTGGTGTATCGCCCTCCGTCGGCTATTTTGGAAATGGACAACCGCCTAGCCTCCACAATGAAGACCATTCTCTCGCAGTCGTACAGCCACATTCTCCTGGTTGGCGACTTCAATATTCATACCATAGAAACCCCAGCCTGTATCAATGAACACTTCAAAATGGAAGTACAGGAGAAAATCAGTGGGCTACCATTCTACAGTCACATCACATCTCCCATAAGATGCAAGACGGGAAACAAACCGGGTGTCCTGGATTTTGTATTCACCAATGAAGAGCTTATGATCGAAACGGTATCGATAGAGAGTCCTTTAGCCCGTAGCGACCATGCGACCCTTATGTTCAAGTACATCTGTTATGAAGAGTATTCCACAGAAAACACCGAGGATTGTCAGCTCATTACGGATTAAGGCGCTCTACTCAAACTTATAAATGCTACAAACTGGGCATTTCTACCAGAACGATCCGCCGATGTCGCCTGGTCTGAATTTGCTCACCAATTCAACACGTTAGTAACTAGTGCTTCTAGGGAGAGACCGTCGCGAGCGAAGACAATGAAATCATTCATACGCAGCAGGACACGCAAGTGTATCGTCACGAGGAATTTACTCTGGCGAAGATACAAGGAGTCATCGGGTGCTGAGACATGGGAAGCCTACACTATCCAAAGGAATCACTGAGTAAACCTGGTACGCGAAGATAATATAAATCACCAACAGAATCTAGCCGAGAAATTCCTTTCAAACCCCAAGCTCCTGTACAGACACGTTAACAAGCTCCGCAAAGTGCAGCGAGGAATTCCTGCTTTACACACATTGTGTGGACTTGCACAGAACGCACCCGAGGCGGCCAACGCCCTATGTCAACAATTCACCCCGAACTTCCAGAGCACGACATTGCCGCATACACTATTCCCAATCGTTGTACCACCACCAGGACTTAGCCACATCACGTTTACGACTGCTGGTGTTATGAAAAGGCTAATTGCCCTGCGCGAGCATACCTCTCCCGGTGTTGATAATATTCGTCCAAAAGCGTTGAAATTGGCTGCAGTAAACCTGACGGACCCCCTCTGCAAATTCTTCCAACGATGCCTCGATGAGATGCGCGTGCCAACAATGTGGAAGCAAGGCATCGTCACTCCCATCCATTAGGGGGGAAGTCGTACAGATCCGGCCAACTACCGCCCGATAACACTACTTCTGGTGCTCACCAAAATCATGTAAGCGATTGTTGCCGAAGCGCTGATGAACTTCTTGGAAGAACGCAATATCATAGCACAAGAACAACATGGGTTTCGCAAGAACCGAACTTGCACTACAAACTTGCTGCTTGCCAGATCCAGTTGGACTGAGACCGTCGACAGCGGCGTAGGTGTTGACGCAGTATATCTGGACTTCTCAAAGGCTTTCGACCGTCTGAACCACCGTATCCTCCTTCACAAGCTGCAGTGTTGTGGAATTGGTGACCCATTGCTCGGTTGGATAGCTAACTTCTTGCTTCAACGACATCTGGATGTAAGGATTCGCGGCGTCATCTCTGACCCAATCGACATTAAGTGCGGAGTGCCCCAGGGCTCAGTACTCGGTCCACGACTACTCCTGATTTACATAAACGATCTCGCAACAGTAATCAACTCCAACTCCTTACTCTTCACTGATGATCTCAAGATATGGCGAGCCATTAGAACAACCAGTGACAATGCAGCACTTCAGGATGATCTGGACAGGGTCTATGAATGGTCATCTCAGAACCTGCTTCAGTTCAACGCTACAAAGTGCAAAGTGTTGAGCATACGCCATAAAGCCACTTGCGAATACAGACTGGGGGTTCAAATATTGCAGTGCACTACAACGGAATGCGATCTAGGAGTGGTAGTGCAGGAAGATCTGGGCTGCTCCCGTCAGGCCGACAAAGTCTCCAAAAAAGTTAACCAAAATCTTGGCCTTTTGCGGAGGGCATTTGAGCGCTTCGATCCTTCCATCTTTTCTCAGATGTTGAACGCCTACATTCGGCCTCATTCTGAGTACGCTATCCACGCCTGGCAGCCATGGCAAAAGCAAGACCTTACCGCTCTTGAACTGCCACAACGAAGGGTGACCAAGAACGTAAAGGGCCTGTTTCATCTCCCTTACCGATTGAGGCTGAAAACCCTTGGGATCTATAGTGGACAATATCGACGTCTGCGTGGCGACTTGATAATGACTTATGTGATCCTGAGGAATCCAAACCATTCTTGTCGTCACCTACTAAAGCTGAATAGCAATACAATACTCAGAGGACACCAGCTAAAGCTGGCCACACAATACAGCCGATTGGAATGCCGCCGGAATTTCTTTTCCCTTCGTGTCTGCAAACACTGGAACGCTCTTCCCACATTCGTTGTTTCTCCCTCCACGCTAATGGTATTTAAAAGACGTCAAGATGATTCGCTTATTCACCTACATTACGCTATATAATCAGAGATGTCCACGTCAAACAAACGCGAAACAAACGGTGCTCATTCTCAGCTTTTGTGCTTCACTATTTACACACTGCTGTTGTAGAATATAGTTTTGGATATATTACAACTGCATTCATCAGTTTACCCAGTCCAAGAAAACGGCGCACGAGTAAGCGTTGGTCGTTTCTCTTGTTCATAAGACATGCCTTACCCATATTACTTCCCATATCACTCTGCAGTAACAATTCAGTACACATTCTGCAACGTTTCTTTGACTAAGGAGCACTTGAATTCACTAAACGCTTAAATTGACGATTCACACTTATGTTTGCTTTCACTTCAACCATCCTACGGGACTTGTAAAGCAATCGCTTTTTTACCTGTAATATATCATTATTCATTGTTCAATTTCTGAATTCATTCTGGGCTAATAAACAAAACTGCGTGTCAAGGATTTCATACGGTTGGTACCTGGATGTCCGGTATGAAACTGCTGTAAGACTTGCATGTTAAAGTTTTCTGGCACCACCACCAGGTATCCAAAAATTACACAATCGTCCATAACGACAGTGACCCACATTGGTTGAAGAAAGGCCTCAAGTCAGCATGGATACCACATTTTGGCCAACGTGTTTACGCGTAATGCACCACTTTCTCTAGGGTTCTGTCTAGGAAAGTCTCCACGCGAATGGTGTCAACTGTCACTGGTAATCTTCTTACATCATCAGTCAGGATTCGCTGGACTTCTGACTCGAACTTGATAGCTGAAATCACACAAGCATCATTCTCTTTGGGTGCGAATTGATGAGATGAGACGGGGCACCCGCTTGGCCGATTTGCTGCGTAGATACTGTTGCGTAGATACTGTATACTGAACTCGTACGCCAACCGTATAGTTGCCCATCTTTGTATCCGATACGCGGTAAAAACGGGAATTCATTTCTTTGAGCCCAAATATCGATAGCAATGGCTTCTGATCAGTCAGGAGAGTGAAGTACCTGCCATGGACCATCTTGTGGAACCGCTTCAAGACGGAAACGATTGAAAGTGCTACAGTTCTTATCAGTCGACTTTAGGGACCGTGCCGAGTGCACAATAGCCTTCACTCCACCGTCCGGAAAAATGTGGAAAATAACGACTCCGATATCGTTATTGGAAGAGTCCGAGGCAACGATGATTGAAATGAGTCAAGAGCAGATCAGAAGTGAGTGCTGCTTTAAATGCGTCAAAGGACTGCTGGCATCCCATTGTCCGTTGCATAACAATGTCTTCCGTGCATAACTGGTTCAGCGGACCTCTAGTTTGATGCAGGATTGGCAGGAAAACACTGTAATGACTCAGGAGACCAAAGAACGTGCGAAGCGCTGCAACGTCCTATCTATCTGTTTGACAGTTGCGATATTGGCGGGATCCGGTAGCCGGCCATGTTGGTTGATGATAAAGCAGAGGAATTTGACACTATTTAACATGGACTTACATTTCTTAGCTCGAAAGCGAAATCCAGCTTCTTCTAAACGTGAAAGCAATGTCTCTAGTGGGTGCATCAAGTTTTACAGGTTTGCGCCCATAACAAAAACATCATCCAGGTAGACTGCGACATATGAGGATATCGTTCAGCACGGTATCCATTATTTGTTGAAAAATGGCCGGTGCGGTATTCACCTCAAATGGCAGCCGGTTGCACTGGAAAAGTCCGAGGTAAGTATTAACAGTTAGTAATGTGCTGCAATCCTCGGCAACTGGAAGTTGTAAGTAAGCGTCAACTAGATTAAGTTTTGCGAAGCATTTGCCACCGTTGAGTTTGAAGAATAAGACTTCTGGTACAGGCAATGGGTACTGATTCGCCTCCAGCGCAGAATGCAGGCCTGTTGGAAAAGCAACACAAATACGTACCTTACCGTTCGCTTTCTTTACCACCACAATACGTGTCAAGTAGAATGAATGCTCTTAGTTCGAAGTTGGCCTCGGCTGGAGCTTTTCGACTTCCTGGTTGGGGTCAGAAAGACGATAAACACGTTTGGCTGTATACGTTGGTTGATCTGGCTACGAGCCAACCCTAGGGGTGTTCGTGTTGTGTTTCTTTGTCCCTCTTCCTCCCGCTTAGACCCCCCTCTACAACCACGATCTCAATTTGCATGCATAAAATAATACTTCTTTTTGTGGCAAAATAGTCGGCCGTTAGCTCTCCCGAACGACCTCCATCCGTTACTGACGACTTCGCCGACGTGCCTTTGTTGCATTTTTATTTCTTTTCTAATGTGTTGCACAACAATAGCTGAGGTGTTTTGCAACTCTAGCTGATGTGTATAATGATGACAATAAGTGTCGCCCATCCTAAATAGTGGACCCGTTCGATCATACCTTCGGATTGCAATCGAATTAGCTCGACTTCCACTAGAGATTAAGCTTGGCGTCTTGATCTGGAGACTGGTTCCGCATCTGATTTGTGTTTCAGCTGCTTTCTGGTTACTCGGCAGCATCCGAGACCGGGTGTGAACAACGTTGCATGGCGTCACTTCAGTTGTGCAATTTGGTCGCGTAATTCAAAGTTAATCGTTAGCATCTGCGTAGACTACTTGACGCGCAACTGCTGGCATACACTACTGACCGACTGGTCGAGCAAGTTCAACACGCCCTTCCAATCAAGTCCCAGGAAATCTAACCCCTGCCGGTCTGTTACAAAGCACGTTGTGTGAAATCGTTGGCCCCGGAAAATGACTTGACAGTTCGATTCACCAAGCAAATTTAACGTTCCACCTGAAGCATTCTGTGCCGTTTGTACGAGTGTCAACAATCTCAGCTCGTGCCACGTATCACTAGTGATCAGATTAATACTTGAAGCAGTATCAAGTTGTAACTTGACTTGCCTGCCATTGATTTCCATCATGACGTACTTAAGCCTGTTGATGCCACCAACCTTGTAAATCGCGCTGATCGATCTGATCGCATTAGGCCGTCTGAACGGTGTAGTATTGTTGCACTTCATCCTTAGCAAATTGTGATCAGTTGCTAAGTAACACGATTCTTAATGACCTCCTCTGCCGCATCGGTTGCAAATGTGATTCTTAACTGGCAAATTTCGTAAAAATGCCATTCTCGACAAAAGCAACAAGCACAGGTCAGTTTGGAATGCGAGGGACTCACGTGAGCTGCTGCCTTTTGGGAAATCCGGTTGACTGCACAAATGAAGTCATGCTCTTTCGTCGTGGACAGCTGCTGATTCATAGATGTATCATGCCTCAGGTTCGTCATTTTTTGGCGCTCACCGGTCACTTGCTGCAATGTGACGTCACGGTCCTGTTCAACCTTTCTCAGTATTCGTGTTTGGGTGTCGAAAACTTTGGCTGCTTGTAAGCCGCAAACGTATGAGAGACCGTTGTACTGGTCATCGGTCATCTTAAGTAACTGTGATGATTAGCACACGCGAGTCATACGGCTTGAATAGCTGACTCAGTCCTCGTCTTCTTTCTTAATCATTGAGAAATACTTGCAACGAATATTGAGCAGCGATGTCTGTTCACTGAAAAGTTGTGAGAGGACTAGCGCTACTATCTCAAACCAAAGGTCAGTGCTCTTCCTTGGAAGAATGAAGGTTGCGAATTTCCATGTTCAGCTGCACACAGTTTCAGAAGGGTTATACGAAGTTTCTTCCTTGTGATACTGACCAAGTCGACCCGGAACATATCTTTGTAGTGGTGGAACCAAGACGTTAATATTACTTCGGCATCAGCAACATAATGAAATTCACTGAGTTGCTGTGTAAGGGTTTCTGGAATGGGGACACTTCTACTTGCCACTGAACCTGAATTTGACTGCATCGACAAATTCTGCGTCAACATTTTAATGAGCCTGCCTGCGACTTTTCCAATTGTACTTGCCTTTGATGCAAAAGTGCCTGCAATTGTTCAAAGCTGATTGCCATTTGGGTTCGACTGAAAATTTCCGTCGCCACTGTTATAACGCTGCCCTTGTCTCTGCTCTCTACGCCGCAAACCCAACCGAGGAAAATACAAAAGACAGAGACTTGCTAGACCGATGTGTATCAGGAACAGAACACGGTTAGTTTGACTGGTTACATGACATCACCACCGGCTGAGCGTTTCTAGACTGATTCACGTCAATCGTCTAGACAGATGCAAACCGGTTGGTGATCTCCACTGGCCCGCTGTAGTCCCGCTCAAGCCGGCCGCATAACAACCTGTGTTATGATGACGAACTGCTTGCATTAGCTTTCCGAGTTACTTGACACAGGCCCACTTCACGTCTCGAAATCGTGACACAGAGTTCTTTCGTTGTGACCGCCTAAGTTCTTCCATATCCGGAGTTGAATGCGTGACCTCGCGAGTGGCTTCGATTAACTGCCTTAACAGTTTCCATATTTCTCGACAGACAATGTACCAACAAATGCTTTAAACTTAGGTATGGTTGGTACGACGCATGTAGCAGTTGGGATATTCCCCGGTGTCCGTGCAAAACTCCAAACCAAATCACTATTTCATGGTACACTTAGGCCATCGGTGCGGAATTTTGAGCTGATTGCTGAGGGCGGTTGTTTGAGTTGAGCACTGCTATTTTGCTTGGCGCTCGTTTCGGTTCCGAAGCGCGACTGCTTTGGATGCTGTACTTTCTACGTTTCCATAGCTAGAGTGTCAACGGTGTCGTTCTTTTTATAACTAGGTAACAGGGAAGCTTTTGTTGTACAAATAAAATTTTATTGCAACCCGATCTGCATTTTAGAATAGCTCAATCGGCTCCCGCTAAAGACTAATCACTAAATTGGTGACTCCGACCACGGAAGAACCTAAACGCCGGATATGCCGTATTTTACGCCGGTGAGCTCGTTCCTTCTATTGTTTCATATTTTCCGGTTTATTTTTGCATACATTAGTATATACTTTGTGTCCATCTTAAAGTACAGATTTTGTAAACCAATAGAGGCTCCCGTTAGCGTTGTATCACTTTCTGTCCCAAGGAGCCACCCATGCAAGTTCGAGACGTTATCATTTCTCAGACAGAAACCGCTATGAGGACGTCAAGGAAGCCACGATTAGGAGCATCATCCCCTCTGAGAAAGTCCGCCTGCAGCAGCTTTTCAGGGATCAGCAATTGGGCGACAAACTACTCTCAAGCCTCCTACGAGTGATGCGACAGCTCCTCGGTTCATCATCAATGGACGTGATATTACTCCGCGAACTATGGTTGCAGTGACTACCGGAAAATACGCAAGCGATTCTCGCTATCGTGAGCTCCGTATCGCTCACCCAACTTGCTGACATAACAGGTCGGGTCATCGTACATAAGCCACAAGCCGAGACCAGTAAGATCAACGTCGTCGCTTCCCAGGACACTTCTATGACTGGCTTACAGTCAAATATAGAAGCCCCGCAAGCACAGGTTGCGACACCTAGTAGCCAAGTCCAACAGCTCACCAACCATCGTCTTCGTCACAACCGATCGAAATTGCCCTCAAAATGTTCCAAGTCTAGCAACAGGCAAGCTAGTTGTTGGTACCATCAAGGCTTTGGTACCGAAGATCGTAAGTGTGTGAAGCCTTGCACCTTCTCCGAGAAGCATGGAAACTTATCGGCCGGCCCGTATTGGCGGTGGACACGAGCGGCCAACACCAACGTCGCCACATACGCGTTAGGGATTTAACTTCCGGTACCGAGTTCCTAGTGAACACCGGAACCGAAATTAGCGTTATACCGCGTAGGTCAGCTGAGGTGGTCTAAGCCTCGCCGACCAAGCTGAGTGCTCCCAATAACACCAATCGCAACTTTCGGCGAGAGGCTGTTAACGCTCAACTTAGGCCATTGGCTAAACTTTCGCTGGCCTTTCATAGTAGCAGCCATCCACCTCGCTATCATAGGCGTAGATTTGCTTCAACACTTCAACCTTATTGTCGACGCTAAAAGGCAGAAGCATATTGAGTCTCGGACACAGCTCAGTAATATCGGAACAAGCACCAAGGCCGCCACTATCACTCCCATTCGTGACCTACCTCAAGCTACCGAACCTTTTATGAATCGCAATGGCCCCACTGAAGTCTCGCTGTATTCAACAAGCTAACAGTAGTGTGCTTTCCACGCCACCAGCAAAAGGAATAAAATGCGAGACCCCAAAAGAAAAGCGAACCAGTTCCTCGGCTAAAACTACACTCATCGCAGCACTAAGTGATAAATTGCTTTCTTTAGAATCACAACTTAATGAGATGAGAAAAACGTTGGCATTGTTTGAACCCCTCAAAGATCACCTGATTACGCTTGATTACATCAATAACCCATTGGAGAAGACTGATCCTGTTCTAATGGGCAAAGCAAGACAGTTAATTGCCTCTGAAGTGCACGAAGGAATATGTAGAGTAAAAGATGTGATTGTTTTCAATGTTACAGACCGGCTGAGTCTGGATAGAGTAAAAGTAATGATACTGAAAGCTTGTAGCATGTCTAACCTTGACTGCAAATGCCAAAGTTTAAAAAAGAAGACACCAAAACATTGTTGTCCAATCATTTTCAAATTTTTGAGCGAGGAAGTCGCGCAGCGATTCCTCCATTGTGGACCCTTTCTAGGCCAGTGCACACAATTTAACGGCATTTTTGAGTAAACCAGATAGGACACCTCTATAAAGGTCCGAATTTGGCACTGTGCTGCGAACACTGGACACAATAACTCGGCTCTTCGAGAAATCTCAGCCAAACGTCCAAAACATGAGTGCATCCAAGGTGGATACCAGATGCATTGATTTAGACATCGATAATCTAGCAACGTTGTCAACTAGCTCCAAAGCCATCCTTCCTTGCTCCACTGAAACACCCTCGACACAAGGAACGAATAAAGCGGGCTCTCCTATTCATGACGAAAACACTCCCAGTATATCGAACTACTCATGCACAAAGATTAAAGGAAAGTCTAAGTGGTTGGAACAGTGGAGTAATGACAACTCGTTGAATATATCACAACCCGGTCCAAACCAATAACACACGTCCAAGGATAGACAACCTGATGTAATTCATAGTCCACTGTCGCCCAAAGAGGACTTCTCCAATCCACGGATCTGTCTTTAAAAAACGTATGGATACTAAATACTTGGTGGCACCCAAAATTCCCTATCGACCAATCTCCTACAACCACCAGGGCAAACAACCTTCCATGTTTAATAAGACCAATAACAACTAACGCTTGGCTATGCCTAATTATCATCCTACACCCCACAACAATCCCTGGAAGTGCAGAGATATTGGAAGGACGTTGACCCGTAGGACTGTGTTACCACTCGCTCTTTTCCATGTTCCTTCAACATCTCAAGCGGCATCTTCCAACAACCATTTTTTAGCGGCGACGTGAATGGAATCGTACCCATTCCCATCTCAGATACATCCGGTGGAGGTCAACACCTTGATCCCACTCTTCCTGCAGTTTGTCCAGATGACAAAGCTAGTCCATTGTCAGACCAACGGAAACCTAATCATGATGCCTGGGTTCCCGTCGTGTCCCCAACTGTCTCAATATCCACACATGACATACTACCCTTATTAACAAAGGTTCTAATGGCTAATTCGGGCCCACCATACTCGCACTTACCTACTATGTGCGCCATGCTCGAACGCAAAGATTCAGACGATCACACAACGGACAGCCACCATTCACCAATACTTAGCACATTTTCAGTGATTCTGATTAATACCAGATCCATAATCAACAAAATTCATCTTCTAAACACACTTGCAAAGTGCAATGACCCACAAGCGATCCCCGTCACTGAAACATGGTGTGCTTTAGATCCACTTGACTCTGCTCTGATGATTCCAAACTACAACCTATTTCGAAAAGATCGCTGCGACAGAAAACGTGGAGGGTGTAACATATATCTACGCAAAACATTTACAGCTAAACCTATAAACCACTCACAATTGGAAAATATCCCTGAATTTATTTGGCTGTCAGTTGCGGGTGTCTCATCTTACACACTGCTCGCATGTATCTACAACCCACCGAATGCGTCTAACGTGAGTATCAGCAACATCACTTCTGCATTTCACTTCGCATCAGAGTTGCCGCACAGCCAGAAGTTTATTACCGGCGATTTCAACCTACCAGAAATACGCTGGTCATCCCCCCAACGTCTACCTTGAACGCCGCTTGTCTTTCTTCCATCAGAGCTGGGGGTTGGACGAAATGGATTACGAGTCCAACCAGGTCCGCCAATGTATTGGACTTAATATCCACATTGGGAATACCCAATCCACAGACCCAGATCTTAGACAATCTTCCTCGCAGCGACCATAACATGATCCGACTCACCTTCCAGATTAAAATGGTCATTAAACTCGTCTCTACAACGCCAGTTGCAACCCATAAGATAAACTGGCAATGCTTTCAGCAGTTTATTCCTTTCTCCGACTGGGATGTATTTTTCCTCTCTGCCAGTGTGTACACCGCTGTGGAGCAGTTCTATAAACAAATCCATCACGTTGTAGCTCTCCTTGATCCACAGTGTATTCATATCCCTCATGTCTCTAAAGATTCCGTCGAGCACTTACTCAGCAAGAAAACCAAAAAGTTGGCTGAAAGATACAGAAAGACTCATGACTTTTCACTTGTCTTACAAATGCACGAATTTACCACCAGAGTCAAACACGCGCAGTTAACACGACGAAAAAATGAAGAATATACAGCCCTACGGACAAGCTGCGAATCTAGGGAGCTTGCCAAAATACTGCGTCGTAGAACCAGTGACCCTTCCCCTCTAATTACCGAAATTGTTGATGGTGAGAGTCACCTACTCCATGACCCAGCTGAAATCTGTGAAGCGTTCAGCGATATTTTTGCCACTACTATGAGTCGCGAAGCTGACCCGATGCTTGTGTGCACAAAGCTCACCGAAACAAACCTCTTAAGCAGAGCCGATATCTCGCTCAACGCTATTCATCAAGTTATCAAATTAATCAGGCCATCTTCCAAGCTGGGATCTGATGGCATTTCACCAACCACCATTAAACTAGGAGGACCTGATATACCATTGCTACTGATGAGCATGTTCACTCTATCGTTGGAATCTGGCCACTTTCCAAACCAATGGAAAACGTCTTTTATTATGCCTCGGCATAAATGTGGCCTCAAACAAACGATTGATAACTACCGACCAATCCATCACACTCCGATAATCGCTCGGCTATTTGAAAAGCTGGTCAGAATGGAGATGATGAACTTTGTTGATTCTATTGGCCTGATCAACAATTCGCCGCATGGTTTTATCAATAAGCGATCGTGCACTATCTGTCAACTGTATTACCTTAATCACATTTCAGAATCAATCGATTCCGGCTATGCAGTAGTAATCTTGTTGCTTGACATACACCAAGCGTTCGACTGAGTACCGCACAAGCAACTGCTACAAAAGTTGAAGAACTTTGGGATTCGGCACCCATTATTAGGTTGGCTATCGCCATACCTGAGTGATCGTCAGCAGGTAGTCAGTTTAGGAGATTATCGCTCTTCCCCACGCTCAATCACCAGGGGAGTCATTCAAGGAAGCGTGCTCGGTCCCTTACTCTTTTTGCTTTACAGCAATGACGTCACCACATCTGTAAAACATGGTACATCATTTTTATTTGCTGACGATATCAGACTAGTCTATAAGTTTCAGCGTGACGAGCTTCACGGGACATTACTGCTCATTCAAGATGATTTACATTCCCTTGAGTCATGGTGCTGCACATTGGTGATGAACCTCTCGACTAAGAAATCAAGCATCATGTCTTACGGCTGCTGCATCCCCGAAGGATCTATCACCCTAAACAATGAACGCGTAGCCACACAGTTGTCCACGCGAGAACTTGGCATTAGGTACTCGGCTACCTTCAATTTCTCCGAACAAGACCAATACCAAGTAGCGCGTGCCAGACAGTCTATGTTCAATATATCAAACAAAATACACACAACTAGTGCTAGAATTGAGCTTTTAAAGCTACTTACTCGACCCATCCTCGAATACTGCAGCATAATATACGGAAATATGAGAGTGACAGAATTGCTGTGGAGAACCTGCAGAGGTCAATTACTAAACATCTGATTGGAAAACACTGCAATGAGTTATCGAGAACGTTGCAATGAACTTCATCTCGAACCACTTTGGATTCGACGATTGAAGCACAACTTGTTGCTACTTTTCAACATGTTACCCAAAAAGACCTATTCCAACCTGCCTACAATCAATATACAACATTGCTTAACTCGAGCGCTTCGCAACAAAGCTTTTACATTGAGTATACTGAAGGCTAGTACGAAAGTCGCTCTAATTTCTTCCTGATCAGACACAGATATATGTGGAATAAACTACCAATAACACTCAGGTCATGTGACAATGTGGCAACAGTTAGTAGCAGACTCGCTAATTGCCTTGATCTAACTACCCTAAGCTTTACGTGTATGTGGAAAAAATCCCTCGATGAGCTATTCCAAGAGGGGCCCAAAAACATATAAACACCAATGTTTTCATAACTAGGCTTTGGCTTCAACCATCCGACAGAATGTTAATACATGAAACGCATATCCCAATACTCCATCTATGCATGTCACCCATGCAAGAGCATGGATTCTTCTGTACAAATTGATCTGTGCCGCTATAGACACAGTTTCTCGTATCAAGAGAAATATACGTATTCTAATTCTTAAGCATCCGAAACTCGTTCACGTTGCGAACGACTTGCCTCCCGTGGCGTCAAACATTATGTACCACATTGCAACTAAGGGTCTACCTGTTTCGGCCTACGCTTGCAGACTAGCCCCGGACAAGCTCAAAGCAGCTAAGGCGGAATTCGAGGAAATGTTCGAACTGGGAATAATCCGCCCGCCCAAGAGTCCATTAGCATCACCATTACACATGGTACCCAAGAAATGCGGCGACTGACTCTCTGTGGTGACTACAGGGCAATCAACAAAGTTACCGTCCCGGATAACTATCCAATCCTGCACACGCATGACTTGACCTCAGTCACCTACCACCAACTAGCGGTGGCACCACACTACATTCCTAAAACAGCAGTCATTACACCGTTTGACCTGTTCGAGTACCTCCGAATGCCTTTCGGACTCAGCAACGCTGTCCAAACTTTTCAGCGTCTCATTCTCATCGTCAACTAGTCTGACGATGAACATTTTTATCATCTAGATGCACGCTTTCAAGGCTTGACTCAACATGGGGTGACCGTCAACTCCGATAAATGCAAACATGGCCAAAGTTCCATCAACTTTCCTGGCCAAAGAGTATCCTTCTCTTGCATCGAAGCCCTGCAAGACAAAATCCCGGCACTGAAGGACTATTCTGCTCCTAGTTCCTTCAAACAGCTACGCAGATTCCTTGGCCTGGTCAATTATTATCGAGATTTCATTCCCGAATGCGCGAGCTCAATGAAAACAATGACTGACTTGCTTCGTGGTAAACAATACCCTTTTCTCTTCCCAGACGACGCTAAACTGGCTTTCGAGAAGCTCAAAGACGCTATCTACAACACAGCGCTTCTCACTTACCCAGACACAACTGTGCCACTTTCTCTGACGACTGACGCATCAAATACCGCCGTTGGTGCAGTTTTCCAACAACTCATCGATCATCGATGGATACCACTAGGTTTCTTCTTAAAATGTCTGCAACCTACCGAATCGCGTTACACCTTCTGTAGGGAACTACTAGCAATCTGCCTAGGTATCAGACATTTCTGTCACTGCTTTGAGGATAGACATTTTATCGTCTTCACTGACCACAAGCCATTGATTTACGCAATCAATGGTGCAACAGACAAGAATTCTCCTCGGGAAACTAGACATCTAGACTATGTTTCTCAGTTTACGACAGACATACGATATGTCGAAGTTGCTCTCAATCCCGTCGCAGACGCCCTTCCTTGCATCCATCCAATTAGATTAGTTCCTGGGTTCAACATCGACCTAGCCGCCATGGCTGCTGCTCAGTAAGCTGATCCCGATATAGACAAGCCTTGGTACAATACTTCTGACTCTCCTGTGCAACAAACACCTCATCAACCTGCACCATCACAGCCAGCACTGCAAACTCAGACCTGTTAATCCGCTCCAACGGAACCTACGGCCTCAATTGACCTCAGTCCTACTATCAATCGACTTGGTAGGGAAGTCAAACCCCACGTGCGTTTCTCAAACTTCGTTCGCCTTTACTATTTTACATAGAAGATGCCTCTTCTAGTTTCTTACTCTTACCGAACGTTTTCCGAAACGTACAAATGGATAAAAACATTAGGAAAATAACGAAAAAGTGTAAAACCTTTGGAAAATCCACAAACAGATTTGCATGTTTTTCACTTCGCACGCTTGTGGGTATTGCTATGCTTTTACGCTATTCTTTTTCACTCTGCTTTCCATATCCACATCGTAGATTGGTCTCTAGAAATCCGTGAGAATATTTGTAGCTCGGGATGCGGATGAGGGTATGCGGGTGTACTCCGAGCTGGCTGATTTGGCTGCAAACGTTTCATCCTAAGGCTACACGATGTCGTCTAGCACCTGGCACCTTGAGCGTTGTGCCGTGCACCAGCTCTGCTGACGTTGAGCGAGGAAGTTGCCTATCCAACCGAGTATAGGGTCACCGATTCCATTGCTTCGAAGCTGGTGAAGGAGAAGGCGGTGGTCCAAATGATCGAACGCTTTCGAGAAGTCCAGGTAGACAACGTCGACTCCCACCCTGGCATCTGCTAGCTCTGTCCAGCTTGCTCGGGCTAGCAGCAAGTTTATAGTGCACGATGGATTTCGGCGGAATCCGTGTTGTTGTGACACTAGGATATTGTTGCTCTCAAGATATCCCATCAGCAATTCTGAAATTATGCATTTCATTACTTTGGATAAAACTGGGAAGAGAGTGATTGAACGGTAGTTGGAGGGCTCCGAACGATTCCCTTTTTTGTATATAGGAGTGACTAGTCCATGTCTCCACATTGTGGGAACCTGCATTTCATCAAGACAATGTTGAAAGAACTGAGCTAATGGTTCGGCAAGGTTCATGGCCGCAGTCTTCAATGCCTTCGGTTTGATGTCGTCCACGCCAGGTGAGCTGTGCACGCTCAATGACATTAGCGTATTCATTACATTGGCTGCTGGGAACGATACGTGGTTTAACCCTGGTGGCGATGGAAGGTGTGTCAAAAGCGGATAAAATGATGATTTACTCCGGAAAGTATGGATGAAGTGTTGGCGAAGCAGGTTGACGATTTACGCAAGACCATCTGTTGCAGGTAAAACTGGGATCCGGCGCTGCACTCTGAGGAGCTTGTTCACTTGTGTATACAGCAACTTGAGATTTGTACTGAATTTCGCCACTAAGTTCTGTTGATGCTGGAGTTTGTCTTCGCGGATCAACTTGACGCAATGGTTTCCTTGAGTTGTGTAAGCACCCCAGGTCAGGTTACTTGGACAGACTTTGTAAGCGAGCCAGGCTGAATCCCTTAAGACATGCATTTTCTAGTATGGCTCCACAGGAACGAATTCACTTGCTTCGGGCGAATGACCTTGCTTTTTGACGCATTTGCCACTAACTCAGTGAATTGGGTGCCGAACAACATACAGGCGACATCGGGCGGTTTCTCGGCCAGGAAGGACCAGTCAGTTTCTTGAAGGAAGTTGGACAGTATATCGCAATGTGTAACGACATAGGTTTCCACGTTGCTCTCACTGATGTACTCCGAGTAACAGATGTAACAAAAGACCAAGATCGCGTGATCACTACGGCGAAGTGGTGCATCTATGGTCACGGTGTCGACCATTAGTTTCTCGTTGGAGAGCACAAGGTCCAAAACAGTGGGTGTGTCACCCGTTCGGAATCGCGTAGGTGAGGTGACATGGTTGTACAGAAGTACATCGGCGATCACCTCTTGCAAATCAGTTTTGAATTGTTCCATATGCTATGCTGAAACTTCGATTGCGTGCGGGTTGAGGTCCCCCACCAGAAGGACGCGAGTGTATGGTCCTACCAGGACACGTTTCGTCGCAGAAGCTAGGCTTTGATCCATTTCCAAGTTGTATATTGGAGGGCAGTGAACTATTGCAAGTAAACACACAGCACCACATCTTAGGTACATACGACACCAAAGAGAATCGACAACTTTCGTTTCTGGGTCCTCAATGATATCAACATGCAGGTCAGATCAATCTTACAGGAGCACTCCCTCCTCTGCGGAAACCGAAGTACTTCGTCCTGGATAAGAATGGAACCAAGGAGTCCGTGAGCATGGATCATCGTAAACCCGTATACGTCGATTCAACGTTGGAAAGTTCAAAATCAACCTCAACCAATCACAATCCCCCTACGCCTAGGCCGTCGACCACTGACAAACGCATGACCGATTCGCAAACCTCGGAAACCCTGTGCCCCCCCCAACAAACGATCCCATCCACACACATGTTCAGGTCGTCTTGTTTCATTGCCCTCCAAACTAGCACCATATGTTCCATGAATGCTATATCGAGCGTTGCTTACCAGCGCAAGCTCTAGAGGATAAGTCTGTTCTGCAGTAGTTGTGATTATACTATATGTTATCTTTGCTTTGTCCAGTCCGTTACCGAGCAAGTTGTATCATTTGTATAAAAAGAAAAAATTCTGAATAAAACAATGTCCACACGCATGCGTCATGCTGGTATCGCTTGCTGCTGCCTGTGCTTGTGCTGCTGCCACCTTGTTCCAGTAGTTGGATTTATATCTTCGAATTACTAGCCGGCATCGGAATAACATTGACTGAAGGAAGAACTGGGACGCAAGTGTACAAGATTGTTCTTCCATTGTGAGTTTTTGCATAAGACTGTATTTGCCTCCGCCCACAAACTTATTAGATAACAGTATTCTACACCACCCCCGTTTTCGGTTACCACTGTAGATCCTGTCATGGTCAATACTGTTGTGTTAGCCCCTCTGCCTTATTGGGAGAATGATCCTTCGTTATGGTGTTTGCACATAAAATCCGTTGTTTATATTCGTAGAATATCTTCTGATTTCAGCAAGTATAATCATCTAATATCTCGCCTTCCTCATAGCATATCCTCGCAGGTAAGAGACATCAAATTTTGCCCTCTCTAGTAATGAAATACGAGAGTATTAAATAGGCTATGATTGACCAAATCACGCGTTCTGACAAGGTCCGTCTGCAGCAACTATTTAGTGATCTGCACATATGAGATAGGATAATCCCAGCCCCGTTGCGCGCAAAGCAACAGCTCATTGGCACGTCTAACCTGGACGTAGGGATTCTCCACGAGCTGTGGATACAATGTCTTCCTGAAAGCACTCAGGCTATCCTTACAGTAGCAAGTGATCTGTCACTCACAGTAATTGCAGATCTAGCAGACGGCGTCATCGAACGGCACCATCCAGAGACTAAAACCGAAGCACCTAAGCAGCTTTGTGTCGGCGCAACCACACCAACACCCGCGACTAGCCAGCCGTCGGCAATAGACGCAGTATCATTGCAAATAGCGTGGCTTCGGCGCCAGACGGAGGAGCTCACTTTAAACCGTAAGCACGGTAGCCGCTCTGGATCACCGCATCGTCGCATAAAACCTGATGCCCAGGTTACCGCATTTACCACACGCGTTTCGGTAATAAAGCCCGTACAGCCATGTAGCTCCCCCACAACAGAAAATCCCCTACGCCGGCTTGTAATGGCTATAAACAACGTCGCCAAAACACAAAGCCGTTTCATTTACATTAGAGATTAAGATTCCGAGACCCAGTTCTTAGTTGATACCGGGGTGGAAGTCAGCGTCATTCCCCCTATGCCAGGTGAGCCTACCGCTTCTTTGTCGACAAGCCTGAGTGCTGCCAATGGTACACCAATAGCCACCTACGGTCGTAGGTCGCTTACACTAGACCTAGGTCTTCGGCGCACGTTCCGCTGGGTATTCACTGTTGCTGCAGTCCCTTTATCATCATCGGAATTGCCATTCTCAGGCATTTCGACCTCTTGGTCGATGTGAAACACCAGGCGATAGTCGACACTGCAACGAAACTCAGTGTATGTGGCATCACCGCCGATATCGCATTTATATCCCCGGTCTATGCACATCCCCAGACCTCGCCAGACTACGCCAACATTTTCTCCCAGTATTCCAAGCTCGTTCAGTCAATGAACGCAGCTTTGCCCGCGGCATCCCAAGTCACGAACCACATACGGACGAATGCCCTAACCGTCTTATACTGTCCACGTCGACTATCACCCGAGAAACTAAAGGTGGCTAGGGCGGAGTTTGAGCACATGCTGAACTAGGAATAATCCGCCCTTCCGACAGCCCGTGGTCTTCACCCCTGCAGATGATCCCCAAGAAATCTAGTGACTGGTGCCCTTGCGGTAATTACCGTGCACTCAAGCGGCTAACCGTCCCAGATAGGTATCCCATCCCACACATGCAGGACCTTACCGCATGCCTCACAGCTAAGACGATCTTCAGCAAGATCGATCTGGTTCGCGCCTATCACCAGATGCCTGTAGAAAAAGAGGACATTTTTAAAAGTGTCGTAAAAAGTCTTTCGGTTTTTTTGAATCCTTAACAATGTCATTTGGACTGTGCAACGCAGCACAAACCTTCCAACGCTTCATCCACGATGTCACTTTGTTTATTCCTACGCCGATGCTATTTTAGTAGCCCTGTTCATCGGAACAAAACACCTCGAGCATTTTCGAAATTTCTTCCAGCGCTTGATCCAACAGGGTGTCACAGTCAACTCGACTACGTGCGAACTCGGCAAATCAACGGTAGTATTCCTCGGCCACCTCGTTTCATCGTCTGGTATCGAAGTCCTTCCTGATAAGATCCAGGCAATCAAGGACTTCTAAGCTCCGACTTCATTCAAACACCTCCGACGATTTTGTGGTTTATTCAACTACTAACGACGCATCATACCGCGCTGCGCTCAGCCCATGCAGCCTCTGACTGATCTGCAAAGAGGGAATGAACGTTAGTTCGCTTTCCCTGACACAGCACAGACAGCCTTCACCGAGCTCAAGGATGCTATCACCAACATAGCTCTCCTCGCTCATTCCGAATCGACTGCACCACTTTCTATCACGATTGATGCCTCAGACGTCGCGGTAGGAGCCGTCCTCCAATAACACTTTGGCAGGAAATGGCAACACTTGGGTTCTTCTCCAAGCGCCTGCAGCCAGCGGAATCCCGCTACAGCATATTTGGCAAAGAACTGCTCGCTATTTACCTAGCGGTTCGTCACTTCCGGCACACACGTGAAGGCCACGGTTTTACGGTCTACACTGACTACAAGCCTCTCATCTTCGCCTTCAACTCTGCGGTAAATATACACCACGGGAAACAAGACACGGACTTTGTCACACAGTTCACTGCTGACATACGCCATGGCTCAGGTGCCGACAATCTCGTCGCCGACGCTCTCTCACGCGTCAACCTCACTCTCCAGCCTTTGCCTACCGTCGACCTTGCCGCCATGGCATCGGCTCAGTCTCAGGATGAAGATATACAACGCAACCTGCAGTCCACTTCGCTGCATGTGCAACCTGTTCCTCTCCAAACCACGGAAGGAACCATTTTCTGTGATACTTCCACAGGTTGTCCTAGACCCCCTAGTGCCTGTCTCCTTCCGACGCATAGTTTTCGACGCACTCCGCGCACTACCACATCCAGGTACCCGTGCCTCTTTAAAACTGCTCACCGAACGTTTCGTTTGGCAACACGCAAACAAAGATGTTCGTACCTAAGCTCGTGTCTGCCTTTAATGCAAACGCTCCAAAATACATCGACACACACGCAGTCTTCTTGGCTCATTCTCCGCCCCGGACTTTTGGTTTTCGCATGCACACTTAGACCTGGTAGGTCACTTGCCTCCTTCATGCAGATTCGTATACATTCTTACATGTGTCGACCGCTGCACCAGATGGCCAGAAGCCATTCCCGCAACAGACTGCACAGCTGAGGCTCTTATCCGGGTCTTCTTAGCTCGGTTAAATAAGGATGCACATCCACCATTACAACTGACCGAGGAACGCCTTTCGAATCTTCACAATTCGATACGTTTTGCAACTTTTAGGCTGTCGCCGCATTCATGTCACAGCGTCTCACCCAGCAGCCAACGACTTAGTTGAACGCTTCCATCGACATCTAAAAGACTCGCTCGGCTCGTCCTCCGACAATAGTTAGAGCGAAAACGTTTCGCTCGTACTCTTAGGCATTCGCAGCAACATCAAAGCTGACTTGCAACGTGCACCAGCAGAGCTGGTGCACGGCACAACGCTCAAGGTGCCAGGAGAATTCGTTTCAACTCGCGCATCGACGGGTATGCCTCCGCGTAACTTTGCATCCTCTCTAGCCCAGCGCATGCGTGCACTACGTCCGACTCCGCGCCGTCAGCAGGCTAGATTTGTGCACATGTACAGCGGACACTCTACCTGCACTCACGTATTCCTCCGCACTGACGCAGTGCAGCGCCCTCTTCAGACTCCCTACACTGGCCCTTTCAGAGGACTGCAACGGACTCCGAAACATTTTACTTTAGACCAGAATGGTCACCGAACAACGGTATCCATCGACCTCCTCAAAGTGGTTTTCTTTGGCGAGCCACTTGCAAATCATCCTAATGTTATCACACAAGCACCCGCACATGCAGTGAGTTCTGAGCACTTGATAGCCCGAAAAACTTTGTGCTCCTTGAACCTCAACCCCAAGTAACCGAACGACGAGGTAGACCGGTCAAATGTCAGGTCTGTTTTACAGATTTTGTAAGCGTGTGCTATTCCCATTGACACGCCTTTTTCGTCTTTAGTGGTAATCCTGCGTCTCATCCAGAAACCTTCCGTGAAATTGACAAAAACAAACCCAAAACATTTCTAAAACCCAAAGAGCGTATTTGCCTTTATCGTGCGTGCCATGTTCTCTCTCCGGGATCAAGCAACGCCCCGACCCTTGCCCACTTCCCTGAGTTCTACCTTCCAGAAACTCAACTGCCGGAACTACCAAAGCAGCCCTCAAGTGACTCGCCAACCGGCTCAATGCAACCTCTGAGTGACACCCTGACCTGCTCAAGCCCACTTCTTGACCCAAAAAACAGGCAGCCGCCCTTGATATCGGACGGCCAAGAACGGGTTGGTCACCAAATGCCTGGCTAGGCGTTGTCGACGAGGACGTCGGATTTCTTCGTCGGTCGAGGACGCCTGGATTTCGTCATGGTAACGGTAATCAGCTCTAAGCAGGCTGGGGTAATACAGGAGCAATCACTTGAATCCAGGAGGAGGGACTGGAACTTCGAAGGCAAATGTTCCAAGCAAAACGCCTAAACCACTAAATCCCTGATTTTCAATCCTAGCCTATGCGACGTCGGAGGTGAGTGGGTATGTGATGGGCACAGCGGTGAGAGGTGAGTAGGTTGCCGAAGTTAAATCGAAGAGTCACTATACACCGTTGAAAGTAATCGTCGTTTGATGAAACGCGACAGGCTGGAAGTGGGAATTAGACAATCAATTTTTGCAACACGATCTATGAAATGGATGTAGATAGATCGATTAGTCACTGACAATGCGAACAATCTTTTTCAGCAATGCTACCGCCAATGCTCCTTACAAGTGTGATGCGTTGAAACGCCGCTCAGACGCAAGCCAGATATCTTCATCCGTTACATCAAGTTGTATTCTCTCTTATTAAAACTAGATATTAATATTTTACACCGATGCTGCACTACGGTAAAAACACTATTACTTTAGTGGTGAGGAACAAAAACGTGCAGAAGCGGATAGATGCAAGATAATTAAAACAATTCAGGAAAAACACTCAAGCGCAAGACTAATGGGTAAATAAAAGCAAACCGTAAGAAAAGAGCTGGTTACAGTGCGAAGGCGAAATTACGTCGGGAAGGCGGCAGCCTTACGTATTTTATTACACTGACTTTTAACTAATATTACCTTGCAGATGACTCAGCGGCAAACACGTTAACCAGGCAATCGAAGTAGAAAAATATACCAAAGTGCCGCTGGTGCTGGTTGCATGTTATGACTTGTTAGATGTAAGACAGTTTAGCATAGCTGCGTGGATTTCAGGCAGAGAAATGAGACAGACTGGCGGTAAACAGTTCACCCGGTAGTAAAATATTTTCCTCCCAGTGGAAAGCATGCATTATGCTGGAACAGGGAAAGCGATCAGCAACCTGCTCGTTAAATGATGGGTTGATTTACGTAGGATTTGTTAGAAAAGAGGCAGCTAAATCAGTTTAACTTCTTAATTCAACGAACGGAAGTGATTCATAACACCCATTGCTCGCTCGTGCATTTTATCATTTTTAAACATGTCGGTAGGTAAAGATAACCGAATTCACCTTCTGTCAGCACACATACTTCCATTGATGTCTAAGATTTTACAACTGAAATCATACATTAAACTAGCAACATCATGAGAAGAAGTAAAAGATAACCGTTGGCAAGCTGTCGGTGTCCAAATATTCCATAACATTGGTATTATTTTGTGTAAAAGTAGTGATAGAAAAACCACATTGTTCGTTAGCTTCGACTACATAGGAGAAGCGTTACAAACGCGAAAATAAACTGAGCTCTATGCTTTGTAACAGAAATAAACATCTGGATCCCATATGACTTGAATATATAGAGTTCAAATACTGTGATTAGTAGCGCAAAACTGACACAACTCAACGACCAAGTCATATTATCGAAGATTTGTTGCCTCAGTTGGATGCAAATAAAGTTCCAAATATGGCATGTATCTTAGGTACACCTCTCATTTTAAATGAACATCGTATCGAAGTTTGTCTACTATGTTTGTCTGTACGTCCCTGCTTACCTATATCATTCTGTCAAATGACTTTGAATGAGTGAGCGCATTTGTATTCGCTCTACAATAATGCACATCGTCCTAGAACATCCTGAACATGATCGGCTAAGGCATACTTTACTCGGTTTAGAATAACAGCATTCCATAACATATATGTATCAATACTATCGTTTGCTATCGCCATAGCGTCGCTCTGCATTCTCTTTTGTTCTCCACATAACAAAACTAACCAAAACAGCTTCACTAGAGAAACCAGAGTGACGGCTTTGTGCCTCTGGTCGTCTCCGATACATTTGGGATAAATTGCGGCCAAGCAGAAAACCATTTTCCAACACAGCCTCAATACATGCCGTGCTTGCTCATTTGTCTTTGTTGGAAATATCGTACACACGTAACCTAAAACGATGCGCAAATCGTAACAACACCGCAATGAAATCATAAGTCTACGAAGAAAGATTTTGTGGATGACCGACTTTCATCCAAAATGCGTCTCAATGGGATGGCCAGTGAAACAAAAAACAGTCAGTCAGCGGCACGTTACCATTCACATGACTGAAAGCAAGATTTGGTTAAAAGCAGAGTTAGAGATAAAGACCGGTGGTGCGAGTGACGGATTAGAATATTTAACGACATATTTAGATCAATTATACCATTTCTTTTCTTATTTTTTATTCCGTCTGCGAGTGATAAAACACACGCTTAAATAGGACAGCTGGCCGTCCATCTGTGCAGACTGGGTCATGATATTGTACTAATATATTGTACATTACATATCCCCGACTTCTGTCGGAGATTCTGACAAACAGCTACGCGGTTAATATTCGAAAACAGAAATAAGCGAATATTAGTTGCCAACAGCATAATTTACTAGAATACCTAGTTGAAAGCTGTTGATGATATGCAGCATTGCTCATTCACTATAATGTTCGTGTTAAAGTCAAGCAAGTATATGTCCGCGGAACACCAACATGATATACGTTCATGGACCGCCTAGCCGAATGAAATATAGTAAGTGAATATGCAGATTGTTTGGATTTGCGAGACAATGTTGCAGCTGACATTGGCGGAGTGCTTTGCGCGTGTAAGTAACAGAAAGCCTTTGTAGATAATAGGAAAATGTGACACGAAGGATGCAGTACATAATTAGCGCGTTGGTCTGTAACATGTTATTTGCTTACGCCTGTCGGCATCCGCGTCGAAGGACAGTTGACCGACCAACACTCGATCCTGCTTACTTAGCCGATCATTTAACTGGTGTGACAAAAGCAGACGACTAAAAGCATACTATGATGTGAACGCATGCTTACGTGTTAAACATATAACCAATATTAACAAGCTCTACCGGCAAAAGAAAAATAATACCGCTTTTGATGAATGGAAATATTCAGCCTAAGAACCAAATGCTTTGGATTAAGCGACTGTCGGATGCTTCTCTTCTAATACACTAAAGAGTAGTATTGTGTCGTTGACATAATACTCCCACATCAAAGTTGTGCGCTCAAACAATGCCCTGCATAGTACGAGTTGCCTAGGTATACAAACATATGGTGTAAAATATAGCGACTGTTTAAGTGCCATATGGGACTGTGTTCTGTGCCCTAGTCATCCAATTTAAGCATATTTTGGAGGGGTTTCGGTCAAGCGCGTAATATTTCGGCGTAGCATTAAAGTGTGCTGTGAATGCATTCTACATTATCATCAGTATTAAGCGCAAATCAACCCCTGAACGTTTAAAGGTACCACAGGTGTAAAACTACACACCATTTTTTAACGTGTGATAGGTGTGTAGAATGGTCACTCAGAGACAGTTGATGTCAATCGTGAAAATAATCGACATATTAAAACAGAATGTGTAGCAGTCTGGAGATTCCCCGGTTTGACTGTGTAAACTTCTAACTAAAATTATTTCATTGTACACTTAGGCAACCGGTGTGGTTTGTTGAACTGATTGCTGAGTTCGAATGCTTGACTTGCTCATCGCCATTTTTGCTTGGCGCTCGTTTCGGTTGCAACTCGCAACTGCCTTGTGTGCTGTGCATTCTCCGTTCCCATAGCTAGAGCGTCCACGGTGTCGTTCTTTTATAACTAGATAACAGGGAATCTTTTACTGTATCAATAAAAGTTTCCCTGCAATTCGATCCGTCTTCTCGAATCGCTCTCTGGGCTCCCGGTACAGGCGACCCTCTAAATTGGTGACCCCGAATCCGGAACAATCTCAGCGCCGGATATTTCAAACTTTTCTCCGGTGAGCTCGTTCCATTTATTTTTCATATTTTCCGGTTATTTTTGCATACGGTAGCCTATTTTGAGTCACTTTTAAGCCATGGATTCTGTAGAACCTAAGGTATAGTCCTTGCTTAGCGTTGTATCTCACTCTGTACCAGCTTTTTGGGACATGGATCCTCTTTTGTGGTTCGCTCATCTTGGGGCTGAGTTTTACAACCACAGAATCACTTCCGACTACGCGAAGTATTGCAAGCTCCTGTCCTAACTCCCCAAGGAGATATCAATGCAGGTTCGTGACGTCATCATTTCTCAGACCGAAAACCGCTATGAGGCTCTCAAGAAGGCCACGATTAAGCGTGTTATACCCTCTGAGAAAGTTCGCCTGCAGCAGCTTTTCAGGGATCTGCAGCTGGGCAACAAACTGCCCTCAACCCTGCTACGAGAGATGCAGCAACTCCTTGGTTCCTCAACCATGGACGAGACTTTACTTCGCGAACTATGGCTACAGCGACTACCGGAAAACACGCAAGCGATTCTTGCTACAGTGAGCTCCGTTTCGCTCACTCAACTAGCAGATTTAGCGGATCGAGTTATTGAGCGATCACAGCCACCAGCCAACGCCAGCAAGATCAATGCCGTCGCGTCCCAGGGCACTTCTATCACTGGCTTACAGTCAACTATAGAAGCCCTCCAAACACAAGTTGCGAAACTTAGTCGTCAGGTTCAACAGCTTATTATGAATCGTCGTCGTCATAGCCGATCAGAATCGCCCTTCAAACGTCCTAACTCTAGAAACAGGCACACTAGCTGTTGGTACCATCAGCGCTTTGGTACCGCAGCTCATAAATGTGTCAAACCTTGCAACTTCGCCGAGAAGCAGGGAAACTTCTCGGCCGGTCCGTAACGGCGACGGACGCAACCGGCCCACACCAAATTCGCCTCATCCGCGTTAGGGATTTAACTTCCGGCACCACGTTTCTAATCGACACTGGTGCCGAAGTTAGCGTTATATCCCGTAGCTCAGATGAGGCCGTCTCACCACCGCCGACTAAGCTGCGTGCCGCCAATGGTACACCAATCGCAACTTTCAGCGAAAAGTTACTAACGCTCAATTTAGGCCTCCGGCGAGTCTTTCGCTGGCCTTTCATAATCGCTGCTGTGCCTTTCGCCATCGTAGGCATAGACTTTCTTCAACGCTTCGACTTCATCGACGACGCTAAAAGGAAGAAGCTTATCGACTCTAGGACACAGCTCAGTGATATCGGGACTAGCATCAACGTGGCTGCTATCACTCCCATTCGTGTCCTGCCTCAAGCTTCACAGCCTGTGCCATCACGGCTCGCACCGCAACGTCAGACGAGTCAGTGCGCTCCAGCAGAACCGACAACCTCAACCGACAGCACTCCTACTCGCCCTACTATCAATCGACGCGGTAGGAAGCTCAAGCCTCCAGTTCGTTTTTCGGAATTCGTTAGTACTCACTATTTTACATAGAACGTGTCTTTGAAATTTTCTGCTCTTACCAAACGTGTTTGAAAATCCACAAAAAAAGATCAAAGCGTTTTGAAATTACCAAAAAAGTGCAAAACCTTTTGAAAACCCAAAAACAGCTTTGCACGTTTTTCGCTTTACACTCTTTTGTGTATTGCTATGCATTTATGCTGTTTATTTTATTTTGCTTTCCATATACACCGCCGGTTGGTTGCATCTCGATTTCACTTTTAGTTGGATTTCCGCACGTCAGCTGCAAGTGGAACAACCTTCCTGTTCAACCGCCTACGTGAACTTTACGAACTGTCCCCCCACAAACGGTTTTTACCGTTTCGACACCGTAGGGAGGACACGGGTGGGAGCCCGCTAGGGTCCGATTGAATGCTTCTTCCTCAGCAGCTGCATCAGGTTTCACAACCTGGTCTCGCAGAAGGCTGGCCGGCGACGGACAGTCATCACGTAGATCGAAGGACTGCTTACACAGTCCATTCTGCGAGAGAGCTATGTAGCAGTCTGGAGATTCCCCGGTTTGCCTGTGTAAACTTCTAACTAAAATTATTTCATTGTACACTTAGGCAACCGGTGTCGTTCGTTGAACTGATTGCTGAGTTCGAATGCTTGACTTGCTCATCGCCATTTTTGCTTGGCGCTCGTTTCGGTTGCAACTCGCAACTGCCCTGTGTGCTGTGCATTCTCCGTTCCCCTAGCTAGAGCGTCCACGGTGTCGTTCTTTTACAGCTAGATAACAGGGAATCTTTTACTGTACCAATAAAAGTTTCCCTGCAATTCGATCCGTCTTCTCGAATCGCTCTCTGGGCTCCGGGTACAGGCGACCCTCTAAAAATGGGAAGCAACAATATAACGAAGGAGATGCTATAAAACCATTTCACTATAACCGCAACTACAAGTGCGGGTGAAATATTTAGAAAGACTAAACGATGAAAGCAGATTCACAGGAGATGGTGCCACGGATGGCCGCATTAATTTTGTGGAACCGCTGTCGACATCTGCGTATATTACAACTCACATCTTTCCGTATTTTACTACTTGTGCATAATAAAAGACCAAAAAGCTTACTTTGGTGCAAACTTAAAAAGCAAACAAAATAATCCATTAACTAGCAATAGTGAACAAATAAAAAGATCACCGGATTGGTTAGGGTCTCGTACTGTTGAGGAAGGTCTCAATCCTTTACTGAACTTTTAAATTCGAACAGAATGAATTGCGTGTTATAAAGTACAATGAAAAGCGAGGGATCGCCAAGAAACGGTTGGGACAGGGAGAGGATAATTAAATGGGAGATTTATATCGATAATTATACATATATATATGAAATAAAATAATTGTAAACAAATAAAACGGCATCTAAGTGTACACTTGTAAAGTGAATATGGAGGCCAATGGGAATTTTTAACATGAGAGTTTATAAGTTACAAATTATTGGGTACACAAAAAGAGAAAACCCACTACTCCTAGTTTGTAGCTAAGACATTTATCTTAATATATCGTCGGAGGAAGGTTGCACAACAAAGTTAAATTATAATGTAGGGAAAAACTGATGAACACATAAACATTAGGCTATAAAAAGACATCGGTATATTTGAAACCGGAAAAGTCAACAGAGTGGAAAATGGCTAAAGGAACTCACATATAAAAAAAGCAGCAATAATATATATAGCGTGGCTGGGTACGCCCAAAGTATGGAGTTGACCCGTTTATTTAGATGTTAACCTACAAGTGATATGCTTTAAGTGGAGTAAGTAATGCATGCAAAATGCATTTGATAGTATGCTATTTTGATTGACTTTAACTTGTCTATTTATTATGTTCCTTTTTGTAAACCTAACCGCATTTACCATAAGCTTTGATTTTATGCAGGCTACGCAATACGCATGCATATTGTTGAGCAAATATTAGTTAATCCTTTGTTGATTTTATGTCTGTTGTGCAAATTTTAGCCTACACATAAACAAATGTGCTCGGATGTACCAAACGCATATTTCGTAACACCAGGTTGGTTGTCCTGTGGTTTCTGCCATCCCAGTAAGCCTCGCAGACACCGCTCAAAAATCCTAATGTAATGTACTCTTTTTTTGTTAGGACAAACAACGTCGAAATATAAAGCTTATACCCACAAAGTAATATATGCTCGATGAATGTAAGTAGGAACATAATAAGTTGTGTCTTATATAAATGTTCTTATTTACAACCACCTCATCACAGCGGGTGTAATGCACAATAATCCAAGGGGGGCACGAAAGATCGTCAATGGCTGAAAACGCAGGGGAGAACTGATAACGATGGTAGCACGCGTCACAGTGATCACAGCGCACGAGATAAGTCAGGGCAAAACACAACGTGCACTCGGCAGCGTGTAATTGGCGAGAATCCAAAATTCAGGTAATTCAAACAAGAAGGGGTTAACTGTACACAAACCGGAATAGGAAGTACAACAATAATAATTACTATTATTCTTTAAAGTCATTGTCATCTGATAAACAGTCCAAATATCTTGCTTAGTTGTCAGGCCGCTGATCTGAAAGGAAAAAAAGAGGTCAAAAAGAGTTCGACCATTGGCACTACACGGGATACGGTCTTTTTCCTGTTAGCAGAGCGAAATGGACTGGCAACCGTTAGCAATGACTGTCAATGATGATGTCATCCGATACCGAAACTTAAGCCTTGGTTGACCCTGTGTCTATGTCATTGCGACACCATGAAACAACCAGTGTGCGCAATCTGAAGATAACTTCTATCATCCATCCAATATGTCTGGACGCCTACTACGCTGACTGCCTACATCAGTGTAATGTCTAAACCACAAGCTTATACTTGGAACGCTCCCGCAAGACTCCCACCATGTACACGGAAATGCATACCGGTGGTTCTACTTAACCCAGCTATACCTGCATTCGCTCTTCATGATATCTTACTGTTGTTGCGGTTTTGGTTGCTTTGAGCACAAATAGATGGGAGAGAAATTGTTGTAAGTATTTGTTCAAAATCGCACTCTAATAAATAAAGGGGGAAGTTTCGCACAGAGTTGTGATTTAGACTCACACATCCTGTAAACTGAGAGATATATTTGCTAGTGCATCATGCATAGTAGAAGGCAGTACCTAGGTTTTACGGTTTTCCGTATATTTGCTTAACCTATATCTGTGCAGTTGGTGCATTCACGATTTAATATAATTCCTCGTGTCAAGATGGGTTTCAAGCTCATCGTTACGTCTGTAAAACTGGTCACAACCAGTCCCAGACGTTGCACGAAATTAACCGCGGATATCAGAAGGCAACTGGAGTCGGACAGAGCGGACTCTATTCGATGGGCTACAAGCAGACGCGGACGGACGAAGCTTGCCGTGAGGTACAGTTAACGCGGGAACGTACAAGACGGTGGTGTCGAGAATCTTCAAAAATTCTTTAAAACATTTATATGGTACATAAAATTGCAGTTTCTTTGTGGTTCGCTACAAAGCTCATCTATGAGGCTGAACATTGAAAGTATTCAAAATCGGAGTGACCGGTAATTCCTGGTGGGTAGCTCAAAATCGTGCGGAGTCAGAATGTGTGAATGAGCGTTCGTGAAAACTGGGGGTTCGGCTGAAGTGGGAGTCCGCTGTGCAGTTATTGGTTCATCATTTATTGACTGCAGAGCAGGGTGCATTTCGGCGAACCGTTGGAACGGGCTTGTCGGACAGCCTACGCCAGTAAAAGGCCGACAGGACGTTAACCTCCGCGGCTGCCAAACGGTGCGCTTGTGTGTTGTCTCTCCCCCAGCCGCAACCCACCCGGCGCTAAAACGCTCATCGTCCCCCGGAGAAACCGCCGTCTTCCAGCGAAGAAGCGATACACCTACGGCAGCGAAAATACCAGATTAAAAGTCGGGAACCTCCTTGAGTGTGTTGATCCTCGTAACCATTGCTGTATGGGCCAGTCGATCGAAGGGGAGGGTTATGCATGCAGGAAAGAAAAAAATAGAAAATTCACGCGCAGAAAACGCCAGAATGAACGAAAGCATGATCTGCATGTTAAATTTCTTGGTTTTTGAATAAATCGTAGGACAGGTTAGTCAAAGGCTTTTGATTTTGTTTATTTCAAATGTCACGACTAAAAACAGGGAAAATATTTACAATATCTACAAACCGGAACGTATTTACACGGTACATAGTCGGAAAAGCGAAAGTAGATACGCACCTACGACAACGACGACTGCACGCCGGAGACCGCGGATTAGGTTCGGGAGATGCCATGTAGGTTAACACATATAGACAAAAATGCTAGGCTCGATGGAAAAAACAAGGAAGCGAAAGCTCGTAGGGTGAAATATGACGTCATACGAGGCACTACTAGACGAAGTAGGCGAAGTAGTTTCTTCCATAAAGGCGGGATTCAGACGGTCGATAGTGACGATTTTGCATTGACCACCGCGGTCAATAGTGTACGCCTAAATAGCACGATGTAGCACCTTGAAAAGTCCTATGCACGGCGACTGAAGAGGCTGTCGAACACCGTCTGCGCGAAGGAGGACGTGTGGACACGTAGACAGCTTCTCGGGCACGTACACTGGGGTCTTCTGCGATCGAGGAGCAAGTGGACGTAGCTCACGCATCTGCTGAGCCAATCGATCAGTTTAACTTCCGTAGTCAAAAGTGGAAGTACATGGGGCTGGTGCTACTAGCTGTCCGGGCAACCGCAGCGTGCAGCCGTAGACTAGCTGCGCTGGTGTTGCGTAGAAATCGGTTTTACCCGTGTTTCTTAATCATAGGAGGACGAGGGGAAATGTTTCAGGCCATGAAGGATCTGCGTGCGCACGTAGCTCAGCTTTCAACTGGCGGTGAAAACGCTCCACCATGCCGTTAGGGGCCGGATGATACGCCGTCGTCTGCACGTGGCGACAGCCTACATCCATAAGCAACGTGACAAAGGTTGACGAGAAATGTGACCCTAGATCGGTGGACACGAGGGCGGGACAACGGAATTGAGCTACCCAACGCTCCAGAAAAGCATTAGCTACTGTTTCCGAAGAGCAGTTAGGTTTGGGAATAGCTTCCGGCCACCTAGTGAATCGGTCGACACAGGTCAGCTGATACACATAGCCTTTCGAAAGCGGAAGAGGACCTACGAGATCGACGTGCATGTGATGAAAACGTGCGACTGGCGTCGGAAAGGTGCATAATGGGTTTCTCATGTGCCTGTGCGCCTTCGCGCGTTGACACGGAAGGCAAGCATCTGCCCAAGTACGGACGTCCCGATTAACATTGGGCCAAACGAATCGTGCGGTTACGAGTTTAACCGATGCACGAACGCCTGGACGAGACAAGCCGTGTAACGTGCCGTACACGGTCTGCCAAAACTCGCGTGGGACGACTAGGCGCAGCATGCCCAGTGATAAATCGCAGAGTATAGTGCCGCCTGATAATGTCAACGGAACGGGTCGTATGTCCAATGTGGGAGACCTACGTAGTAGATCAACCTCAGGATTGTTGAGTTGTGCTGTGGCCATGGCTGCCAAGTCGATAGCAGTGCCGGCGTCAGCGGAGTTAGCTTGGATGCGGGAAAGTGCATCGGCGACAGCGTTGTGCACACCTGAGACATGCCGTATATCGGTCGTAAACTGAGCGATATAGTCAAGGTGGCGCGCCCCTCTAGGAGAGTATCGGTCGGTAGTCCAGCCGAGCACGTAAGACAGGGGTTTGTGGTCGGTATAGACGACAAAGGAGCGGCCTTCCAAGGCGTGTCGAAAGTGACGTATCGCTAGATATACGGCTAGTAGTTCTCTGCCGAACGTGCTGTAGCGAGTTTCGGAAGGTTGTAGGCGTATGGAGAAAAACGCTAAGTGCTGCCACGTGTCGGCTACTCGTTGCTGCAAAACTGCGCCGACCGCCACGTCCGAGGCGTCAGTACTGAGGGACAGTGGGGCGGCGGGATCGTGATGCTCTATACAAGCTATGGTGGCGACAGCGTCGTTCAGCGAATTAAAAGCAGCGCGTGATGCGGTGGGGAATTCGTATTTCTTGAGTTTCCCTCGGAGAAAGTCCGTGAGGAGTTGCATCAGCGAGGCGCAGTTGGGTATGAACCCTCAGTAAACGTTGACAAGCCCATCAGAACCTTCGAGCTGTTTGAAAGAATGTGGCTCAGAGTAGTCGATGATGGCTTGAATTTTATCCTGCAGTGGCTCGACGCCTGCAGAGGAGATACGATGTCCGATGAAGTTGACTGAATCGACACCAAACAAAGAGTTTTATGCGTTGCTTGTCCCCCGTTTTGAGATAAGCGATCAAAAAGTGTTCGTACGTGACGTATGTGCTCTTCTCGTAAAAGCTAGCGATTAAAATGTCGTCGAGATACGCGTAAGCGAAATCTAAGTCGCGTCAAACTTGATCGATGAGGCGCTGAAAGCTTTGCGCTGCATTCTTTAGATCGAATGACATGCGTTGGAATTCGAACAAAGTAAGCATGTTTACACTGCGAAACGACTCAGACTACACTTGTAAATGTGAATCGTAAAGATAAAGGATGAGCAAAAGCACGATAAAAGTACTAACCTTGCGCAAGAAACCGATGAGTACAAGTATAGATTGAAAAGGAACCAACTCAACAAAAATACAAATAACGAAATAAGTTTGAATTCGCGCGTGCGACTGGGGCTCACCAATTTGTAGGACTAGTAAATACTAATCCGAGACGGCGCGCGAAATTAACCGCGGATATCAAAAGGCAACTGGAGTCGGACAGGCCGGACCGTATTCGATGGGCTACAAGCAGGTGCGGACGGATGAAGGTGGCGGTGAGGTACACGTTGGCGCGAGAAGTTACAGGACGTTCCAGTGTGGAGCCGGTTGTAAGGAAGATTAAAACATATAAGAATTAAGTAGAATTGGTCAACAATTATGCAGTATATATAAGCTAGCATTTATCATTCTTAGCGCTGCAAATCTTATCATAAGCTAGTATATAGACATGTATTCATTGTGCGGGACAACTTCCCGTGAATGATGGAACTCAGTTTATTTTGCCTGGATGCAGGGTTTTAGCTTGCGCTAAGTAATATTTAACATTCCAAAGGTTGTGTATGTCTATCGGGGGTTACAAATTTTCAACGTCACTTTCGCAAAGTTTAGGCGGTGAGTTCGATCAAAGTAAATTTATCCAAACCGCATTTTGTAATCAAAACGGGTAGCATACTAATTGTTGTTTCTTCTGCGGTTCTAACGAGGCTTCTACCACGAAATTGACTATGGATGTATAGCACCGGTATGCAGTGTTTGGGCGGAGCCTGGGATACTAGTCGGTAAGCAATGACACGCAAGACGTGTCAAATACGAAAAAGTATAGATGTCGAAGGCGACTGAACTTAATATATATATAGTGCGGGCTACAAAAATTGGATGCAAATCAACCGGAGCGAGAAACGGTGCAGCAAGGTACTCACCAAAACGCTTCGTGAAAACAAGTGCGCCGTCAATAAAACAAGTGGACGTGTTGAACGTAAAGACAACAGCAACATCGAATGTTGCAAAATACTGTAATTGCGTGTTTCCGGTACACTACACTCCTCCCAGACTGCACTGACTGTACGAATTGACGTATAGCGTCTTTCAGGTTATTTACACAAGCATTTGACTTTGACACAGTCTGCTCCGCTTTTACTGTTTTCCTATATACATTGTACGAATAACACTGGAGGCCTATTCACGTTACCAGAGGATGTTGATACATGACAAACCATCCTGCCTGTCTTTTCGGCGGCGCATTCGCGCGTTGCTATAAAGTTTCTGTTAGTGCGACGGTGTACAATTTGTTTATTCGGAAGTTTTCGTGGGCTGCGTGTGTTGGTCGATAAGAAATGCGAAGCGGAGTCCTTAACCGTATAATCAGAGAAAATGTGACGGCGTGGTGCACCTACGTGATTGGGTCAGGCATATTCGTTCTTCTGAATTCTGTAGCAGTAAGGTTTCAGTTGACAAATAAGAAGTATGAGCAACGTTGTAAAACACACCTGTTTTAGGCATGCAATTATTTTCGTGTGCCTGAGAGGTCAGTACGCCAGATATGAGCACAGATGTTTCTACACCTGTTGCAGCAAATAACGGTGTATTTGGTCAAGTCTTCGGTGACCGCCTGTGGCCTAATCCGTTTCCGTGGACGCTGCAGTCCCCCAGCCGGTAATGACAGCCTGACTTGTAGCAACCCAAACGACATTTCTTATCCTATGTACACTTTATTACCCAGTCATACAATACTGGTTTTTGTTTTAATGCCGACTCTACGGCCATTTTGAACTACATCCGGATCACCACTTGTCTCCACGGTGAGTTCCGGCATTGACGTACGCTGTCGTTGCTTCATTCGTTTTTCCTTCGATTGTAGCCTTCCGCGAATACAATCCTTTGTGTCCGTTCTTCTGGTTTTCTGTCATCTCTACAAGAGCAAGAACGCTCCCGGACTAGTATAGACTAGTCCTACAATTGGTGAACCCGATTCGCACGCGCAAATTTTCAAATTTTTTGATCTTTTCGTTTTCGGTGAGTTCGTTCCGAGTCGTTTTTCCTTAATCTCTGGTGGATTAGTTTCCGTCCATTTTGTTTTTAAAACCATTCGTATTATTCATATACTATGTCTGATGCCGATGCAAAAACCGGATCGGGCGGCAGCATGAATTTGCTCACCTTGGCTATTCCGGATTTCATGACACCCAAGCCCAGCGTCCGGTTTGCCATTTTTGAGATAGAGTTAGAGAACAGAGGGATCTCTGCCGACCAAGTTAAATACAACCAACTCGTCCCACGCCTTCCGCAACCGGTGGTGACACTGGTTGAAGACGTACTGTTTAGTGGGTCGCATGTACCCGGAGCCCAGAGAGCGATTCGAGAAGACAGATCGAGTTGCAGGGAAACTTTTATTGGTACAGTAAAAGATTCCCTGTTATCTAGCTATAAAAGAACGACACCGTGGACGCTCTAGCTAGGGGAACGGAGAATGCACAGCACACAGGGCAGTTGGGAGTTGCAACCGAAACGAGCGCCAAGCAAAAATGGCGATGAGCAAGTCAAGCATTCGAACTCAGCAATCAGTTCAAAAAAACAACACCGGTTGCCTAAGTGTACAATGAAATAATTTTAGTTAGAATTTTACACAGACAAACTGGGGAATCTCCAGACTGCTACAACTGCTTCATCCCCCGAAAGACGGTAAATAAGCAGCAATGAAGCAGTTGATCCGAAAGGAGTCGTAACCCAGCGCTCGTGCTCGATTGGAGCAACTTATTCATAGCACTATGCTTTGGGATCGCAAGCCTTCCGTTTTGCTGCGCGATATTCAGCAGATAGCTGGCCCTTCGTACATGAGTGAAGAAGCATTAAAAGAACTGTGGCTCTCACGCCTGCCTGATCCTCTTCCTTTAATGCTCGAAGCTTATCCAGAGAGATCACTCAAAGAGTTGGCAATAACCGCGGACGCAGCCTTTGAGAGAATCCCTCAACCCATGAAGGCATCCAGTAACATTTTCGCCACATTGGCTGATAAAGACTTGAATACGAAGGCGTCCGCGCACGCAAACCCAGAGTCGAAGAGATAGCCGCGCTTCGTCGTGAATTAGCAATGATGCTGTTAGAAAGACAAGACTTATTAAGACCGCACGCCGACCACGAAATAGCAGCTGTTTGCCTCGGTGCCTAGCATTCCCGACCCTTACCGTACGGATCCAGGGCACCGCGCAGACGCAGTCAATCACCCCGACGCAGTCGAGCCAGAAGTGCTAACTTAATGGATGATTTTTGTTGGTATCATCGCCAGTATGGTGATAATGCTCGACGTTGCGGTTCACCTTGCGCCAAGCGCGGTATAGTGGCACAGGTAAACTAGTTCGCCGGCACGTGAATGCAGCCCACGCGTCCGGCAGCGAAAAAACAGGCCGTCTGTTTTACGTCAAGGATAGGCGCTTCCGCCTCACTTTACTTATCGACACAGGAGCCGAAGTGAGCGTTTTCCCTGCCAGCGCGAAAGACAAGCATTTGAAGCCAACGTACAATCTACGGGCAGCCAACGGCTCACCGATAGCTTCATACGGTCAGCGCATGATGAACCTAGATTTAAATCTTCTCAGAGAATTTCACTGGGTTTTCACGGTTGCGTCAGTACCTTTCGCAATTATCGGTATCGATTTTCTTCGCCATTTCGGATGGCTTGTCGACGCGGGTAGCAACAGAATGTTAGATGATCATATGAAACTAGTGGTTGATGGCGTCCTTTCAGATGACCATATAATCAGCCCTTTATTTCGGATCGCCGACGCACCGTCCGACTACTTGAGCCTCCTCTCCGAACACCCGCGACTGGTTCGACCGGCTGCAGAGTTTCTACCAGTCACGACAGAGGTCGCTCACCAAATAATTACGCGCCTTCAACCAGTTAACGCACGACCAAGACGGCTTGCTCAAAACAACCTACGGGCAGCACGAGCCGAATTTGACCACATGCTTCAACTCGGTATCGTCAGACAATCCAACAGACCATGAGCATCAACTCTGCACATGGTCCCGAAGAAGTTCTTGGGGGACTAGCGTCCTTGCGGCGACTATCGAACCTTGAATAGGGTGACCACGCCCGATCGCTATCCGATCCCACACATGGTGGATCTCACCGCCAGTCTGGCGGGTAAAAGTATCTTCAGCAAAATCAACTTGGTACGCGCATACAACTAAATTCCTGTAGCAGAAGCGGACAGCGCTAAAACCGCTGTGAAGACTCCATTTGGATTGTTCGAGTTTCTGCGCATGCCATTTGGTCTAAAGAACGACGCGCAAAGTTTTCACGCTTCATTGACCAAGTTTGTCGCACTAAGAATGATAAATGCTAGCTTATATATACTGCATAATTGTTGACCAATTCTACTTAATTCTTGCTTGTTTTAATCTTCCTTACAACCGGCTCCACACTGGAACGTCCTGTAACTTCTCGCGACAACGTGTACCTCACCGCCACTTTATCCGTCCGCATCTGCTTGTAGCCCATCGAATACGGTCCGGTCTGTCCGACTCCAGTTGCCTTTTGATATCCGCGGTTAATTTCGCGCGCCGGCTCAGGTTAGTATTTACTAGTCCTACAAATTGGTGAGCCCCAGTCGCACGCGCGAATTCAAACTTATTTCGTTATTTGTATTTTTGTTGAGTTGGTTACTTTTTCAATCTATACTTGTACTCATTGGTTTCTTGCGTAAGGGTAGTACTTTTATCGTGCTTTTGCTCATCCTTTATCTTTACGATTCACATGTACAAGTGTAGTCTGAGTCGTTTCGCAGTGTAAACATGCTTACTTTGTTCGAATTCCTACGCATGTCATTCGATCTAAAGAATGCAGCGCAAAGCTTTCAGCGTTTCATCGACTAAGTTTGACGCGACTTAGATTTCGCTTACGCGTATCTCGACGACATTTTAATCGCTAGCACTTTACGAGAAGAGCACATATGTCACGTACGAACACTTTTTGGTCGCTTATATCAAAACGGGGGACAAGCAACGCAGAAAACTGTTTGCTTGGTGTCGATTCAGTCAACTTCCTCGACCATCGTATCTCCTCTGCAGGCGTCGAGCCACTGCAGGATAAAATTCAAGCCATCCTCGACTACCCGAGCCTCATTCTTTCAAACAGCTCAAGGGTTCTGATGGGCTTGTCAAGTTTTACTGAGGGTTCATACCCAACTGCGCCTCGCTGATGCAACTCCTCACGGACTTTCTCCGAGGGAAACTCAAGAAATGCGAATTTCCCACCGCATTACGCGCTGCTTTTAATTTGCTGAAAGACGCTATCGCCACCATAGCTTGTATAGCGCATCACGATCCGGCCGCCCCACTGTCCCTCAGTACTGACGCCTCGGACGTGGCAGTCGGCGCTGTTTTGCAGCAACGAGTAGCCGACACGTGGCAGCACTTAGCGTTTTTCTCCATACGCCTACAACCTTCCGAAACTCGCTACAGCACGTTCGGTAGAGAACTACTAGCCGTATATCTAGCGATACGTTACTTTCGACACGCCTTGGAAGGCCGCTCCTTTGCCGTCTATACCGACCACAAACCACTGTCTTACGTGCTCGGCTGGACTACCGACCGATACTCTCCTAGAGAGTCGCGCCACCTTGACTATATCGCTCAGTTTACGACCGATATACGGCATGTCTCAGGTGTGCACAACGCTGTCGCCGATGCACTTTCCCGCATTCAAGCTATCTCCGCTGACGCCGGCACTGCTATCGACTTGGCAGCCATGGCCACAGCACAACTCAACAATCCTAAGGTTGATCTACTACGCAGGTCTCCCTCATTGGACATACGACCCGTTCCGCTGACATCATCAGACGGCACTATACGCTGCGATTTATCTCTGGGCACGCTGCGCCAAGTCGTCCCACGCGAGTTTTGGCAGACCGTGTGCGGCACGTCACACGGCTTGTCTCATCCAGGCGTTCGTGCATCGGTTAAACTCGTAACCGCACGATTCGTTTGGCGCAATGTTAATCGAGACGTCCGTATCTGGGCAGCTGCTTGCCTTCCGTGTCAACGCGCGAAGGCGCACAAGCACACGAGAAACCCATTATGCACCTTTCCGACGCCAGACGCACGTTTTCATCACATGCACGTCGATCTCGTAGGTCCTCTTCCGCCTTCGAAAGGCTATGTGTATCTGCTGACCTGTGTCGATCGATTCACTAGGTGGCCGGAAGCTATTCCC
Organism: Dicrocoelium dendriticum; assembly: GCA_944474145.2. NCBI lineage: Eukaryota > Metazoa > Platyhelminthes > Trematoda > Plagiorchiida > Dicrocoeliidae > Dicrocoelium > Dicrocoelium dendriticum. The sequence continues at coordinate 72,516,300 of OX104066.1, forward strand.
AAACTTAACTGCTCTTCGGAAACAGTAGCAAAGGCTTTTCTGGAGCGTTGGGTAGCTCAATTCCGTTGTCCCGCCCTCGTGACCACCGATCGAGGGTCACATTTCTCGTCAACCTTTGCCACGTTGCTTATGGCTGTAGGCTGTCGCCACGTGCAAACGACGGCGTATCATCCGGCCACTAACGGTATGGTGGAGCGTTTTCACCGCCAGTTGCAAGTTGAGCTACGTGCGCACGCAGATCCTTCATGGTCTGAAACATTTCCCCTCGTCCTCCTATGATTAAGAAACACGGGCAAAACCGATTTCCACGCAACACCAGCACAGCTAGTCTACGGCTGCACGCTGCGTTTGCCCGGACAGCTAGTAACACCAGCCCCATGTACTTCCACTTTTGACTAAGGAAGTTAAACTGATCGATTGGCTCAGCAGATGCGAGAGCTACGTCTATTTGCTCCTCGATCGCAGAAGACCCCAGTGTATGTGCCCGAGAAGCTGTCTACGTGTTCACACGTCCTTCTTCGCGCAGACGGTGTTCGAAGCCTCTTCAGTCGCCGTACATAGGACCTTTCAAGATGCTAAATCGTGCGAGTTAGGCGTACACTATTGACCGCGGTGGTCAACGCGAAATCGTCACCATCGACCGTCTGAAACCCGCCTTTATGGAAGAAACTACGTCGCCTACTTCGTCTAGTACTGCCTCGTATAACGTCATAACTCAGCCTGCGAGCTTTCCGCATCCATTTTATTCCACCTAGCGTAGCATTGTAGGCTAAGTGGGTTAACTTTCTTGGCATCTCCCGAACCTATTCCGCCGCCTCCCGCGCCTAGTCGCCGTGTTCGGGATGTTCGTTAGCCCTTTTGTTTCTCCGACTATGTACAGTGCAACTACTTTTGGCTTTGTAGATATTGTAAATACTTGCCCTTTTTTGGTCGAATATCATTTTTAAAAGAAAGTAAAATATCAAAAACCGAAAAACCTTTTAAAAATATATTCAAAAATCAAAAAATTTAACATGCAGATCATTCGTTTGTTCTTTTTGGCGTTTTCTGCGCATGTTTTCCTACTGTCTGGTCTCTACGTGCCCCAATCTTCCGCTTCGATTGACTGGCCCACACGAGCAATGTTTTCGAGGATCCTGCCACGAAAGCTGGTCGTTTCTCCACTGGACGAGTATCGCTTCTCCGCGGGTCGAGTGTCGCTTCTTCGCTGGACGTGCGTCGCTTCTTCGCTTGACAAGGGTCGCTTCTCTGTGGGACCATGGTCTTTTCTTCATAGGACGAGGATCGTTTTGAGGCGGGGCGGGGTGCGGCGGGGGAGAGATCACTCCAAAGCGCACCGATTGGCAGCAGCATAGGTTGAGGTCCTGTCGGGCCTTTTCTGGACTAGCCAGTTTTTTGTAATCCGACAAGCCCGCTCCAACGGCTCGCCGAAATGCACCCTGCCCTGCAATCAATAAATAATAAAGACCGGACGGCACAGCGGATACAAATTTTCGGCTACATTTCTTTCCGAACACGAACAGACACTTCTGTGCATACGAAATCTGTTGCGAACTTCGATCCACAACCACTTGATTTCGAAGGCTTCTTCGTTCAGCTTTCTAGGGGAGAGCTCCGTAGCAACCCAAAAGATATTTCGTATCCTACGTATACTTTTATTACCCTGTCATGCAATACTGGTTTTTGTTTTAATGCCGACTCTACGGCCATTTTGAACTACATCCGGATCACCACTTGTCTCCACGGTGAGTTCCGGCATTGACGTACGCTCTCGTCGCTTCATTCGTTTTTCGTTCGATTGTAGCCTTCCGCGAATACAGTCCGTTGTGTCCGTTCTTCTGGTTTTCTGGCATCTCTACAAGAGCAAGAACGCTCCCGGACTAGTATAGACTAGTCCTACAGACTGACGGATGACTAAGAACATGTATGTAATATATTCATGGGAGCTTACACGATTCGTCGTGGTGGTGTGCCTATAAATGTCACTGTGATCTCTGAACTTTGTCCGTAGTAGTGGTTGTTGACAAACTGTGCCGCCTATCAAAACTATATTAGTCATATATAAAAGTTTCACTTATCTGTGCGCAACAATGCGTGGACGCGATGTGCGCGGTCGCCAACTTTCGCTTTGCAGTGGCCATTACCGACTCCATCCTATTCTTTGGGAGGAACAGATGACACTGCTACCGTGAATTCACCTGGAAGCAATTAATTGCCGCTGATTACCTTCTATTGGTTAGTTCCACCATGTTAAAGGGCGAAAGGTAGAATGACTTTGTGGACGGGCTCCAACAAAGGCATTTGTGCACGGACACATGATGCCAGGCAATACATTGGCTTACAGCACCAGGTGATGCATAGTAAGTACTCTGCACTCAGTATTTACTGTAAGGTTGTTTGTGAAATCCATTTGCTGTCATGCATGAGGTACCGCTGAAACCGGCACACATAGTGTAAATGTTGCTTCTTATCCTCCATCCATCGCACCATGGTTTGCAAAATGACCTACGCACTTGAATACAACTCCTCATGCAAGGGACAGAACACATGTTGTACAACCATGTATACATTAATGAGAAACGTTACTCACCTTGCCCACAAGGCAGCAATCGACCGTCGTATGTCAGCCAACTTATGCCAAAACGCAACCCTCACCTTACCTTATGAACGCACTATTGAAAAGTGAAGTCTTCCGCATCCATTCACTTTCTCATCTGAGTGGCTTCCAACGTGGTTACGCTGAACGACAAGAGCATTATGTTACCCTTGTCCTCGTAAGGTTTCTCTGCATGGATGCATGCCAAATGCGAATCGCAAGCCATCATGTTCCCATTTTCCACCAGCAGCAGTGGACAATGGTGGTGGGCAAGTTAACAACAGACCATGACCAGTAACCGGATTTTCCTAAATCGCACATCTCGGCCTTATGTAACATGCGCGAAGGAACTCAATAGAAAGATGTTTCCTAGCAGCTTGTCATATCCGCATGAAAACAATTCAGGAAAGCTGATTACTTAAACGCTGAACAGCTAATCATATTGTTGAACAAGGGATTTAAGTAAGGTACAAAGTTGGTTTACATTTTCCCCCCCCCCATGCGTGTGCTGCTGCTTCGAAAATGTGCAAAATGGTATAATAATGGAACCCTCAGCGTCTGGAAAAGCAATGCAATTTCGTTGAACACCGGATGCCTAAAGCAACAAGTCTTCTTTCAAGCCGGTTGAGTGGAATACACCAATTTCCCCCAGATGTATCACCTGCTGATATTCATCTGACACCCATAAGAACGGCTGAAACTAATGAATTTGGAAGTTCTTAGCAGATGTTTTAAGGTAGTGATATGCGTGCAGTGCAGGTCAAAGCTGCCACTTATAAATACCTGAAAGCATGCTTCAACAAAGTCCACATATGTAAGCTGTGACTTGTGTTGATGCAATCGCCATGTAAAACGTTTATAAAGTTTCCATCATGATCCGTTTACTGTACGTGGAACAGCATAGCAGGTCCTGCATACAAAAGGAACTGCCGGAATTTTGCCACGTTCCAAACAGATGGTTGCATGATTTATTGAGATCCGCTGGATAACTGCTCCTACCACTTTCTCCGATACGTCTGGTAGCAGAGAAAGTGGAGCAATTACCGTTGGTGCACCAAAAAGCATTGTTGGGAACGGCTATTTTAAGTCCTGCAAAATATTATGGAGCAAGTCGGTGAAAGTGAAAGTATGTCGACTGCCACGAAGCAAGTCAGATACTGCTCAATTAGGGATGAAACGGCGGTAGCAAAAACTATGCCGGGTAAGCTTATAAGATTGTTGCATGTCAAAGGCTCAGGAAAATCTTTGATTCTGTCGACTCTTTGAGAAAGGGCCTCGATACCGTATGCCGTGAGCACATGAACCAAAATGTCAATCGAAAATCTACCTAGATCGCACTTAGTGGGGTCAAGGATAATTTCAATGAATCACGGGCAATGCTGGTCTTCAGCAAAGCAAAGATTCCCATTCCATTAATATGAATCAATATCAGAAATCAGTTCCGGGTGAAGAATTCTTTTCGGTAACTCTCATCGGACCCAAACGTTTACAAAACACTGATAATGTGGGGTAAGCGTCAACTCGGGCTGGGATTTACTTCTGGACTGTTTGAATGATCAAAATCGATAACTTGAGACAGAGATAGCGATGGTAAACCAAGTAAACTAAATACACATACATACGCAAAGCTCAGTAGTCCAAAGTAATTAAGTAGGTAAAAGAACAGCCAAATAACTAAGTAACAGTGTCCGTTGGCCAAGGTAGTAGTATCGGCCGTATGAATCGTTTTTGTATACATAATTCCGGCTTCAGATGGTGAATGTAGATAGCCTCGGCGATGGATAAGAGCTGTTTGCGGAATCCTTGGGTGTAGTGTTCAGGTAGTGAATAAATGACTTTGAAGTCATTCTCTGAAGCTGTGTGGCCACATTCAAGGAGGTGCGACATGATTGAGCTGTCTGAAGACCTCATTTCGCCTTTGTAAAACCATGCCGGGATGTGTTCACGAATCCTCTGAGATAGGCGTCTTGTCGTGCGACCCAAGTATCGTGCACCACAGGAGCACGAGTACTGATAAACGATCATTGAACGGGTCAACGACGGTAGTCTATCCTTCAAGGGTTTCGTAAGCAACGGCTTGTTGTGAAAAACGATTCTCAGGCGGGCCGCGAAATAAGTTTTCTCGACAGCGTCTTTCAGGCGTCTGGATAACATATCAGCTGCAGAATCGCCCTTAAAGGGTATATGTATGAAAAGCTCTTTCTTAGGAGCAATGCTCCTAGGTGGCTTTCGATTGCGTTCCTTCAAATGTTTCATGATAAATTTATCAGGATAGCCATTTTCCCTGAGGGCGTCGCTGATTCTCTGTAGTTCTTCGTTGACGGTATCCGGTGTACAAATACTGCGCGCCCGGAAGGCGAGAGATCTGATTAAACTCCGCTTATGCTGTAGTGGTACTGCGCTGTGGAAGTTAGTGTACTGCCCAGTCCATGTGTGCTTTCTGTGTACCTTTCTGCTGCATGATCCGTCTGAGTTACGGATAACCTCTACATCCAAGAAAGGTAACCGGTTTCTGAGTTCGTGTTCACAAGTGAAATGGAGATTCTCGTGTGCGTCATTGAAAGCTTTCAGCAACTGTTCCGCATGCTTTTCGGATTTGCAAAGTACGAAGGTGTCGTCAACATACCGTACGTACATTTCGGTTTCGCGGATGTGCGTTGCAAGTGGGCCATGTTCCAATTTCGCCATGAAAATATCAGCCAGCAGCGGCCCCAAAGGAGATCCCATGGCCACTCCGTCAATCTGACGATACATTTCACCATTGAAGATGAACTGAACATTTAACGTGCAACGAAGTAGCACCTCCTTTAGCAAATTCTCCGGAAAAGTTGCGTATATGGGCAGTTGCCGAGCAAGCTCGCATACGTAATCCCCGGTTTCGAGCAATGGAATGTTTGTGAACAGCGACTGGGCATCGAATGATATCATCCTTTTGTTAACAAGGTTGCTTTCGGATATCCTCTCAATGAATTCGAATTTCCCGATCGTGTAAGCGTTGAAATGGCAATCGAAGGTGCTCCAGTTGCTTTAACATAGAGACGATCTTTATCAACATGTCGTTCATGTAATATACAGAAAACGTAGGCTGCGTTTTCCTTCAGGTATGAAAGTTTTGTGCGCATTTCTCAGGCCAAAAGTTGTTGGCAGATATTTAAAAAGGCCAAAACTGGATGACGGAGGATTTATTAATATTACATTCTATTATGAGCATCTGGTGATTGACTCCCATAAAGTCAATTGTTATAAACACCGATCTACCGCTTAAACAGCTCGTATGATCTTGAAACTATAAGACGACACTTGTCAACGCGAGTACGTACGTTCGTTGCGCCCAACACATCACACGGTGGCCAGTCGCCAGTCCACTTTGGCGCGCTGTAATGCGAAGAGGCCCACAAACTTTGCGAAGGGCGGAAAAAACCAAGTTCGAAAGTATGCTCGAATTAGGCCTTGGCAACTCAATTTTTCAAGATTAAGCTGTTGTGATCAAGCGTAGATTGATAGACCACAAGTTCATATGTAGTGCATGACACTAGTTGCTACTGAATGAATAGCGGTAAATGGAGGAGCCAGCTTCAAAAACTATGAACTAATTTAGGAATTCATTGTCCGGTTTTGGTTATTGGAAAAAGGAGCGGCAACTTATGATGACGTCTCGACTCCACAGATGGAAAGGCGTATTTGTTTGTTGACTAGTTTTCACTGACTGGCGTTGACTTTATGATCATAATGATGCAGGTAATCGATTCCAAGCATATCAGAATGTACTGCAGCCGCTGAAAATATTCAACGGAATTTGCACTCAAGTCCTAGGTCGATGGTGAGGGAAGTTGGTCAAAGATTATCAATAAATAAATGTTTTATTACCGACAGTGCTGGACACGCCAAAAAAGGCATAATCATAGTCATACAGACACGTAAGATCAATAATTGAACATGGTTACAATTTAAACACTACATACTGGGCTAGCTAGCCGAACAACCAGACGCATGGTTCGGGTTTAACCCGTTCCAGCAAATAGGTCGGCGGCAGTGTTTCAGGACCTAGTGGGTTTTCCCCTGACAAGCGTTTGCCCTATAAAATACCACAAATATGCTTTGGCGGTCGTGAATCGCCACAAAATAAAGTCACTGCCCCCTGGATATCCGGATAATCTTTTCCAACCCACAGACACTAATCTTGTACTTGCACATTGACGACGATATCAAACATTCAGGAATGGTGCAGCACAATTATAAGCACAGACTACACAGCTATATACACCCACACACACAATTACATACTTACATGCCCTCTACAAAAACGTACACCTTTATGGAAAACATATCGGATGTTTGCACATTTTTGATCACACACTGTTATGTCAAAATGATCGTGCTTGTAAAAACGTGACTCACCTTGTCGAGAATAAAAGCTTTATTTATTTATATATTTAAGAGTTTGGGTGATTAATCAAGTTGATTGAGTTTGTTACTGTTGTGCTGAAGTTGTGGTTATGCTCGGCGAACGGGCCAACCTAGGAAGGGATCAAATAATAACTTCGAAGTGGCTGACCTTCTCGAATGGGGTGAGAGCCCTCGGAAAGGCAGGAGGCTATGACGTTATTCAGTGGCGAGTCATATCCAACACGTCACAATGTCGTTAGCGGACATTTGGGTACTTTGTTAGGGAGAACGCTTGCCAGACGAAAACGCACAAGGTCATGGAAAGCTGCCACGGAGCCATTCCCTGGAACAGCATTAACCTGGACAACCCACTTGGCACCACGTGGAGGTTGTTCGGCTAGCCAGTACTAGATTTGCTGTCCTCTACTTTGTCGACTAATTGAGCGTGCTGGGATTACGCTGACTTTTACCTCAGGGTTGACCAGAAACCTGATCGGCTGAGTTTCGATCGGCTGCACTAAATAGACGAACTGCGTTATTTTGAGTACCGGGGTTAGTCGCTAGTACTTGTCAACAGATTGATCCAAGCCACCATTGATTTGGAATGGACCAGTCTGTCAAAGCTTTGTTCAGACTACGCATTTGTATTCGATGCACAGGTGAAAGCCTTAGTGTAAGTTAATGTAGCGCTACAGAAACTTACGTGTTAACCGCAGATACAGCGTTTTTATTGCTGCGAGCGGGACTTGATTAACAGGATTTAACCATATGCTGCTGCTCTAGGGACAAACGCTACACTTTGCGTTCTAGTAAGGTGATTTCGTACCCAAGTGTCCGCGTTTATGCCATGTAGATTGCGTTAGCTGGCCGGGCGATGCGAGACGAATCGCAAAGGTGTTTAGTGTAACGCAGTAGTGCACTGTCTGAGATTTTGGCGAGTGCTGACGACTGTTTGGTTTTGCCGGTGAAATAGGCAACATGCGCGTGTTTAAATGAAGGTTGCAGCTAAACTACGCAGACTAAGGTGTCGTCTGTGCCTAATCCACTTGGACGGCGCAACGCTCTTCTAGCACCCTTCACTTAATTTGTACCTATAGCGCCAACACTGTCTGCTGCTACCACTGATGTGCCTCACAAAACTTGCGTTAAAGCCACCTTCCAATTCCTCAAAGATCAGTTTCTCTTCACTTATGCTTTTCCTCCACATCTGACTAACCGTTCAGATGATTCAACTTTATGACTGGTCGTATTCGATCATAAGACCTGTCTTTCTTCCATCGCTCTCCAGTTGTAACTCTTGCTGTGACCATTGGCTTGCATTGGCATGACAGCCACAGCACGCTCTGCCGACTCATTGTTTATCCCTCACAGCACGACAACTCACGTCCAATTGTTTTACTTACCGTACCTTATTCATCCTCAGTTTGGCAGTTACTTAGTTGTTCTGTATATTACTTTTCATAATCTGTTGACCATATTCCTGTCCTTGAATACCCTCTTGAATGGCTAGACAGTTCCACTGATCACCTCTAAAAGTTTTGGCTTCTCTTAGCCTTTAGTTACATCGTTACCTTTAACAGCACTCTCAACCATCTCATGGTTATAACTTAACGCATGTTTCCTTCACCGTTGTTTGTCTCTGACGCGTAACAGTCACTGGCCTACCCTACCATGCTGAATGTCCCTGTATGAGTTCATTCCTCCTCGTTTTAATCTCACCTTTCTTAGCATGTCGCCTTCAGTGCTTAGCACTGCTTTAGTCTAACCTGGCCCGTCCTTATTGCTTTCTGGTGAACCCAGGACGATTTCAGTTTAAGCCTCTCAGGGCTATTATTTCCATTACTATACTCAACTTACCTCCCCTCCCATGTTTCTGCTATTCACCTCGTGTTCCACTTGCATTACATTATGGCCGGCACTGCATGAGTTTGCTTCTTCCCTTATCAGCCTGACTACATCCCACAAGCATCCCACAGCTTTGTCCCCCTCTGTCCCGTCTCTCTCATATCTGGCGGATTTCTGATTATTTATGAATTGGCGCTTCAGCGTCATCAGTGCTATCACCAAATCACCACACATCTATTCGCCTGCACGCACTCTACGCCGATTCGTTGCATTTGCCTCCCCTCTTTGAACTCTGCTGTATGAACTGACTGCTCGTTTCACTGCATCGTAATCCAGTTGGTTTCAGCTTCACCTAAGCTGATACTTGTTTTCTGACGGTTTTCATCAAGGATAATTTAGACCATCGTTTACTATTTTATCTATGCATGTATCCAATACCCGTACTTTTCATCGAACGTTGTGAACACGCATCTCTCTTTGGACCATACGCTCTACAGTACCTTCTTCGTACTCTGTAGTTGTAGTCTGAGCCGCACCTGAGACGTGAGATTAGAAGGCACTTATATATCATATATGTTGAGCAAAATTATATTGTAACACTGCATGCAACCAGTCATTTTATAGTGTACATCGATACCATTCAGTTTGTATGTTTGCTTGATTGCCTATCGTTTGTTGCTTGTTTTTCCTGCGATTTCTACAGATACGGCGGCCGGCGCATGACAGTTCAGCATCTAGCACTGTCTGATCCATCCTCAACAACCAGCTAATTCGTAACAATTGATTTCTTCTCCGGGACCTCAACGGCAAAGCATCATTCTGACGATTCCAATCACCTTCCTAATGAATCGTCCTATTGGCAATCTGGAGAGAGGTCGCGAGCACGGGGGCTAAACAACCAACCAAATAAATGAATAAACATTTATTCTCGACAATGCGTAGGCACATCTTTACAGGCATGATCAAGTTAAGATATTTTGATAAAAAATATACAAAAATTCATGTTTCGTATAAAAGCGAATGTATGTGTATGGGTGTATATACGTCTGTAATCGTGTATGAATATAGCTGTGTAGCATAATTGTGAATGTGCTGCAGCATTTTTGACTGTTCGTTATCGTCAGGAATGGGAGAATATACGTTTTGGCTGACTGGCCAAACAATCTCTACTTGGTGCCAGCCGGGTGGTTCGGATTAATCATGGTCCAGCTAATAGTTCGGTGTCAGTGTTCCAGGAAATGGTGGATTTTCGCCTGGCAATCCTTCTCCCTGTAAAACTCCACAGTTGTCTATTTAGCAACGCTGTGACGTGGCAAATATGACTCACCACTAAATAAAGTCACTGCCTTTCAATACCAGAGGTTCATATATATTTCGCTAACCTCAATCACTTGAAAAATATCATATGAACCTTTCCTATATTGGGGCATTCACCGAAGATACATACAAATTCACAGGAATAATAACAACTTCACACAACCCGATGACATACACAAGCTTCCACATACATTATACACATACATGCACACATATATTCCGTATGTATTGGTTAAGTTGCAACAGTTCTGTACCATTATTGAGGTTACGCGTTTGTATTACCATGCTCTTGCCTTCGAAGGCATGTCTCGCACCGTCGAGAATAAGTCCTTTATTTTTTATTTATTTATTCATTTATATCTGTGCTTCGGATGGCATTTTCCGGATATCTACGGGGCATGGGTTTAGATCGCCTCGCAACCATATTGCAACAAGTAACTAATAGAGACGTAAGCGGAGCTGAATTTGGCAGGGTCTACCTCAGTGCGTTCGATCAAGCGATAGATCGAGTAGAGAAGTGCGTTTTATGACACGGTTAGCCGTACTTTACCATATACTTGTAAATTGAACGTTTGTATGCAGAGCGGTGTGGGATCTTTCTCTGGCGCTGCTTGAAGTAGCAGAGGGCAGAGATAAAGAAGAAGCCTTGCAACAGCGGCGACATGAGTAAGCAAATCCCAAAGATGTGAGTCAGTTTTGAACAACTGCAGGCAGTTTTGCAGCAGCAGCAGCAATCGCAGCTCGATAGTCATAAAGGCATTTGATCGAACTGTTTTCACAAAAAGTAAACATTCAATTAGAACGGGAACCGGAACGGAAGCTGATATCACAAGAAATTGTTTCAGAATGCCAGAGGTTGCTGAACTTGAATCCTGGTACGAATGCGGTCGCAAATTCGGAAGCCATGGAACAGCAACACTTCTGCCATACTGCCGCTTTAAAATCTGATGTTCCCATCAGACCTGAGGATGCGACAGTAGAAATCATGGCAGTCAGAGTACGCAGACGAATAGACGCCACGAAGCAATACCCCAACCTAGTCCAGAATGTTGCAGAATCACCATTACCGCCCTGAACCTCAACTCAGTCATGAAACCAGTATCCAAATCAAAGTGCCTTGTGCCAAGCAGGAAAGAAGAGCATTGCAGTTATCTTGGGGGAAAAGCGGACAGACAGCTTAAGTTATTTCAAAATTGGGAACATGGTGTGCGCACGAGACTTCCGAGGACCGAGGAGGTAGTCGAAAGGAAGAGTGCACCACAGAACCAGTTGGGTCATCTACGAACTTATGATATAAAAGGAGCAATGGGTCAGGCCCAATAATCACCTGACGCCGAATCACGGCAAGACGCAAAGTCCTCCAGAACCATCATCGTTACCATGGGACATCTTGCTAAACACATTTTGTTTGGAAGACGAAGCTGAGCGGTTAGTTGGATCAAAACATAAGATGCAAGCAGCAGATGGTGCACAAGGTAGGTCGACCCGAAAGCGGAGACGACCACCATGGCTACAGGTTGACCCCAAAGCGAAAACCTATGAACAAAGTCAAGTCGAACGGTATGCTGGCATATTCATTTCGAAGGTGAAGGTAATAGAGACGGAAGCGGAGTTGCATTGGGAAGTCTATCTCAGTGCAGACGATCAGGCGCTCAATCGAGTAGGCTAGTGAGTTTTTAAAATACGACTAGTTGTACTTTACCATATACTTGCAAACAGAATGCTGGTGTGTAGAGGGGTGTGAGTTCTTTCTCTGGAGCGGCTGGGTGTGGAAGAGGGCAAAGGTGAAGAAGAAGCGTTACCAAACTAATTCACTGGAAGTACATCTTTGCATAGATCCGTTGCTCCACTATGGATGAAAGATACTTCTATCACAATTATTTTACCTTGACGTGGACGGCTTTGCTGCCCATTCCAGCGCAATGAGGCTGGACCTTACCGTGGTGCGATGGTTTGTGTGCCTCAGAAATCCATTGAGCTATGCCGGGTGGTGCTTCTGTTGCACCTTCAGAGGCACACAGACCAGACTGGTCAAAGACTAGAGGCTAGACAAATTCAACCTCTTGGTCCTCCAGGTTGGAGGTTGGAATGAGGGTGGCTCCTCATTTTATAAAACGGGCTCTCCGTAGTCCAGTGCCAAAACCCGCTGCTTTACGGTAAGCCTTTGGTTGAGAACCCTAATCGTTCTCCTGTCTAGGCCTGGGCAAGCTGACAGTATTCTGTCCACACAATACTATGAACCCTTCATCAGACAATTTCTTGATGCTCTTCGCCCTATCTGCTGCATCGAGCTGGGTGGATAGGGGTATGGATGCTACTGCTCAGGCCTTCCCGTCTTCTTATACCCCTTCTTGTGCTTTTTCATCCTTCATCTTTCATCGAAATGCAAAGTAATTCTCCAAGATTGGCAGGGACCCAACCCTGCGCTAACGCTTGGTGATGAGCTGCTAGAAGTCGTTCAGGAATGCAAGTACCTGGCAGATATATTAGCACCGGATAGCAAAAGCTCGAGGTGCTTTTGCCAATCCCCGCCACCTGTGGCGCAGACGCGACATTAGTCTCGCCCTGAAGGGCAGAGTTTACAACGCAGCCGTCCGTTCATCTCTCCTATATGGTTGTGAAACCTGGCCCATCAGGTCGACAGACATAAACAGGCTCGGCATATTCGACCATCCCTGCCTTCGTAGCCTAGCTCATATCTGGTGGGCGCACCGCGTGAGCAATGAGCGTGTTCGACGTCGTGTATTTGGTGCAGGAAGAGCAAGTGAACCGCTCAGCACCATTACATAACGCACCAGGCTCCGATGGTTGGGCCACGCGTTGCGCATGCCAGCACACCGACTTAAACGACGTGCATTGTTTGCGCGTTGTGGGTGCGGTTGGAAGAGGAGGAGGGGAGGCCAAGCGATGACTTGGTCGATATAGATGAAACCCACACTTCGAATTTGGCGTCGGTTGATGCATCCCAATTGCTTGGCTGGGGTCCTAAAGACGGAGTTCCTTTGTCCATCTTCCTCCTGCTTAGCATCTTCTCCAATCACGATCTCACTCGTTAGGCGTAATACGACTCAGGTTTTAATGCACGATAGCCAGCTGTTAGCTCTCCGAAACGATGTCCATCCGTTACTGGGGACTCAGCCGGCGTGCCACTGTTTGTTTTCCTTTTCTTGTCTTTTGTGTTGCGGCCCAATAGCTGAGGTGTTTTCCACCTGCAGCTAACGTGTATAATGATGATGTTGATGATTGCTGCCTGTACCTTGCGTTCGAACAACTTGGTTAGGTGCCTTACGTTTCTACAAGAAAATTTTGATGCTTCTTTTACCTGGAGCTTTTTTGACGGCATATCATGGAGCTATTATTAAACAGGAACACAATTTCTCTTGACAATAACTTACAGGTGGAGGAACACTGTTACGCTTCTGTGGACGATCTATGCTTTTACTTGGCCTGAACTCAGGTGTTGCATCAGCGCCCTTGTGATCGAAGACGAGATCACGAACCGTATAGCAAAAGCTCGAAGTGCTTTTGCTAACCTTCGTCACCTATGGCGGCGGCGTGACATTACTCTCGCCCTGAAGGGTAGAGTGTACAATGCAGCGGTACGTTCGATCTTACTGTACGGTTGCGAAACCTGACCCCTAAGGTTGGCGGACATAAAGAGGCTAGTTACGTTCGACCATCCGTGCCTTCGCAGTTTGGCTCACATCTGGTGGGAACATCGCGTGAGTAACCAGCGTGTTCGACGCCTTGTTTACGGCCCAGGAAAATGGAATGAACTGCTCAGCACCGTTATTTCACGCATCAGGCTCCGATGGCTGGGCCACGTGTTGCACATGCCAGCCCACCGACTCCCTCGACGTGCGTTGTTTGCTCACCGGGGATGTGGGTGGAAGAAGAGGAGAGGTGGCCAAGCGATCACTTGATCGAGAGGAATGAAGTCCCTCACTTCGGAGCTGGCCTCGGTTGGAGCTTCACGGCTCCCTGGTTGGGGTCCAAAAGACGGTGAACACGTTTGGCTGGATACACTTGCTGACATGGCAAGGAGCCGACCTCAATGGCGTTCCTGCTGTGAGTTTCTTTGTCCTTCCCCATCCCTTTTAGCCTTCCCCTCCATCTACGATCTCATTTCGTAGGGTAACACATAATCATTCTCTTTTGCCTAGTAGCTGGCTGGTAGCTTACCGGAACGATGCCTATCCGTTGCTGGTAGCTCAGCTGGCATGCAACCGTCGTATTTATTTTTCCTTTATATATTGTATGTATTGTATGTATTTCCATTATGTATTGCGGTACAATAGCGGAGGTGTTTTGCCACCTCTAGCTGACATGTATAATGGTGATGATGATGATGATGATGATGATAATGAACTCAGGTGTTCAGCTCTATTACTCTGACAATCCTGCCTATGATCTGAAAGGAATTCATACGAACTTCCTGTGGATCCCCCAGTTGAATGAGGAATCTCATTTTGCCTGAGTTGGGACTACTTTAGCCACAAGGATCAACTGCACTCACCACATGACACGTCCAGTGTGGATACCTGGACGCGAAGTCTTCACGCCAGGACCAGTATACCACAAAGGAAAGCCAAAGTCCATCAATTCGAAATGTATACTCGTCTGCACAATCCTTCATCCGACTCTTCTGCACATTTCATTTTTCGTTCGGATTCGACGATTAATGGCGGACTTTGACTAAGCAATTCGGTTAGCCAACGCAGAGATTTGAAGTCTATATGATTGCGAATAGCCAAGTGTACAATCCGTCTGTAAGGTACATAGCCAGTTATACATTAGTATTCAAATGGAATGACGGCAGTGTTCCAGGACGCGTTAGCTTTTAGCCTGGCAAGGCTTTGTCATTCATCACTCGAGGCGCGTATACTTCTTGATATCCCCTGGAACGAACGTCCGAAAAAGATGAGCAACCGCGAAGAAGTTCGTAAAGCCGAGGCGAAACGGACGATAATTGTGTACGGGGTTCCTGAGCTCCAAAATTCAACCTCTGATGCAGCGGATGCACATGACCGGGAGCAATGGAGTTACATCCGCCACGAAATCTCCCTCAATAATATCATCGCTAAGCGGTTGACCAGGATTCCATTTTCACCCAACTACAAAGGGAACGGTCCCAGACTTATGAAGGTGGTGCTTCAATCTGAGTTTATGTTACCGCTCGCCTTGGAAAACTGGTCCAAATTCCGCATGAAGCTGCCAGCTGAAATTCGGTTAAAGGCATCAGGTACGCTGCCACGGATTACCAACGACTCACGGGGAGCCATCAAATTGTTGAACCATCCACTCATGCAACTTTGTGAAGGCATGGATTTATCAACAACCGCAATATCCCACGAAACACGGCTGAACACGGGGGACCAGCAGGGCCCGGAAGGCCGCGATCAGTCGTCTAACCGAAAGCAAACTCAAAGGCAAACTTCACCACAAAAAAACGGTTAATGGCCGACCCGTTAACGGTCGGCACAAACTCCATTTCTACCACAACCGGTGCTAGCTCACTCTTGGTTACAAAAGCACTATCCTGCATGTATACTAATGCACAAGGCCTCATAAGTAAGTTGGTAGAACTCCGTCACCGTTTGGCTTCGGAGCCTCGAGACATCATAATGATCACCGAAACCTGGCTGAGCGGCGAAATCACAGACGCTGAGATTGCCATACCGGGTATGTCACTGCTCTGGAACGACAGAACGGGCAAGGGCGGTGGCGTGCTCATTTATTTCCGAACGAACCTTCGTTGTGAGCTCATAGACGATCCCCAGACTTGTGTCACCGACGTCCTTTGGTGCAAACTGTGGTTGGAACGCAACGACGTATGCCTTCTCTCTGTGGTTTACCGACCACCGAAATCCACTCCGGAAAGGGACAACAGACTTATCTCCGCTTTTCGCTCCGTGCTTAATCAGAAGTACAGCCACATCCTCGTTGCAGGAGATTTCAACACCCATGACTTGGAAAATCCAGCATCCGAGACAGAGGTGTTCAAGGCATATTTGCAAGAGCTACTCTCTAGCACCTTCTTGTATAATTACGTCACCGTTCCAGCCAGGTTCAGAACAGGAAACAACCCATCGATATTAGATCTAGTGCTCACTAACGAAGAGCTCATGGTCGATGGACTAAAGGTGTGCAGTCCTTTGGGCCGTAGCGATCACGTGACTTTGCAGTTCGATTACATCTGCTACGCCGAATATCCAGCTGCGGAGCTCGAAACGAGGCAATCTGTTATCCGTTACCACGTTCTGTCTGCCTTAGTTGAGAATACCAGTTGGACGTTTCTAGCTAACTGCACCCCAGAACTAGCCTGGGAGACATTTGCGAACACCATCACGTCACTAGTCATAGAAGCCTCAACACCAAAAGTTTCCCAACATCCCCGCACAGCGAAATCATTCTTGCGAAGCCGGACGCGAAAATGCATGACTCTAAGGGATCGGGCATGGCGCACGTATAAAAGCAACCCCAGCGCAGAAAACTGGACGGAATACGTTTCGCATCGCAACTACTGTGTGCTTTTGGTTCGCGAAGACAAGAGAACGCATCAGCAGGAGCTAGCCAAACGATTCTGTTCGAACAAAAAGCTTCTTTACAAACATGTGAATGGACTTCGCAAGGTGCAACGGGGAATCCCACCACTTAATACGACCAATGGGTATACACATACTGCGAAGGAGGCGGCCAACGCATTACGGGCCCAGTACTCCCCAATCTTCCAAGGTGTACAAGCCTCGACGTATATTCCGCCACTAGTTACCCCACCGCCCGTTTTATCCAACGTCACGTTCACTGCAGAAATGGTGCTGCAAAAGCTGCTATCCTTGCGTCCACACAGCTCTCCCGGGGCCGATAACATTCACCCGAAAACATTACAGGTAGCTGCCATCCACTTGGCCGAACCACTAGCTGCATTTTTTCAGCGCTGTTTCAATGAAAACATCGTACCTTCGAGGTGGAAACAAGGTGTAATAACGCCCATATACAAAGCAGGAAGTCGATCGGATCCTGCCAATTACCGCCCCGTAACGCTTCTGCCTGTGATCGCCAAAGTCATGGAAGCGGTGATAGCAGATGCGTTAATGGGATACTTGGAAAACTACGGCATAATTGCGCCAGAACAGCATGGGTTTCGTCAACATCGTTCATGTACGACGAATCTGCTGATAGCTCGTGACAACTGGACCGAGACTGTCGATGAGGGAACAGGAGTCGATGTTGCATTCTTGGACTTTTCGAAAGCCTTCGATCGCCTGGATCATCGAATCCTGCTCATTAAACTCCAACAGTACGGTATCGGAGACCCGTTGTTAGGATGGATCGGTAACTTTCTCTCTGAACGGCAGTTAGTAGTTAGAGTTCGATCATCCTTTTCCGATCCGATTCGAGTGGGATGTGGCGTACCGCAGGGTTCGGTACTTGGGCCTCGTTTGTTCCTGCTTTTCATTAACGATCTAGTAAGAGTTATTACGTCGAAATTCTTACTCTTCGCGGACGACCTCAAGGTTTGGCGGGCGATAAAACGATCGGACGACCAGGAAGTCCTACAGCGTGACTTGAATGAGGCCTGGAATTGGTCGGTGAGAAACGCCCTGCCGTTTAATGTGGACAAATGTCGCGTTGTTCATATCCGCCATCGACAAGTCCACGTCTACAAGCTTGGGGCACACGATCTGAAGACCACCACTCAGGAACGCGACTTGGGTGTGCTGGTACAGGAAGACCTCGGGTGTTCCAAACAGTCAGATTCCGCTTCTAAAAGGGGCAACCAGCACGTTGGACTCCTGCGAAGAGCATTCGGAATTTTGGATCCATCCATCTTCTCTTTGATGCTGAATGCCTACGTGCGTCCTCACGTCGAATATGCAATCCAGGCCTGGCAACCCTGGCTAAAACGTGACCTTGCAGCGCTTGAGACCCCACAGCGTCGAGCAACGAAAATCGTCAAGGGCTTGCGCCACACTCCTTACCAGGAACGACTGGAGATACTCGGAGTGTTCAGCGGACGGTACCGGCGACTTCGTGGAGACCTCATACTAGTGTACCAGATATTGAGCGATCCCAGTCACGTATGCCGCCACCTCTTGAAGCTCAGCCCGAACACTAACCTTCGCGGTAACAGTTTAAAGCTGAGCCAACAGTACAGTCGTCTAGACTGTCGGAGAACCTATTTCTCCCTCCGGGTCTGCGGGCCCTGGAACGCCCTTCCAAACTCAGTTGTTTGTGCCCCCACATTAGATACGTTTAAAAAACGATTGGACGTCGCACTGAGCGCCCTGCGCTTTGTTTTATGAACGAAAACGCTTGTATATATTTAGGCTGACCAGCCTCTTTGGATTTATACCCCAAATTCACGGTCGTAAATCTGTGCGAACCGGTGAGTACTCCATTTTGATTTGCTACCATCACCAACGATAACAATTTCTTAGCCAGTTTTGCGTCGTACCACTTTATCCCCCTAAAACTGTTATACTTCTACCTTTTATCTCACTGACACTCCTTACTTCAACCACTTATGTGGTTTGCCAATTTGTCAGTATTTCTATTGCCAACCTGCGGGACTCGTTAAGTGTATGCTTTTTTACCCGTCATATACCATTGTTCCATTGTTCCATTGTTCGCTCTACTAGAAGACACGAATGTCCGTTTAGCAACCCTGCGCCACTGAATGAACTCACTGGCTACAACCTCACACTGGCAAGTTAACCAGAGCGACCATACACCGCTTCAATATTTTTTGGTAATGTAGACTAAAAAGACACTTGCATGTTTCCACCTGCCGTCACCACACAATATGTTACACTTTTACGCATTCTTGAACCCTGACTTCCGCCACATCATTAAAGATTCCGTCCCTGACAAGTGCATCCGCCGTTACAGTAACTTCTGTATATTGTGCGAACAGCGCATTTCATAAAAGCAACGCGCCAGTTGCGAAACGATCGCTTGTAAAGTCTTGATCATGCTTGATTTGGTGTGTCTCCTAGTATTGGAGAATAAAGTATTTATTTATTTATAGTTTCCACGAACACTTTCTCCTTTACTTTGAGCCATGGAAATTTGATGTAGACAGCGCATGCTGAAAGCGTGCGTCGCCTTGTTACGGCATGAATAAATAAATAACGAAATAAAGTTATATTCTCTAATGCATCAAGGTCCACCAGCTAAGGCGTGACCAACATTTTACAGGCAGATATGTCGCAGCAGGCACGTTGCATTACATATAATGATGAGGTGGCTGAAAGGTATAAAGTTTCCAGAAATGGGAAAACTACCGGTACGAACGAAATTCTTTGTGAGGAGACGTTAGGCTGGGTTTAAATGTGTACAATATAGGGGTCAACCATAAAGGCGTACAAAGGGGAAGGGGTGACCAAATGTGCAGACAGGGAATTTTCTTGTTGGGTATGAATAAATAATAGTGAAACTTGGCTCTGGTCAATTAGTCAGTGTGAATTAGTGGGCTGTGGCTTTATTCAGTGGCGAGTCACATCCGTCGTGTCGCAGTCTTGTTAAACCAACATTTGCGGCTTTTTATATGGGAACGCTTACCAGGCGCTATAACCATCGGTTGGATCCGCCATCACAAGCAGATTGCTGAGCTGAACAGTGGGAGCTATGTGAAGCAGACGAGATATCAGCTTGTTAAACCTAATTAAATGTTATAAGACACGTTTATTATCAAATGCTGTTTGTGGGATCATGAACTATAATGCAGTGTTTAACTCCATAAACGGAGGAACTGTCAATATGATTTAATGTACAATTTGTATATCCTCAGTATACTAGAAAGCTACGTCCATAGTTTAGAGAACAATCGTCACTTAATGAAGCTGGCTGAATATGTGCCAGAAAAATTAAAGCAGACACATTAAAATTTCGGAGATAATTCTAATTAGAGTTACCAATGTTTTGGGCAAAATTTGTTCAGACCGTTGTCACTAACGTGACCACCAAAATTAATTCATAACGGGATCACTAAAGTTGCTATAGTGGCCAGCTCACGATAACAGGCGAAGAGTATTGGACAGATTACCGGAGAGCGATTGCCCTGGTGATCAATCTCCTTTAACAAGGACTGTCAGTAAAAACGATCGAAACACTTTTCTTGTTGAAAGAATTGGAGATCATACTCTTTATGTGGCTGCTGAACGTGTGCAGGAATCAAAACTAGCAAATTCATTATCGGCAGCAGAAAATATGCTTGCTAAAATAAACCTGAAGTCTGTGGCTGGATGGGGGCAATCGAACTCATCTGATGCTGCAGACCCTAATGCAATAGAACTGACATCTTCGACTGTGGATAGCTCTTCAGTGGAGAGTACAATGCGAGGTCACTTGAATAGAGGCAAAATTGCCCAGATTGGTAAACTAGTCATTAGCTAAGTACGGCTCATTCAAAAGGCTACGAAGAAGACAATTGCCGACCGAACTAACAAAGTAGCTCTTTGGAAGCTGCAAAAGCAGGACTCATCCTGTGGTGATTCTGCTAGGGCCCGTTGCTGATCTAGAGTCAGGCAACTGGGGTAGAAAATCGTCATGAAAACCTGCTATCCCCTCAGTTCTTACGCCCGAGGGGAAGATTATAGGTTTGATTGAGAGGAGGAATCAGCGAGGGGAGCTGAGAATGTGGTACACTACCTTTTGCAGCATTAGGAATAAGTGGGAAGAAGTGACGGTAACGTGTAAACTTGCCGATGTAGTTGCAGTTACTGAATGCGCTCTCCCAGAGTGATCCAATCTGTAACTTACAGTGTGGCTTCTCAGAATATAGAATGGACAGGGCTGGCCATCAGGCAGGTAGGGTGTGCTTTTCCTTATCAAGAGCCACTACTCGAATTGAGAGACCCGCTTGTACTGGTCAACACCTAGTATCCAAGTCCTTTCGTGCTTTCTGAGTTTGGAGGGACGCTTGGAAATAATTGTTGACCTGTATCAAAGCCCGTCCTCTACGCGAGTGGAAGATACGGAGTTTAATAGGCTGCTCAAACAAGCAGTGGTAACTGCACCGAACTTTGTGGTCATCGATGAATTAAATCTTCCGCATGCAGATTGGGTCCATGCAACGAACACGATAGATACGTTGGAGTGAGAACTGTTAGAATAGGTGCATGCGAATGCTTATGTTCAGCATGTTAACTTTCAGACGAGGAAGCGGGTAGGTTGTACTCCTTCGACCCTGGATGTTGTGATAAACAGATGCTGTCACTTGTCAGATGTACACGCCGAGGCTCCCATCGTTAAAAGTGACCACTGTGTGATTACTATCTCCTTAAACTAAAAATGGTCTTCGACAAAAGCCGACTTGTGAGGAACCTGGGCTGCATTGACCTCACACAGTTAGGAGAGCGAGCCCTGCAGACAGACTAGTTTCCTGGACCAGAAAAAGCAAACTTAGAGCACCATTTGAGTTAGAATATAAATGAGCTTGTCCAGTTATTAGAAGAGTTTGCTCCGTTGAGGCCGAAAAGACATGGTGCCAAGCAGCGTTGGTGGCGCCTATGGATAGATGGAGCGATTAAGCGGGGAACGATTCTTGAGAGAAGTTTCAGGCACTTGGACGGTTTGGCACTGGCTGCATTAAAAAGATCTAGGAATTTAGTAGTCAAATTGCGACGAAAAACGAAGTGCTGCCTTGAGCTTCGATTAGCTCAGAATTACGAAACGAAGTCCAAATTGTATCACAGTTACCTTCAGTCAAAATAGCCTGAGAGATGAAGTTAGGTAACCTGACCATGGAGAGCTGAAATCCTGCTACAAAAGAGGCGGATAAGGCAAAGGTGCTGCTGCGTATCTTTCAGAAAGTGCACCGTGTGGATGAAGGGCGTCTATCCCCTTCATAACCACATCGTCAAACAGGGAATACAATGCCAGCCACCGGTAACTGTTTCAGATGTCTTAAGTCTACTCCCTATCTAAGACCCCAACAAGTCGGCGGGAACAGACATTGCGCATTCTGTGATTGTCAAAACACTCGCTCATAGACTACAGCACCCGGTCTTGGAGCTTTTCAACAAGTCACTTTGAGAATGTAGGTTACCGCAAGACTGGAAAGAGGCATCTGTAGTGGCGATACATAAGGGAGGTTCCAAATAATTGACCGTCAACTATAGGCGTGCCAACCTCACAAGCGCGTTGCTTAAATGTTTGGAGAAGCCTATCAGAAACCGAATTTGGGAGTATTGACTGGTTCATAACTTGATAGGTGGAATAACACGGCTTTGTCCAGAAGAAGTCAAGTCAAGTCTTACCAATTAGTTGTGCTTCTTGGATGAAGTAACACGTTGTCTTGGTAATGGGATTTCAGTAGAGGTTTGCTATCTTGGGTTCAGCAAGGCCTTTGATTCGGTATACTACCGTTTTCTACTAATGAAGCTGGCCTGGCTTGGGATTCATCCTAAATTGTTGACTTGGATATAAGCATTTCTTTGGGAAAGAAGCTTTCACATTAGAGTCGCTGATGTCATCTCAAGTATAGGCACGGCCCACAGTGGCGTTCCACAGGGCCATGTTTTAGGACCCCTGTCATTCCTCATAAATTAGCTCCTACGTCTTCTTGAGGACCCCTGTTACATCTTTGCTCATGACCTGAAACTGGTTAACAGGGGAAAGAGGGACACGTTGTCCAAGGATCTCCGCGCTGTAGCAGTGTGGTCTGTCAAGGGATTTGTCACTTAACGCCAGTAAACGCTAGTTGCTGACTTCCAACAATGATGGGATTACAGTGCAGTGTTGCTGGACCCCTGACATTGCAGCCTGTTGATAAACCAAGGAAACTTGGTGTCATTATCATGAATAACTTCAAAACCCTCGGCACAATATCAACATGCTGTCAACAAAGCGCAGCAGACAAACTGCCATCTTAGCAGGATTTATATAACACTAGATCGGAGTTCTTCCTTCCATTCTATAAAGCGGTGGTACGACCTTACTTAGGATACTGTGTCCAAGTGTGGGCGTTGTATCTACGGAAAGATGTCATTTGTATGGAGGACGTACAGAAGCTAGGGACCAGAATCATAGAGGGCCAACGTGAAAAACTGGATGATGCATGCCTAAAGAGCTTGAGACTGTTTTCCATTCAAAGGCGTAGATTGAGAGGAGACCTAATAGAGCTGTTTCAGATTATGAAGGGCCTTAGTGGCATCAAGCCTACCGACTTGTTTGAGCCAAATACATCAGATCACCTGAGAGGTCATCATCTGAAGCTCAAGCATCGGTGGTCTCGACTAGATATCAGGGGTTAATACTTTGCGAACCGCATCGTCGGTAGTTGGAGTAAAGTTCACCCTTCATTGATGAACTGTGTAATGATTGACGTGTTCAAGAGAGGTCAAGACAAATGTTGATCAAAACGTTTTCCAGAAATGTTGTAAACTTATTGATGCTTCTTGCAGAGCACTCATGAAGGATGAAAGTATAAGATTGTTCCTTTTTGCTTCGTTTCCTTTGCAGAAGCAAGGAATACATTTGAAAAACGAAGTATCAGGGACACTTAGTTGTCTGCCGGTGAAAGTAGCATGACGCTGGTTAGGCGGAAGCCTATACCGTTCTGGGAACCTGACCTGACCTAACCTGATCTGAGTACCGTTGTTAACGCCTACTGTGAACGCACGGAATGATTGGACGGAGGTGTATTGTGGTGTACGCTGATCCCGCATGTTAATTAAAAAGACAACACCGGACGACGCGCAGTTAGCTAGAGAAGGATGTAAGGACCGCGATTGAGCAACGTGTTGAATCCAACCGTTGTATTTTGTGCACATATTGGTGTGTGTTGGAGCAAAAAGTATCAGCCTAACTTTCAGCAATCTGCAAACAACCTTTAAGTGTGAAATAAGATGGCAATTTTATTCAGTATTTTACACAGCATGCCCAGAAAATCCAGGGGATCTCTAGGCTGCAACATCCTGTCTCAGACCGACTATAGCAAAAAGCTAACCTCCTACAGACAATGTAAGCGATGAATACTAAAAGTTTAGTGACAGCCACATCTTTTCTTAACACGGTCTGCACATAACAATTAGGCCGACTAAAATCAAGCAATCGTGTGTTGTTGTACAACGTCCGTGCTCTTTTTGAGATCTAGAAAGTTGGAGGAATCTCGATAACCAGTCATGCAGTGGAACAGTTCTTATAATTGTAGTAGATCGAGGAAGGCGTTTCATCGAGCATATTATCGTCTCCCATTCACATTTGATACTGCAGAATCAGAGGTACGATTTTCGTCCCATCAGGTTTATTTTGAGACCTGCACTATAAATTTTAATATAAGATTGATATTTGCTCCTAAGGGTGCTACAAGCCTACTATGACAAAATCTATGTTTGGAAAGGGCATAGTATCGAGATTTCGAGTTCTGAAATATGTGGCTGGGTTGCTTTAGACTGCAAAACTGCGAGTGTAATCAAATTGACGTGGATGGTGACTGCACCAGACAGTCAAGTTGGTAGTTCAACCGGGGTAAATAACATGGCAAATACACCTAATCGTACCTGGGTGACAGTACCTGACCAACCACCAGTTGTTATGGAACTTCTAATATAGTTGCTAGAATAAGAAAAAACCTTTGGGAATCAATTGGATATCACGTCGTCCAAAACTGAGAAATACGTCACGGTCGGAAACGAAATAGTCAGATGAGACTTGCAGATAAACTCCGAAAATGCAACGGTGGTGCACATAATAAAAGAAATAAACTGAAATCGGTAAAGTAAGTAACAACCTCCCAAGGATGCGGTAAACAGACGAAGCGCAAAAATGAAAAGCCTACCAACATGATGCAAAAGCAAATTGAGCGCAGCTGCATTCGAAAAGCAAGTAAGCTCAGAATAAAGTTGCACACAAACTGTCTGAAACCAGTGCAGGCCTCCAATTCGAGATAACAAAACGAGGTGCAACACAAAAGCCACCGAACATCAGAGAGGAAATAATAATATACGACAAAGGCCAAGGACGTAAAAACTCATGTTTGCTACCTGCAAGCAACGAAACAAGTCTTGGCCATGCTTAAAGGTAACGCTATTTGCTCTCAAGCAAGTGTCATATAGTAAAAGACGCCATGTAACCTGTCTACACAAAATGTCACCAGGAACTGCAGTGCACCGCCTTCTAATTCCGCAGGTGCTGGGTCCTCAGCTTTAGTTGGCATCCGCAACTGAGAAGTACCACGCCAGACACAACACACTAGTGTCTCACACCCCGAGAAAGTCTCCATTATTTTCAAACAGAAGATATCCGACATCCGTGTGATGGAGCCACAAACACAGGAAGCCAACCGGCTTTGCAAGCGAATTCGTCGAGACCCAACCCCAAGTAGGTGAGCTTAAAATATCGATTCCTGATGCGCACTTTAATGGCCAGTTGTGGGCAAACCCGCCTGGCTACTTTTTCAAACTGATCTACATTGTTCCAGTAATAAGAATTATTACCGCCGATCTGAATTACTATGCTTCCTCCTCGCCTTCCCTGAAATTCGCAGGATTAACATTTGGCTTTCCCTATCTTTGCAATGTTTTTCATCACAGCGATTTTTAGCATATGTTTTCTCCTTTCCTTTTGATCCTTTTGATATCACTTTGTATTCAACTGCAAGGCAGGACACAACCTCTTTACCAAGTTTTTGATGTTGTGGCTCTCGATCTCTTTTCGAGAAAAGGTTTGCTCAGCTCGTTTCTATCTTTAAAGGTTCATCACCATACAGCGCGTTCCTTGCTTCACCGTTGGGACTCATGGACACCAACTACACATTGTCACTAGTATTGTTTACTCCTAGATGGATAAACAAGCTACATATCCTATAGAAAAGGTATCCAAAATAGATGTGGTTTTTAACACTGAAACCCTGGTTCCCGCCATATAAGTGTTACGAATCTTTCTCCCTTTTGGAATACGGTCTCGTTTCTCGATATGGAGAACAAAACGCTTTCCGTAAAGTAGTTTTACCCCTTAGGCTACATGAATCAATGCACTGGCAGCTTGACTTAGGGTTACTGCCAATGTTTTTTGGTTGTCATTTCTTTTGGCTGCATCTGTGGTGAGCCCGATACTTTAACCACAAAATATAAAGCGCTTTTCGTGGCACTCAAACAACCCTCACATCCGTAGGACTGCAAGCTAATCGCCGGGGACCTAAATATGCCAACGTCAACTGGCTTACCCTAACCGCATTAGCAATGCATACAAGGCTATTGACCTGTATAAATTCGTGTGGATGGACTAAACATGATTCCTCATCGACCAGAGCGGAACATACACTGAAGGTGGTTTGCACTTTAAGTATTCTTGAAGTGAAAGCAGCATTGGCCCCATGAGTTGCCTGGAAGTGACCACGGTGTATTTCATTACTCAATGCGACTGAAATGCCGATCTACGTGGATAACTGCACAAAAGATAGAAGAGCTTCATTGTCCATATCACTCTATAGATTGGGTCATATTGTTGTAGCAATTAAGAGCAAAAACGTAGAATGAATTCTTTCTTACTGATGCCAAAGAAGATTCAATCAAAATCCTATGCACTGAGTAATTATCTGTTCTGGTTTCAACATCTCATGTATCCCTATAACTGGATACTCTCTACATTGCTTTTTTTTACACACAAAAGCTAAAATATACGAAAAATACGGTAATACTCTGAAGTTTACCTAGAAATGAGGCCGTGTGATTTGACTTAAAAATTGTCAACTTCAAAGCGATTCCATCAAACCTGCCCAGAAGGCGACCGACCAGAGTGCAGGAGTAGTTTTGCCACACTCATTGGGCTGTCAGGTCGTAGAAGCTTGAAGGACGCTTCAGAGGTATGCAGTCTAATAGCTGATGGTGACAGTGTGACGCAAATAGTATGTTAACTGTTTTGCTCCTAAACGGATACATTTGGGTGTTGCTCTTCCCAACACTGGGAAGAGCAACACCCAAATATACCCATTTGGCATGCGGTCCTCGAGATCGGAAAGATCGAGGTTTGACTCAGAGTGAGCCGAGGTCTCAATAGTGGTTGCGAGTCGCAACGCAACCCCACAGCGTGCTCCCTAAATCCAGCTTTGTTTTGCTCCTATTTTAAAGAAGCACTGTCTGTAAACGGAACCTGAGCTTGACAAGCTGTTAAATAGACCTAAACCCTAAACGGTCAATAATATCAGGAGTCTGTGAACCCTGAAGGAGATAAGATATTGCCAATTATTTTTAATGGTGCAGCGTATTCGCTATTTTTGCTACCGGTTGGTATTTATTCCCTTGGCTTATCGCCCCTTTATCTTATCAGTGAACGTTTATTAGTCCACGCCCTCCTAGCACGACGCCAGCGTCTACTTCTTTGCAATTAATCCGGCTCCAACTCTCACTCTGCTCTGCTATCCGTTTGACTTACCAGTTCACCGTAGAAATCCAACGTTGAGTGTAGAGCTTAATCCATTGCGACCGTTCTGCCCATCTTACTTCTCATCCCATGATCCATTCTCATTCTTTTCAACAACTCTAGGTCAATATTGTTTCTCCACTTACTACAAGATGGGTTAAAAGATGTGTCAAATGTGCCCACCTCTCAGTTTCTTTCTACAACAACCTCCAGTTGCTTGTGATTGTTGTAGCCTCCGCTAGAGACAACGACACGATAAAGGTTTCCCGCACCTCTCCTTCTTCTCCGAGCTTGATTGGACTTTGCTCTTTTGCATGTTTGCTTATAACATCCACTGCCTGTTATCTATCGCTTACCTTCGCTTCTTAATAAGCTCAGTGTTTAGCATTGTCAGCCACCACTCCTGACTGCAGGACTTGGTATATGAGACAAGGCGTGCACTAAATTATTGCTTCCTTAAGACCACCTCGACGCACCTCTCACACTCACCGATGCGCGTCGTCTTCATATATCTTGATCCCTTAAACAATTTCACTCCGCTCTTGAGTTATATCTATCAGCTGTTTTAACATCACCAAATCATCATTGGCTGTCTTGTTGCAAGTTATTGATACGTACTTAATCAGCGCTCCGTAGCAGATTAGGCTGGTATCCTGCTGTTCCATCACTATTTAATCGCCGCCATTTCGTCGCGACCTCTCTCCTCTCTTCCCACACACTAGTCCCATCAATGTAGACTAATACTTCGTAACTTGCTTTCAGAAAGAGCCCTCTTGATCCCTATGTATATGACAGTAATCTAACCTTGCGATCAAAGCTATCTGTTACATAATCAAAAGGCACAGTTAGCTTATTACTTGTTGCACGTTACAATAGTTTGTCTCAAGTCTGAATATCATACGGTAGAGCTTTTACAATGTATGTTTCTATGCTAGTTCTTTGCGGTGGTATCTCGGCTTGTTCCTCTCTTTCCCATTTTTCTGAAGTCGGAGACTTCTAGAGGATCCGGGGTTGGAATGAAGAACTGCCTATGGCTTGAGATGGGACGAAATAACCAACAATGACTCACCTGGAACATAGCTTTACATCAAAATGATTCACCTGCACTCACCACAATGACTGATGTCCAATGTGGATAGCTAGACACGAAAAAAGATACAAGTACAGAAAAAGTCAGACCCCAGATACCTGCAAAATTACTCTCCCGACTCATCATGATTCGTCCATCCTCGACTGGCCTCAACGACTATGGCGGGCCCTGAGTAAGACAGTCGGTCAGCCAACATAGGAAATTGGGAGTAATTCGACGACGAATAAGCAAATGAACAATCGGTCCATAAGATGATTTGCTAGTCGTACATTCTCGTTCAAAAGGATCGAGGACTGTGTTCCAGGACGTGATGAATTGTTCTCAAACAAGCGTTCTCCCTATAAAAAGCTTCAAAATTCCGCTTAATAACACTGCGACGTGGCGCATGGGACTCCCTACTGAAGAAAGTCACTGCTCAACATTACACACTGGCAAGTTGACTCCTATTACACAGAAAGATACTCTCCGTCTGTACATACCGTCGCTATTTCACTTACTGTGCTCGTACTGTTTATTATACTCTCACATAAACTCACTGGCGGGTTTGTTCCCCATGAGTAGGTCTTTCGTTTCTGAAACTTGCACAAAGTTTGACCACAGCCGATTATGTGCGTAGCAATGTGTCTGTTGCGAAACCTAATCGCTTGTAAATTTTGATCATGCCTGATCTGGTATGTCTTGATGAATTAAAGAAATTTATTTATTGACTTATTTGCTGAACTGTTTAACAAGATATACGTTGCGTGGTCATCACGTTAAAGCTTAAAGTCAGCTCATTATTCTGCCGAACTACGAAGATGAATTGTTGCAGTGTTTGTAACTTCTGCCCGATAAACCACATCTCCATATATCTAGTTTGATGAACGGACTAATGGAAAGACAAATGTTAAGTTAGCTGTACAAATAAGTGGTTATTCATAGGTTACAAGATATGTTCCTTAGAGCACAATTTCTTGTTACCTGCCAACTAGACTTTCCGGACTTTTCACCGAAGCAATGGATTCTGAAAAGCCGATAATAAGGTCGTACTCAGATATGAAAAAGCATTTGATCTAGTTTCCTATCGGCACCTATTGAATAAGGTTCCAGTGTATGGCGTGTGCGATCCTCTACCAAATTGGCTTTGTTCCTGTCTTAGTCAAATTACTCAATCTGTAAAATAGGGGTTTAAGCAGTTACCACAGTAGTTACAAATGGTGCTATTGACGTCGTCGCGCAAGGTCTGTTTTTACCGTAATGAATGTAAAAGACCTAGTTAATGAGTTAATACACGGTCAATCCACTCGATTTACAGATGACGAAAAATTCTGTTTAGTTTAACTAACGGAATGCCTGCCAGCATTAAACAAAATCCGCGAGGATATATCAGTGTGCAAACCTTGGTGTCAAAACTAGGAGACGCTGTTGTCAGCGGCAAGTCTAGCGTCATTGTTTATAAATGTAATATACCTCCCCGTGTCTTATCTATACTCAACGCTCTGATCAAACTGAGCACTTCAGTGAAGGATCTAATGTTGCATTACGAAAATGCGTTTAGGTTAACCAAGGAAATACGTTTTATGTAGCTAAAGCAAGGCAATTAACCTGTCATATAGGCCTGCATATTTGCACCGCCGAAGCAAAGTTAAAACTTAACAGACTATCTATTCGCCCACAAATGAAATATTGCACCTATATGTGAAGCAGCTCGAGGTGGCATAACCGGATCCAACTGGAAAAAACCTGGTGACATGAGGACAAGAAGCGTCTTAACGTTACACGTTTTATGCCCTATAAACAACGCTGCATGCTTCTCAAGTTTGAACCCTTTGGTTCAGGCTCATAAACATTAAGCCATGCTTATCGCATAAACTGCTTTATAAAAGACGTATAGCGCATACTCACGTTAGCAGCTCAGCTGTGTTTCAAAATACGTGCTACGTAATAAGAATACTGTGATTATATCCTTAAGAGCCAGAAAAAATTGCGCACACGCCTCTTTCTATCATTTTACGCAGATCTTCGGCAGACTCGCCGAACAAACTCCTCGTGGTGATAGCTGGGTGGTTCGGATCAATCCCGTTCCAGTAAATGGTTTGGTGGCAGTGTTCTAAGATGTAATGGGTACATGCCTGGCAATCGTTTTCCCGTAAACAACCACAATGGCTGTGTTACAACAACGCAACGTATCGAATGTGACTCGCCACTAATTATAGTTACTGCCTCTTGCATAACCTGCGGAGCTTAACCAATTCATAGACGCCAGTCATTCAAACGAAGCTTACTTTTCACCGCTTCTCATGCGGACGAGCCGACTGAAAACAAGCACAAATACAGCGTCACAATTACAACTGCGTGCAACACGGCTGCAGCATCCGTGTCTGCATTTGCGTGTCATTGAGGCTTCCATAGGACAGCTACAGAAATCATGCATCTAACGCGGGACAATGAGTGGCTTGCGCTGCTTCATGCGCCGTACCACCCACACACTCCGTAACCGGTATAAACCTAAGGGAATAAGACCGGGAGACATGCGGATAGGAGCCACGTTGCTTTAACGGAGCTGGCCCACATTTCTTCAACAAGCAGCACAGAAGTCTTCCCAATTAATTGGGAATTTATTCACACCAGACGTACTTAAGGCGGTGACTGGAAGGTAGCTCATTCCCCACAGGATAGAAGCACTCCTTGAAACTAGTACCGTCCCGAGGACTGTGCACCTTGTTCCATTTAGCAACGACAAACTGTCTCCTGGAGCCAGTAAGAAAGAGGCGGTGGGTAATAGACAGTATGCACCTTGTCGAAATTCACAACAGGCGTAACCACACCGGCGTGCTCAAGCAGCATCTACCCCCTGCAAGTCAAATACACTCATCACACAGGCAAAAGTAGCGCATCCGCCACCTTATTGGCCAGGATTAGTCAATTGAATGGGAGTGGATGCATCGCGCTTCTCCTCCTCGTGCAATAATGCTTTCTCCTGCACCTGGGCAACCGTCCTCTTGCTCAGCTTATGAAATGCGCACCGATCAATCCTACCTTTGATTCCCAAAACAGAAAATTAACATAAATTCGTGATAAACTCATCTTATTTATTTCCTGGTAACTTATATTCGCTTGGCCAGTGCGCCGCTTCACTACAGTAAGTTGGCCATACAAAAGGGGTGTGAGTGTCCTCGTCGAATTCATTCGGTATACATAGGTACATGAATTGGCGGCATCTGCGTCCACCGGCAGTTCAAATACAACATGTGAACATGTGTTTGTTTAAAGTTCGGTTTGAACTACCACAGACTGAACAGAGAAGTTTTAAACCTCATAAACAACAGCACTACAAACGTGCGTTGGTTTCGTTTATGTTAGAGGTAAGGCTAAAGTCGTAATCGCCAAATTATGAGAACGTACACGTACGAGATTAAGTACTTAATACGAACCATAGTTGTTTTCTATATCACTCAGGCATTAAGGTGAGAGACAGCTTTAACTTTAACCGGAATCTTTGGCATCAGTAGTTCATCGAAACTGACAGTGTAATACAGAAACAAATGCTATCAGTATGGTTACCAGGTGAAAGGATGAATAGAAAAATGTTCGAGTAAAATAGTGAAGGTTTACCCTTAGTATGTATTGCGATGCTACCTCCTATATATGAAGTGGGGCTTGCTTAGCTGATGGAGGAGATCGCACAGCGTGTGGATGAGCTGCGGTGTTAAAGTTAGGCTCTCCTTGTCGCCGACCGCCGCTTAAGACTGCACCGATCCGATCATTTACTGCTGGA
This sequence comes from Dicrocoelium dendriticum, assembly GCA_944474145.2. Taxonomy (NCBI): domain Eukaryota; kingdom Metazoa; phylum Platyhelminthes; class Trematoda; order Plagiorchiida; family Dicrocoeliidae; genus Dicrocoelium; species Dicrocoelium dendriticum. Next base: position 72,548,658 of record OX104066.1, read on the forward strand.
GGTTCGTGTGAACTCTCAAATGAAGTCCTTTTTACAACCCTAAGCATTGACAGGTGGTAATGTGTCACATTCGCCGCTTGGGGTCTCTTTAGATCATCAATAATCGCATTACCACATCAACTAAACCTCGCTGTCCACTGTCAAGCATTTGGCTTTAAAAAAGTGTGCACTGTTTTTCAAATGTCCAAGTGGCATCATGGCTTTCCTTTAAGTACTCAACCGTCGGCACATGCAGCTGTATACTCTACCGTGGCAATAACTAATGTGGCAACGGTCTGTCATCGTACGTCTTGGGTGCAGCCATTCAGTATTCCTCAACTATTGTTGCCATGCACTGCTTTCTTTCAGCTGTAACATACTAATACACTGACGTACCATGACCGTTAACATTATCTTATTCTTAGTCTACCCAGAAGATTGGTCATGTCAGTTTCTGGTAAAAGACTGTACGCTTCCGCCTTTAATCGGCGTAGTAACCGCGACAAAATAAACGCAGCTAAATTCAGTACGCCTAATAAATCCGTGGAGAATGAATATGCACCCCATCGTGGGTAAACAGTAAAACAAAATCTAAAGTATTACCAACATTATAGCAACCGCTAATCAGTTGCTTGCTGGGATTGTTCACTTTATATGTTGGCTCAGAGGCGCACTTTCCTGAGTTAGGTTGTACAACGTGGACAATTGAAACGAAAGTTCTTGGGCTTTGAACTCCAAATCCCAAACAGCACTCCAAAGCAAGGTAGTGTGGTAGCGTGTTTGGGCTCCAGGGATATACGTTGTTTAACACCCCGAATTCTTCACTCGAATACAAGAGCGACTGTTGAATGTTGTAAGCAGCAAGCGCTTGGTAGCCTGGAGCTAACGCGGTCCCAACGGAACAAAAACAGCAAGCCGATGCTGGATATTTGTACGACTTATTCTCAGGGCACCGACTAATCCAGTCCTGTCTGGAAGATCTCTTGCTCTCCGACTCAGCTCAGACAAATGATACGTTACCGGTCAGTGTTTGGATGACTGCTCGCTTTGTATGCAATCCTTCAACAGCCTCGTTGGCTACTTCACCATTAAGCGACCCTGCCTTTTCCTTATCCCACTCTCTGTATTCATTTCTTTCTCAATGGGACGGCGAGCTCTTAGTGCCCTGCCAAGACATAAACTCCTTCTCTCAGATTTCTTCTATGCTTCAAAGCCGCAAACGATCTATGTTTTACGGTCTCGACGCTATGTCTCATGCCCCATGGTGGCGTGCTAGAATTGTTTACTCTGTATTGATATGGCCTCTTTTCTCAGTTTAATGGTACGAATTAATCCCAGTACGCCGACTATCCCAGTCTCGTCTGGTCGGACTCCTGCTCTCCGAATTCGCTCAAACTCCGGAAACCTTACCGATCTTGGTGTGGCTAACCCAACGAGCTGTTTACATTACCTGGAGAGTCTCGTTGGCTTTACCACTCTTTATCAATAAACCCTTTCCATCCCGACCCAAACCTTTCCTTATCGCCCTCTCTGTTTGCATCCCTCCTTCAGTCGGACGGCCCGCTCTTATTGCCGTCATGACCTAGTCTCACCTGACCAGTTTGTTTCTCTCTGATTACTCCTATGCTACTGTGACTTAAGGGTGTAGACTTTGAAGACTTAACACTACTTTTCCCCTACCTTGAGAGTTTGTTAGACTTGTTCACCATTTGTGGTTACAGCCCTTTTCCCACCTGAATCGTACTTTGTTATCCCAACGCGCAGACTAATCCACTCTCGTCTAATCGGCCTCCTGCTCTCCGAATTTGCTCAGACTTCAGTGAGGTTATCACTTTTGGTTCGGATGACCTAAAGAAATGTTCGCATTGCCTCGAAAGCCTCGTCGAATTTGCCACTCTTTATCAATAAAGCCTTTCTCATCCCGACCCTGCCCTATCACTATCGCGGTCTGTGCTTGCATTTCTTTAACTAGGCAGCATACTCTGTACCCTGCCTTGATCTAGTCTCATCTGACCAGTCCGCTGCTTTCTGACTGCATTCATACTATCGAGCCGTAAATGACCTAGGCTCTGCATACTTAACGCATCGTTTCCTACACCCCGAGAGCTTCGTTGAAACTGCTCGTGCTTTATTAGTATAGCTTCTTTCATCCCTAACCTGTCCATTTTTGCTGACTCTCACCGTCAATCTTCCGAAATTAATGGTATGACTTAATGTCAATCCGTCGACCAATCCAGTCAAGTCTGATTGGTCTCTTGCTTCCAAACTTCGCGCAGGCCACTGAGAGCTTACCGATCACAGTTCTTTTAACCCAATGGTTTCTTCTATGAAACACATGTAGGTGAGATGTTTACTTAATAATGATACCTTATATTTGAGGTTAATTAGTACAAGCACTCTTGCAACTGATTGTATTTTTACAGAGTTTCGGATGCATCGTTGTTGTCACTGTGTGTCAGCGTTTGTACGCTGCCTTTTTTCCGAGATTTCCACAGCTACAGTGAGTAGCAACCGAGGAAACGTCCATCGCTTTGACCACACTGCTTCAACAAAGCACAATATTCCTGGAAACGTATAGCTAATTGCTCCACTGTTTTACGACTTAACGGATGGATAACTTACTTAGTCGTTATCTTTGATGGATGTGATTCTCCGGAGGTTCGAACAATTAGTTCCAGCTAGACTAATAACCCTTCTTCTCATATTTCTTGCCCGGAGCTCTCCAGCTGATATTTAATGTCAACTCAGACATTTCACCTTAGTTAGGAGGGCGGATTTTCCTTCAGATGCTATACCTTTAACTCGGAAATATCCCAAAATAATGCTACTTTTACTACGGCCAGAACAAATGTGTTCGGCCATTTTTATTACTGAAGCAATCCTTTTCACTTGCCACACATCTGGAACCGTACACTCTACTTTTGCCGTCCACTTGGCCGTAGATGCCAGTGTCTCCAACCAATACAACTTACCGCGGGAGGAATTACGGTTCGTTATTCCGGACAATTTGCTGCCCTTTAGGGCCTGAAAAATTGGGTTCGGCCTTTTTCGTGCTCCAACAATACTTCAAGACGGTTTTTTAGATTCACTCCGGAGAATTTACGCGGTTCTACAGACGACAAATACGTAACTTTCTAGAAAGGTTCAATTAATGGTTTACCTACCGAACGGGCCGGGCCATTTCGTCACAACGGGACAAGACCCATGGACGAAGCATTCGCTCTTCCATCATGCATCAGCCATCGGAAATTATGGATGTATCCTGGCTGCGACTAACAGAACCAGTACTCGGTGAATAAGAAGTATTAGCAGTTACAGTTAGTCGTTCAAATGGATCGATGGCAGTGTTGCAGTACGTGATGGGTTTTCGCCTAGCAAGCGTTCGCCCAATAAACATCCAAGAACGTCCGTTTAACAACACTACGACATGGCGGATGTGACGCCATCGAATCAAGTCACAGCCCATTACTTCACATTGGCAAGTTAACTAGCACCACGTTTCACATTACTGATACGCTCGGACAAGTTCCTGTCTGCATACTTCGTCGTCACGTCTCTTTCTGCTCATTTATCGCTTATCACTACGCTACACTCACATGCACCCAGCGTACCGTGAAATCACAGTTGATCTCGTTCTTCACTAGTTCGCTTCTAATTGGTCATCTCTAATTCTTGACCTATTCGTGACTCTATTGATCGCGCAATTTGTGGCAGACAGATTATGTTCATACGAACGTACCCAAACTCACTACCATGGGTTTCCTTCATTTTTAATTTTGTCCCACTTGTACTGTTTCAACCATGTACGTCTGAACAATATTCGACTGGTACCGTTACAATTACATGAAAGGTCTATTCAATTGCACTTATTTGATCCTGCCTCCGGGAGCATGCATTGCATAGTCGAGAATACGTATTTATTTTTTATAATAAGCAATCAGCTCTTGTAGTAGCACTACTCCGAACCAGCAACTACAAATCACCAGGTAGCCACCAGATGTGATTCCAATAGGGCGGCGTCCCCATACCCTTTGATATTACGATGATAATACCTGAGGCTAGCTGACCAATCCAAAGAATTTGTCAGATTTTTCTCCTGAGGCCGTCACACACAGACACACGTGCGCAAGACGAGTTTCGATGTGCGGGCATTCTAACCGTCCAGCTGTACGTATAAAGTAGTGAGAATAATGCAACTGTGGTGCACGGGCGGCTTGATATTGAAACATGACCAGAATTCCCAGCAACCTCACAAAACGGATTGTGGTCACTAGCGGTAGGAGCCGCACCCAGGTCTGCTACTGAGTAATAATGGGCTGTCAATCCCCTAAAGGTTCCACCGGGACTGTGACTATTTTTATCGTGAAAAGCAGCAACCTTACAGTACCGGAAGAATGAATGTTTTTCCATACTTTTTATCTCCGGTCGCCGTGTGGACACAGTAGCCTACTGAGGCGAATTCCTTACCTGCACGGGAATCTGCGTTCACGCATCTAGCCATGAGGCTAACGTCGGCCTCAGCCAAGGCGACTGTACAACGTCAGTACAGTTGCACTTTAAACATGCACGCATACAGTTGTGGTGGCGACACCGCAATGTGAAGGAGAGACCATTAATTCTCATGGACATTAATACTGCGAAAGTACATATGTTAGAATTGCAGGTTATCCTAACAATTAAATTCGTCAAGTTACGAGAAATCTCGCATCTTATAGTAAGTGCGGAATTAGTGACGATATCCTGACAAACTTGAACGATACAGGAGTTCTGTCTGGTTCACCAACTAGCGTTCCTTTGTGTCTAAGCAAGTTTGCATAACTTGATTCGGTCCATCCTGCCGTCCGCCCGTCCGTCGCAACAAACAAAACTCTGAGTTTAAGCCTCGTTGTAATACTGCGCCATTCTCGGCCATTGAGAGCACCTTAGGCATAACACAGCGCTGGGCATAGTTTGTGTCACGACTAGGCGTGCGAAAGTGACAGTATTAACAAGTGCGACGAAGAGACAGGACTGAGTAAAGTAAAGTAAAGCAAACGAAATACAAGTAACTAGGTTACTGAGAAGTCAGTGAAGCTTGACTGCGGCTAAGAAGCATGGCGTATGCAACATCAAACTCAGCATGGGACATAAATTGATCGGTGGCATCCGTGTTCGGATTTGCCTCACTGTGACCTTCAGGAGGACAGTCATGACGCTAATATACACATAAAATATACTTCCGTTCTACTAATAATCTTGTGGCGTTATTTATATTTACCGTTCCTTAAATTGTGTATCGCTATTATCAAACATATGCGGGCATGTCTCACATTGTCAATAATAAAACGTTTTTATTATCATTTAAATTGTTCACTTGATCCAAGGTATGCACGCATCCACCAAAATTCAAGTGAGGCGTGCAGATTTCCAGGCGTGGAAAAGTTTAAGCGCATGCTTCGTATCCGTGACTGAAAACAGCTTATTCGAATCGGGTCCTGAAGGCTTTCAATTACCGCTAGATAGTTTAATTTTCCGAACTAAGATAGCACACGTAAAAAGTCAGGCTTTATATTTAATATCCTAATATAGGTAAAAGAAACCAGTACTTAATATATCGCATTTTTACACAGTGATGCTAATTAAAGTCTGTATGTTGTAATGGACATGAAAGTTTCACGCTTTCAGTGTTTCTGACATTACACTTTATTCTTTTTATCTTCCGATCGTCAATTAGTTTTACTACGGCTACGTCTGGTTAACTTTCAAATTTACTGTTTGTGACGAATATGCTGGCATTAGGAATACGCGCCAAGACTAATTATTACTGGTTTCTTTACAGTACTAGCGGCGATGATTGAAAATTCAGTTCAAGACTAATAGCCCTAGGATATGGAAGAACCAACGGACGCGCAACGTTGTTTAAACAGTACCCATTTTCCGGTCGAAACTCAACCTTTTAACTTAACCCTTCTTCTATCCTGCTTCTCCTTTGCTGTCTGCACGTCAACCAGCGATAAACACGTTTTTATACAATCACCGTTACTTAATAGGTGGATGGGATAATTTCATCCAGCCGCCTACGGTGTATTTGTTTTGCCGTCCAACGCCTCTCTTCCACCTGTTAGACGCGCAGTCCCTCGGAACTTTCAAGCGAACGCATACTACACTGTTAGTCGCGCGCTATACAGCTCCGTGCTCCGCGCACTTGCCTAGTTGCTCTCAGTTCATTGCAGCGATGTACAATGCACCTTGGGTACCGCAGAGTACAGACTACTAAACAATTCTTTGCTGTATCTATTCCCACTGGCTTTCTCGTGGCCAGTAATTGATTTGCGCTATACAATATCAGCCATCAATTTATATATAAAAATTGTTGAAGAAATAAAGCAAAGAATACTAATTGGCAACCTATTTTTTATTGGCAGGCAAAGTTTCGTACTTGATCATTACTTTGTAAAAGACAATTTGCCAACTGCAATATGGCCGCGCAATCTCGGAAGGAAAGAAAGCTTATAAGTCCATTATGACAGACGAAACAGTATTTACATTGAAAGTACTATTTAATAAACGCCAGTAAAAGAAATCAGATTGATGCGCCAAAGGCTTACCAAACTTAAACCGCCAATTAGCTTTTGGCATTATAAGCAGTTTGGTCTGCGTACTGATTACGGAAGAGTAGTAGGGAAAGTTGACTGGTTTAGGTAGAAATCCGTCACATATAGACTCACTCAGACAGCCACCACACGCCCGGAAAAGTATTGTACGCGCGTTTCATCTTTTCGGGAATCATCAGCAGTGCGCATTCCATCGGATCCTTGGTAGGGCTCGAACCCGCAACTCTCTGGTTTTCGCAAGTACTTATATTTTTGATCGAAGATATTCCTTTGTTTCCAGGCCTTTCCAAAATTATAACCCTTATTTATGTATCTACGTCCGCAAAACAACCTGTCTAGACAGCGTGATTTCTTGATTGTTAATGAGGAATCCTTCATCACATAATGATGGCTGCTGTCTAATATTAATGAAAATCGTGCCACCCTCAGAAAGTTTGACTGAAGTCCTATTGGTTGACTGATGAAAGTTTTGCGCTAGATTGTCAACCAAGCCCCTGTTAAATACAGCAGGCGCACCGCCACGAGTAGTTAACAAAGCAATGAAAGTTGCAACCACAGAAGATCCATCGTGTCCACAGTCCTGCAAAATGACTGACCCTAGGTACCTGTAACAGATGTACTCGGGCTAGAATGACGTGCCAGAATATGCGCGTAGTGCATTCTTTCGTTACCTGCCTTCGCTGTCAGTCTGAAGTAGTTATACTAACGACAGAATCTGGTAGACGAACACAAGTACCAATTTTCGTCTGTTGAGTACCTTATCCTGTCTTTGTACTCTCAAATTGACGCTGCACCGTACGTGACTCTTGCTATCTGTTTACCAGATTGTGATATACACGTATTCCTATTTTATCCAAGCTCCTACTAAGTGGTTATGCTAACCGCGTTCAACCGCCCACAGAGGAGTGGTTTGCCCTTGTAGCTCCACGGGTCTATTGCGACCCAACTCGTACGTTGGGTACGGGAGAGCACAGGATTTTGGACCGAACACATATTAAACTACCCCCGGTAAACGACTGAAGGGAACGAAGCAAAACAGAACACACTGGTCTGTAACAATCTGCAGGGCCACGAAGGGCAAATAAACTTTTCTTAAACAAGCGATGTACTAGAAAGATTAACAACAAGCCAGCAAATCATCTGCTTTAGACGATATCTGAATTTGACTTCTAAAGTACCATCCTGTTTGTAAACTAACGCACAAGGCTCTAGTAGTTAATTCAAGTCGTCAAGTCATAAACTGCTTTATACACCTATTTAGCTACAACACATGATGTCAGAAATATACCAGAAAATGAACGATTACAGAAAGTACCATATAGTGGCTTAATAAAGAACGAACAGAATGGGCATCAAGTTGCGAATCGGCTGGTTAGGTCTAGAACGGCAAAGCTGGGCTCTGGCGCAAAACGCGAAAGATAAGGGATAACCTACAAGCGGTTTGTCAGTGTGTAAGCATAAATCAGCTTGTACTTCTGCCTAGTATAGGAAGTTGACGTGCATTCAGATAAAGCGACGTGAAGCGCATGACTTGTATCAGCCAGTATTTTAGATGGCAGTGTCTTACTAGATTTAGCGTGCGTAGAAAATGTGTGCTGACATACGTAGACATGGGAATGCAGCCACATTTGGTTAAGTGTCGTAAACACCTGACAATTAACCTAAAAGGCATACCCAGAAGACCTGGGAAAATCACATGGGAGTATTTGTTCAGTGGCGGAGAACACAGGCACTGACAAATGGAAGGAGCAACTCACGAGAGACAAACGAGGCTCGTAGACGGGAGGGGTGGGAAGACAACATTCGGACGTTTGTGCAAGTTTGTTTACACGAAGAGTCCAAGATGAAACTTAGTTAGGTACTTAGCTAGGTACTTCATCGGGGTGACGGAGTGTAATCCATCGTCGTCAAAGCACGTCTTGGGACCCTGTGGAAGAGGCTGAGCTTACCTCGCACTTTTGTGTAGCGAAAAAGAACAGCATGACAATTTGATGCCTTAATTGACAGGTCGTGAGCTTTAGACCAAATAGTAAGATCATTCAGATGGTCTTTCAGCCTTAGTGAGCCATCGATGATTCGATGATTAATGTCCAGCACGACATCGTCAGCATATATCTATTAGTTTGCTTCTGTGAGTGCTGTCATTGAGCTGACTTAATTAGAAAAGAGAAAATTCAACTGTATTTCTCCTGAAGAACACTGGGGTTCGTTGTTAGTGGGGAGCCGCATCTGCCACTGAGTCGGGTAGTCGGATTGCGTCTAGTAAAATAATTACAAAGCAAGTGAACAGTGGAGGTGTGTACTCCTTGATTAAATAAACCCTAGCAGCAATTCGCGGTTTACACAGCCGAATGCATTGCCGTAATCAAGGAAGCACAAACGAGTTGATTTATTTATGTTGTCAAGTGACAACAATACAGCATGCACTGCATCTAAAATAAACCTTGAACTGCGATAAAAGAAATGAAGCAGGTCAATGAAGCGAATAGCGGACAGCAATATTTCAAGAATCATACACATGGGGTATGCAGACGAAAGTGACGCTGCCAGAAGTAAGCATATTCTTTAGGCACGATGAAGTTACCTTATGCAGATTGCTGGCTTTACGGGAACATAAGTGTTTTAGTTAATTTTCACAACTGCACTGTGAATGGGTGGCAGAGAGTTCATGGACCCTAGAACTGGGTCTACTGTACTATCTCAGTTACAGAACCATTTGTTCAATTCCTCTACATTTCCACTGAAAAGGAAAGCACGTCTAGTTAAATGCACTATGCTGCTTTAGCATCTGCCTCAGCCTGCGACAGCTGCCGTTTTCCAGAATAGACTGCACATACACTTGGTTAAGTCGACGTAGCTCCTCCTTGATACAAACAGTATGAGTCCTTACTGAGATGCCGTCCCGTTCATTATATGCTATCGCCTTAGGTCGGCGCAGTCGCTAAAGGTGGGGATAAAGAAAACCTGTCAGAGGGAAGATAATATGACTTCCCAAGACAGCAGCTGTCAACACAACAATTCAGCTAACTAGTCAAATTTCCGCAATACTTAGACAAATCAGGGTCAAATAATAAAGTAAATTCTGCAGATCCAATCATTCTACGAAGACGATCGATAGTCTGCATAGAGCATTGTGTACACCTGAACTTTCGATTATTGCAGCGAATGATATCCTGCTGATATTATTTTGCAGTAGATGACTGGAGAAATTTTGACTGCCGTATGCTCATAGTTGCTTATCGGAGCCTAATTACATGGGAAAACCACACTGTATTATCAACGAACGCCAGCGTAAGGGTTGGGGGTCAACCTAGTGGATACATTTACGACCTTCCGTAATACCACATTGGTGTGGACAATGGTATCGTTCCTGTAAAATCCCCGGCTAAAATCCACAAAGAATGATTGATGTATCCTGTAATTCGTCGCAAAGCACTGTTCCAAGTTTAGGACAGTTGATAGATATTAAGATATTAGTCAAAAACAATAAGCGGTAGCCACTCAAACAAACCGACTTCCAGTGAAAGACCAAGCAGTCCAAGAAATGGGAAGGAAACCAAGAGGCCTTCGGTTGCATTAAACCAAGATGGATAGGCATAAATAAAGACTCCGTGCATTGTCCGAATTTGAACTATTTAAGTGTTGCTCTTCCCAACACTAGCACACTACAACCGTTGGTTCTACCTGTTATAGACTCATCAAATGGCAAAAGCTTGAGATAAGGTAAAAATTGAGTCAAGTAGTTAACCGCTGACTCTCAGAGCACTGCGCTACTGCGATCCGCGGGCAAAGCTTCGCACAGCAAAATGAAATTCAACATTGAATTTAGGGTACCCACTGTGTGGTTAGGTTGTGACACGCAACCAATATTGCGACCCCGATGCACTTTAGGTAAACCTCGATCATTCCGATCTCGAGGACCGTGTACGAAATGGAAATATTTGGATGGTGCTCCTCCCAACGCTGGCACACAAAGACGGTGGTTAGATTCAGTTTTGGACTCATCCGGTGGCTATAGCCTGAGATCAAGTGAAACTCGGAGCTCAGTAGATCACAGCAGACGCTCAGAAAACTAATTACTCAGATCTGCGAAAGACGCTCGGCAAAAGGAAACAGAATGCGATGTGGAAATTGGGGAACCTGCTGTCTAAAGTGAGTTTGCGTGTCGCAACCCAACCACAAAGCGGCTCCCAAATTCAATTTTGAATTCCTTTCCGCCTTGCCAAGCCAGTATCGTAGTGTTCAAAGAGTCAGAAGTTAACTATTAGGCTCTAAATTCCACCTAAGCTGAGGATAAGGCCACCTGATGAGCCCAACATAAAACAAACCGCAGTCGTGGTGTGTCAGTGTTGGCAGGTGTAACACCCAACTATTGCCATTTCGGATACGGTCCTGTCGATCCGAATGAAAAGATTTACTTCAACGTGCATTGAGGTCACAATGGAGGTTGCGTGTCGCAACCCAGCCAAAAAGCGGGTTTCCCAAATTCAACTTTGAATTCCTTATCGCTTTACAAAACGTTGCCCGCGGATCTCAGTAGCGTAGTGTTCAGGGTGCCAGACGACAAATACTAGGCTCTGAGTTCCACCCAATGTCATACTATCGCCACCCGATGAGTCCAAACCTGGAAGAAACCGTAGTTGTGCTGTGCCAGTGTTGAAGGAGCAACACCTAAATGTTTTCGTTTCGGATACCATCCTCGCGATTGGGATGACCGAGGTTTACCTCAGTGAACCGTGTTCTAAATAGAGGTTGCTTGTTGCAACAACCGCACTGCGAATTCCCCCAACCCAACTTTAGATTTCTTTTCGCTGTGCCAAGCGTCGCTCGTGGATCTCAGTAGCGTAGTTTTCAGGGTTCCAGCCGTGAACTATTAGGCTCTGAGCTCCACTAGAACTCAGGCTGTCGCCACCTGATGAGTCCAAACCATGACGAAATCGCGGTCGTGGTGTGCCAGTTTTGGAAGAAGGTACACCCAAACATTTTTATTTGGGCACGGTCCTTGCAATCGGAATGAGAAAAATTTACCTCAAATTGAATCGATATCACAACCAATTTTGCGTGTCCCATAACAACCACAGCGGTTTCCCCAAATTCCACTCTGAATTCATTTCTGTTCGGCCAAGCGTCGCTCGTGGATTTCATTAGCGTATTGCTCAGGGTGTCAGTCGTGAACTACTAGGTTTTGCGTTCCATTCCGGTTAAGGCCATCTCCAGCTGATGAGCCCAAACCAGGACGTAACCGCAGTCGTGGTGTGCCAGCGTTGGAAGAAGGGATACACAAACTTTTCCATTTCGGATACATTCTTCACCAAAGGAATAATGGAAGCTTACCGCAAACTGAAGCGAGGTCTCAATAGATGTTGCGTGTCGTAACCCAAGCACACAGCGGGTTCCACAATTGCATCTTTGAATTCTAATAAGCTGTACCCACCGTTGCTCGCAAATCTCAGTAGCGTAGTGTTCAGGGTGTCAGCCGTGAGCTATTAGGCTCTGAGTTCCACACGGCTCCTGCTATCGCCACGTGATGAGTCCAAATTAGGACGAAACCGCGGTCATGTTGTGCCAGTGTTGGAAGGAGCAGCATCCAAATATCAATGTTGTAGCTACGCTATATTACGATCGGAATGTCCAGGTTTTACCATAAAGTGAACCGAGGTCTCAATTGAGGTTGCGTGTCGCAAACCAAGCACACGGCGCGTTCCATAATTTCAACTTTAAATTCTAATAATCTGAGCCAAGATTTGCTCGCGGATCTCACTAGCCTCGTTTCCAGGACATGGACCGTGAACTACTGGGCTCTATGTTTCACCCCAGTTTAGGCTATCGCCACCAGATGAGTATGAACCAGGGCGAAATCGCGGTCAACTTGTGTTAGTGTGGGAGGAGCAGAACCCAAATATTTCCATTCTGAATACTGCCTTCACGAACAGATTTACCGAGGAGTGTCTCCAACTAAACCGGATTCTCAATAAAGCTTGCGTACCACAACGCAACCATACAGAGGGTACCAAAATTCAAATTTGGATTTCTTTTCTCTGTGCCTAGCGTTGCTCGCGGATCTTAGTAACGTGGTTTACAGGGCGTCGGCGGTGAACTACTAGGCTCTAAGTTTTACCCCAGCTCAGGATATCGTCATTTGATGAGTCCAATCCAGGAGGAAAACACGGTCATCTTACGCCAGTGTAGGAGGAGCAACACCCAAATAGCTCCATTTTAGATGCTGTCATTGCAGTCGGATTTACCGAGGATTACCTCCAAGGGAACCGATGTTAAAATAGAGGTTGCGCTTATTAAACATCTACATGGCGAATTCCTTAAATTCCACTTTGGATTCCCTTCCGGTGTACCAAGCGTTGCTTGCGGATCTCAGTAGCGTAATGTTCAGAAAGTCAGCTGTGAACTAGTAGACTCAGAGTTCCACTCCGCTCCGCTATCGCCATCTGATGAGTCTAAACCATGAGAAAACGGCGGACTTGTTGTGCCAGTGAGAAGAGCAACATCTAAATGTCTCTATTTCAGAAAATTTATATTCCTATCGGAAATATTGAGGTCCACCTCTAAGTGAACCAAGGTCTCAATAGAGGTTGCGTGTCGCAACCCAACTAACTCTAAAGTTTACAATTTCAGCTTTGAATTACTTTCCGCTGTTCTAAGCGCTGCTCGCGTACCTTATTAGGGTATTGTTCAGAACGTCACTCGTGACATACCAGGCTTTGACTTCTACCCCAGCTTAGTCTTTTGCAAAATGATATGTCTAAAAAGAAACGTAACCGCGACCGTGGTGTGTCAGTGTTAGAATGAGGAACACCTAAATTTAGCCATTTTGTGTACGGTCCCCGCGATCTGGATGTCCGAGGTTTACCTCAAAGTGAACCATAGTTTCAAACAAACTTTTGTTTCGCAACCCAACCACGCAGCCGGTTCCCCATAATGAAATTTGCATTCTATTCCGCTGCGCAATGGGTTGCATGCAGATCTTAATAGCCTAGTTGTAGGACGTCAGCCGTGAAATACTAAGCTCTCAGTTCCACCCAAGGTCAGGCAATCGCCAATGAATGAGCCCAAAGCAGGACGGAACCACGGTCGTAGTGTGATAGTGTTGGGAGGAGTAACACCCAAATATTTCTATTTCAGATACGGTCCCTGCGATCTGAAAGTGCGAGGTTTTACCACAAAGTGAACCAAAGTTGCAACCAACTTTGCATTTCGTAACCCAACCACAGCGATATTCTACATTCAACTTTGAATTCCTTTCCGCGGTGCTAAGCGCTGTTCGTGTATCTCAGTAGCGTAGCTTTCAAAGCGTCAGCCATTAACTACAAGGCTCTGAGTTCCACCCAATGTCAGGCTATCGCCATACGATGAGTCCAAACCAGGAGGGAACCGCGGTCATAGTTTGCGAGTGTTGGGAGGAGCAACTCCCAAATCTGTTCACTTCGGATCCGGTTCCTCCTCCTCATCATCATTATACACGTTAACTAGAGGTGGAAAACACCTCAGCTACTGTGCACCAATGTAAAGAAGCAAAAAGGAGGAAAATATTCAACAGGTACAAGTCAGCTGAGCTACCGGTAACGGATGGACATCGTTCTGGTAAGCTACCAGCCGGCTAATATGCAGAAGGAAATTAATTATTATGCGAAGTTATACAAGTTTTAATAGTACGATTGTAGTTGGACGGGGTGGCTAAAAAGGTTGGCGTGGGACAGACACTCACAACACGGACGCCATTTCAGTCATATGAACAAGTGTATCCAAGCAAACGTGTTCAGCGTCTTTCGGACCCCAACCAGGGAGCCGAGACGCTCCAAACGAGGCCAGCTTCCAAGTGAAGGCCTTCATTCCCCTCGACCAACTCATCGCTTGACCACCCCTCCTCTTCTTCAATCTACATCACCGGCGCGCAAACAAAACACTTCGCAGGAGCCGGTGGACGGGCATGAGTAACACTTGGCAGAGCCATCGGAGCCTGGTGCGTGAAATGACGGTGCCGAGTGGTTCATTTCCTTTTCCTGTGCAGTAAACAAGGCGTCGAACACGCTCGTTGCTTACTCGGTGTTCCCAACAGATTTAACCTGAATTGTGAGGGCACCGGTAGTCGAACGTAACTAGCCTCTTTAGGTCCCCTGATCTAAGGGGCCACGTTCCACAACCGTACAGTAAGGTCAAAGGTACGACTGCATTGTACCCTCTACCCTTCATCGCTAGAGTGATGTCGCGCCGACACCATAAGTGGCAAAGGTTAGCAAAAGCGCCTCGAGCTTTTGCTATAAGGTTAGTTATCTCATCTTCTATCCCATGGGCGCAGATACAACTTCCCAGGTAGTTGAATTTTTGAACTATTTTTAGCTGATCCCCACCAACGGTCAGCGTAGGAAGCGATCTAGGCCAATGTCAGAGGAACGCTTTGCACTTCGAGGGTGCGAATCAAAGCACGAAGTGACGGACAGCCAGTGCTAATCTGTCCAGTGCTGCTTGGCACGTCTCGGAGCTGTCACAGATTAGGGCAATATCGTCAGCATATTTTAAGTAATTAAGTCGTTCTTCTGGGGGCAGATTCACAC
>OX104066.1:72564296-72616734 GCA_944474145.2 Dicrocoelium dendriticum
TGAGTAGAAGAACCAATTAAAGGTGATAAAGGACGCGGACTACATAGCGTAACGTTTCTGAGACAAGCTCTTTTAAGCCAAATGGTGACACAGTTCCTATGGAAAGTCTTGTTTACTAGTGCATAAACTGTTACAATGAGCTGGAGAGGATGCAGGTAAACGTTCAGCAGCGGTGATGTGACAAGGAACGGTGAACCTTTGGCTGCTCAATGACAGTTGTTGACTGTAAGTTCTATAAGACAGTAATCACGTTAAACATGAAGCTTGGACTTCATTTTGTTGACGGAGAAGACACCCCTTTGCAGCAGCCAAACACAGTTGACCATGACGCAGGCCGAAGCTTATCGGTCAACTAATGAGAGCGGGCTAATGATGACGCTTCACCTTGAAAGCTGCCAATGAGGATGGCCCACCTTGAAGCCCACCAGTGAATGCTACCCCGTTCCTTTATTAACTGTTGATTTCATCCCCTTATTTGGTTTGTTTACACTGCTTGCCGAGTGCGCAATATAGTTTTCGCTTGAGGCCTCTGTCTCCTTATCTGGGAAGTCAGCTTGCGCGTTAGCGGCAGGTTATTGGTACACTTAGTGGAAACCAAAACAGATTATGGCGACAGATGTGAACTAAATCAGGATGTCAATCTCATCAGAAGACCTGAAGACTCTTTTGTTGCAACAGCAGCACCAATTTGAAGCCGCATAGATGCGGATGATTGAGACTCTCATCCGAAAGCTTTCTCCTCGGTCGACACCCATCCAGAACCCTGGAAAACCTTCAGCGGACGCGGTGATCAGCAGCGTTAGTGAGTACATTTTGGATGCTGATTCAGGACTAATATTCAATGCCTGGTTCAGGCGTTATGAAGATGTCAGGGTTGTCAAGTCTCGATGATGCATCAAAGGTTTCTCTGCTGTAACGAAAACTGGGAACGGTCGAGCATGACAAATATCGCAGCTACATTTTGACAAGGAGCGCCCATGATTTCCGTTTTGATGACACTGTTGCCCAGTTCACAGAAATATTTGGAGACCAGACATCGCTTCTTAATAATCGGTACAATTGCTTGAAGCTTTGCAAGAAAGTGAAAGTTTTATTGTTCATGCAATGACAGTAAAGCGCGAATGCCAGAAATTTAAACTAAAGTCCCTTAGCGAAAATCAGTTCGAGTGTCTGATAGTAGCATGCAGTCCCAAAAAGATGCCGAAATCCGGACCAGAATACTTGGGATGTTGGAACGTGACCCAGATGTCACATTACAGAACGTCTTTGCTGAAGCCCAGAGGATCATTAATTCAAAGCATGGCGCAGCTATAGTGGAGGATTAAAAGGTGCATACTGGTGATATTACTGTCCAACAACAGAAATGCCCAGCTCGGAGAACAGGACAATCCTCTCACTGTCCATCAAGTTTCAAGGAGCAACACCTCGGCAAATGAGTACAGGAGAAGTCCATAAGCTGAACACCATCAGCTTGCTGGCAATGCGGAGGTTGGCATTTTGTGAGATGGTGACTCTTCAGCAAACACATCTGCGAGAAGTGCAATAGACGTGGACACGAGGAGACCCACTGCAGGTCCAAACTATCGTTCTGGACACCATACACTACTAAAAGCCAAGGTCACTGAAAGTTTGCAAGAAGGTTAAACGTCAACTTCTCCGACGATATTACAGACAGAAGGTTTGTCACTATCAGCATCAACGGACGACTGGCGCGTTTGCAAATTGACACGGCGTCCGACAACAGTCATTTCGGAAATCTGTCGGTGCACCTGACATTAAACCAACCAGGCAATAAGCAATGAGCGCATCAGACACCAAGTTGGATCCGATGGGTCAGATTGAGTGTGAGTGCCGATTTCCCCGCTTGCGTAACCATTTTCATCACAAGCCACAATAACTTGAACGTACTTGGGCTAGACTCGATCGAAGGCTTTAATCTCCAAGATATTCCAATTAACCAGGTATGTGCAAGTGTCCAAATACACAAACCCAAGGTCCTGAAGACAGTGTGGAGAGAAATATGCGTATGTTTTTCGTGAGGAACTCGGTAAGTGCACGAAGATAAAAGCCTCATTGTCCTTAAAATCCGATGTTGTTCCGGTCTTCCGTGCGAAAGGCCCAGTTTCTTACGCTGCGCTTCCAATCACTGACCAGGAACTAGATCGCTTAGGGCAAATCGAGGCTGTTCATGTAGTGAACTACTCAACTTGGTCAGCGCCAATAGTGGTAGACATGAAGCTTAATGACCAAATTCGAATATGTGCCGACTTCCCAGCAGGCCTCAATGAAGTGCTAAACTCTCATCAGTAACCTCTGCCGATTCCAGATTATTTGTTATCGAAACTAAATGGGGGTCGTTTTTTTCAAAGCTGGATTAATCGGATGGGTATCTGTAAGCAGAAGTTGATGAGCCATCAAGAGAATTACTGACGATTAATATGCACTGAGGATTGTAGCAATACCATCGAATTCGGTTCGGGATCAAGTCCGCGGTAGCAATATTTCAGCAAATCAGGGATAGGACGCTGACAGACGTAGACGTTGCCCCCGCATATTTGGATGACCACTGTCGTCGGAGCAAATGCAGATTAGCTCTTCAAAAAGCTTCACCTGGTACTTGATCGCATACAAGAGTGTGGATTCAAACTGTTCCCCGAGAAGCGCACATTCTTCATGGACTCAATTTCTTCCCTTGGTTTCATAATCAATAATAATGGCAGGCGCTTGGATACAGCAAATATCGAAGCTATTAGGAAGATGCCCGCTCCTAAAGATATCCCTACGCTGAGGTCTTTCTTAGGACTCATCAGTCACTACAGCCAATTTCTTCCTCACATGCAAAGGGTAGGTGGATCGCTTAGTGAAATACTGACCAAGGACAAACGCTGGCACTGGTCCGAATATAGTCAGAAGTTCTTTGAAGATGTGAAGAGGATGCTGAGCTCTGGCCTTTTGACAACTCATTACGACCCTACACTTGAAATGGTGGTGGCGGCGGAGGCTTCGAACTACAGCATTGGGGCAGTTATCTTCCACACGTTCGCTGACGGTTCAGAAGTGACTGCACATGCAGCTCAGTCATTGCCACCAGCCGAAACGAATTACGGGAGGATGGAGAAGGAGGCTTTAGCGATAGTATTTACAATACAGAAATTTCACAAAATGTATGAAAGAAGGTTGACCCTAGTTACCGAGCAAAAGCCGTTCTTAGCAATATTCGGTTCGAAGTCTGGTATACCTGTCCATACAGCGAACAGGCTGCAACATTGGGCCAGATCTCTGCTCGGTTATGATTTTGTAGTGAAGTACAAGGCTACAAATGACATCGACCAAGCGGATGCACTTTCCCGACTACTGGAAAATCGGCATCACCAACAGGAAGAGTTCATCATCGCAGCGATCTACCTAGAATCGAAGGTGAATCAAGTGTTGATGGAAAGCTTTAAGAATCTTCCTGTGATGTTCGAAATGGTTCGTGAAGCATCTGCGCAAGATTTCATCTTACAGCAGGCAATCAAATT
The DNA here is from genome assembly GCA_944474145.2 of Dicrocoelium dendriticum. NCBI lineage: Eukaryota > Metazoa > Platyhelminthes > Trematoda > Plagiorchiida > Dicrocoeliidae > Dicrocoelium > Dicrocoelium dendriticum. The sequence goes on from OX104066.1 coordinate 72,567,818, forward strand.
CCATACTACTCAGTGGCCGAGAGACAATCTAGCCGGGGAGTTACAAATTTGGTCCAGAAGAAAGGATGAGCTTTCAATCGCTAATGGGTGTTTACGTCTTGCCGAAAGAGTTATCATGCCCAAGGAGCTTGGTCAGAGAGTTTCGTCTACTGTCCGAACATAGACTCAGAACTTAAGCAACTGGCAAAGTCATGTCCGAGATGAGTCCTTGTCAGTAAGGCACCCAGAAAGGCTGAACTAGCTTCCTGGCCGATGGCAACTAAACCGTGGGAACGAGGGCATGCTGACTACTTCGGTCTCGTGAATAGTCAGCAGTATCTGGTCGTTGTTGACGCTTTCAGCAAGTAGCCTGAAGTCTTCTGCATGGAGTATACAAGTGGGACAAAAATTAACGTCCTGAGAAGGTTTTTCAGTCAATATGGAATAGCTGAAACCTTAGTCACTGACAATGGTTCGTAGTTCACTTCTTCCCGGCTTGCGGAGTTTTTCGCACAAAATGGCATTATGCATCTACGCTCACCATCGTTTCACAGCCAGTCAACTGGACAAGCAGAACGCTACGTTGACATGTTTAAGCGATGAAGATGAGAGGAAAAGGAACTATGCAAGAGATACTGGATGCATTCCTACTAGCGTATAAATAAGACACGAATTCCCAGGTGCCAAATCAGTTGTCCACAGCAGAGGCATTAATGGGACAAAAGCTCCGCATTGTAAATTCCTAGCTGCTCCCGAGGCGTACTATCCAGCAAGAAATAAACACTCGAATGGAAAGGTACTACAATGAGCGACACAGAACGCAAGCACAATTTTCCCCGAGGACAATGTGTTTTGATCAGAGAGTATCGCGTGAGAAGTCCTCAGTGGGTGATAGGATCGATCCGGAGAAGACTTAGTCGATTACTCTATGAGATCAGAGTGGGTAGTTTGATTTGGACCAGGTATGTTAATCAGCTGCGACCAACTAGCACCCCGGTAAGCACTGGTAATCGACTGCTACCGCTAGTTATTCTACTGGACAGTTTTGATATGCCATCAAATATTCGGAACTCTTCGGATGCACCTCGCATAGAAGTTTCAGAAAGGCCGAAAATGCAACCGAGGCGCCGGACTGATCGAGTACAGAGATCCGTCATCAGAATTCAGCTGGATACAAGAAGGAAGTCCTATGTTAATTTTCGCGGTGAAGATGTTAACGGAGAAGACACCCCTTTGCAGCAGCCCGGCACAGTTGACCATGACGCAGGCCGAAGCTTATTGGCCAACCAATGAGAGCGGGCTAATAATGACGCTTCACCTTGAAAGCTGCCAATGAGGACGGTCCACCTTGAAGCCCGCCAGTGAGTGCTATCCCATTCCTTCATTAACTGTTGATTTGATCCCATTATTTAATTTGCTTACACTGCTTGCAGAGCGCTCAATACAGTTTTCGCCTGAGGCCTCTGTCTTCTAATCTGGAAAGTCAGGTGGTCAGCTTGCGCGGTAGAAGAAAGTTATCCGTACAGTCAGCGGAAACCACAACACATATGTAGCAGGATAAGAAGAGCTTGGTGTGGTTAGGAGCACTACGGTATGCAAATGATGCAAACGTAGTTGGGAAGACAGACACGAATGTGTATACCAACTTAACTGAAAAGAACAATCAGGAGAAAATAGTACACAAATGAAATAGCTTAATCTTCTTGAAAAACCAACACAATAAAATATACGACATCCACTTGTGTTATTCGGTTCAGTGTGAGTGTTTACCTTGGCGACATTGTCCGGTCCACCTGAGAGAACACTCAACAAGTTTTGGCATAACACTATGGCCTCAGATGCTAAAGTGTAAAAAAGGACACAGTGTTAACATCGGATGGTGAACAGTGGAGGGAAATTCCGTACAAATAAAGTGAACTGGTTGAAAAGCATATTGGCATATTCCATAAACTCTATCGGTAAAGAGATAGTCAACGAACTCATAGCATCATAGTGGTCAACGTAGAAAAAGTGTAAAGAATTAAGCAGAGCGTTATATAGTTGGTAACCACTGTATACAATTGTGATGCCACCAAATGACCTAGACTAGGGGATTGTTACAGGTCACCAGATACAGGCTCAAGATTAGGCGGACGTCAGACAATAAGGTACAAACCATACAGTGCGTCGAAAAGCGCCGTAGTGAGTGAATACAAATTTAGTTCAGTCCAGTGCTGATGATCAACTGCAATCCGTTCACCGAAGCAAGATGGATCTCCCATTTCACACATAACACAAAAAACAGGACAAGAAACGTAAAGTTATCAAACATCGTTCACTGTGTGATGATCCAAACCAACCGGGGGAGGGGGAAGAAAACAGAAGTCAAGGCTCGACTGCATTAAGTATCAAAAAAGGAGTAAATTTAGAGGTCAAACAAACACCCTTGTAGCGACGCCTCTGACTTTTAGCCATTTGTGCCTTCGTCTTGGTTTGTCTGTCACCTGGCTTATCGGTTACCACTTGCGCCATATTTGGTCGTTGCTCACGTGTGCCAAGTTGTCGTCGTGCACCATAATTGACTAGCTGTTCGTAAAGCCAGAGTCAATGCTGTCGTTAGCTTCTTACACAGCTAGGCTCATGCGCGCTCAGCACTATGAAGCCGTGTGTCTGAACTCAACCGGTGTGACAACCAAATAAGAACAAGAAACGATAAGATGAAAGGGCCGGCTATCCTCTGCAACGTCCTTAATCTGTATGTTAGTGGAAGACAAGACGTATTACATCCAAGTTAGTTTGTAAATCATGACAGTCACCGCTGTCCTCAGTGGCGCATGATGCTGCTGAGTTAGCGACGCAAACGCTAGTAGGCATGGATACGGAGGTCGATGCAGTGGGTAGACGAAACAGCCATCTAGTGTTCCTGAAAACGCGGAGGACTATCCGAATATGAAGTTGTTGCAAAGAGACAAAATATCGGCCCTAACAGCTACTCAATGTCACATAGGGCACAGTTGCTGTCAGTCAAAGTCGTGTCTACCAGAGACAATCTAGTCATCTGCAATGTACGTAACTTGTATGGCATTAGTGGACGAGGAGGCGCCTTATAGCACAGTTAGCTCGGACGAAACAATGGTCTAGTGCTTTTCCAGGCATGTAGAGAACTATTTGGATTTGGAGATTGCTATGACAAAACGCCCGATAACAACAAGGTAATTATCATTCGATAGTAGTGAGTGGTGGGGGGATTTACTGTTTATGAGTATATCCATTGCAGCTAAACTAAGCCAGACAGCCACGACACATCCAGGAATGCGCTAGACGCCTGTTTCGTCCTATCGAGACTCGTCAGTAGTGCGCAACCTTTGAATCCTGCCAGATCCGAATCAAAGGACCTTACTCTTACGAGTCAGCGATACGTACCACAGCCATGGGGGACAGCGCGGACCGCCATGATCGGTACCTAACTGTGACTTAGCGCGGTTCGTTCCCCACTGTTATGTATCTTATGAAGGTGCAGAGGACAGGGCTGGCCCCCAGAGAAACGAATTGCTTAGTAAGCTGAAACTGAGAGAGCTACCTGAGCAATTGTGCAGCAATAAATTTGATAAGCCATGAGAAAAATGAGACACGGAAAAATAATTCAGTGTGTCGCAACAAGACTGGAATTGATGGAATTTACAATTTCGGGAGGCTTAGAACACAAATCGGGTTTGTACTGCGGCGATCTTTCACACTTGGTGCGACAGCTCCTTCAAGGCCAGTAATATCGTGTTTTCTTGCATGTTATCCATTGAGGAACTTTTGGTTAGAGGAGGCTAAGCGGCAAGGGAGGGACAAAGAAACTCACCCCACAAAAGCCACTCAGGTTGGTCCACGCCATATCAAGAAGTGTCCCCAACCAGTCTTTCGGAAAGAAGCCAGGAAGTCCTGACCAAACCATCCGTTGGTCTTATCGCATGTTTTTCCATCCATACTCTGGTTGCAGCAACAAACGTACATTGCTGTAGTGGACGTACTGTTATACTGTGATACGGAGTACATGGTCCAGACGTCGTAGTCTGGTACGTGCAATAAGAATGGTGCTAGGCTGCTCACTTCCACTTTCTTCGTCATAAACAAGATGCTGGGCATGGTGTTTACTCACACTGTGTCTTCACTAGATACGAGCTAAGATGCGAAGGCGTCGGTGGTGGAACCCAAGGAAAGAAATTCTTTTATGTATGTTCTTTTGATAGGCGACGTCTTACAACCGTAGGTGGGGGCTGAACGCATTGTGGACACCACCCTTCATGACGAGAGTGATGTCGCGCCGATGCCATAAGTGGTGAAGAATAGGAAAGGCACCCCACGCTTTCGCAACGTTTTGTGATTTCACCTACCATCTAACAGGAGCTGATACAGCTGCCTAGACATCTGAATTCTTTAAAGGCAACAATTGGTCGCCAACCTTATCAGTTTGTCCTCATCAATCTTGTGAGAAGGTTAAAATTTAAGATGCAATACACGGAAAAGCTTTACATTTAGAGTCGGTCTGCTCAGTCCCGTCTGGCACCTTTATAGGTTGCACCGGCAGATGATAAGTGGGAAAGTGGTGTTTGCGAGAAATAAACTAGCATCTTTAGACATACAGCGACCGTCCAACCTTACCATTACACACGTTTGCCACCCAGATGCATATCATAAAAGCACACCACAAGTAAGGACCAACATATGTGCACTTTCTGTGGCGAAAACGCCAATTTAGTAAAGGAAAATGTCCACTTCCAATGAGTAAATACTACAACTTTTGAAGCTGCAGGCCTGAAGGGAATATGGCAACATCAACAGGGTGGCTTCAGTCCGGAAGGTTCAGTGCAATAACCGAACAGATTTGACCGTCATTTTAAACGGTCGTCTCCGGATAGACGAAAACAGAAAGTGCCGCCAGTGTCATATGCAAGTGACGTAGAGGCTTGCAGGTTGATTATCGATGAGTAGAAGCCATCGATCGACAGGCAGAAGCGCTATCTGTCAATCGATCTGTAACAAAATGCTCATGTTAAAGCAAGCAAGTCATCGCAAAAATCTAGGGAACCACTAAAAAGATGAAGTGCGGTTTTCCACTTTGTTGGACATCGACTCGGTGACAGGGCATGGCGACACAGTGCTATTGTATGTAAAGCGAAAGGAGAATACAAAAGAATATTGTACAACATGGTGGAGGATAGGAATAGGGCAGTTGAGGAGAAGGAAAAGAAAAGTGAAGTTGGAACGGGACGATAAGGGTGAAAAAGCGTAAGAGAGGGAATAAGAAGACAGGAAGGACTAGTCAGTAGCAACCTCACTTATAGGTATCCCCGCTAAATGCAACAGATACGGCGCAGTTTATTATCCTCTGTCACAATTAGAGGAACCAGAAATGGTTAGAAAAAGAGTTCACTATATTGATTGAGACTCAGCCTCTGAGAATGCGAGAAAAAAAAGACGTTTTCCTTTCAGTATCCTTCATGAGACACGTATCTTTCGAGCAGCTAAGTTGGAAAATGTCTCCCACGCTCAGCAGAACGTACCCCGGCCGCTAGAATCCGGATTGTCACCGAAACTATTCGCTTATCATATGCAATACCTTTGTTAGGTTAGATAGCTGTGGTATGAAAAATCGATGAATGGTTTATACAATAAGTCTAAGCAGTGTAACATCTAGTTAGGTGGAGGGATTCCGTGTGGCTTTCTCCCATCACTGCACTCCCCGACCGACCGTTTCGTCTTGCTTTAGATTGATTAGGTAGAGATAGCCGACCTGGGAGTAGGACTCGGCGCGTAGTGAATCGCAGCTATCGCCATGATCACTAGGCCATTGAGCCCCGCGAGCAGTGCTTGACATAGGTCAGAAGTTGATTTGCGAGTTTTTGGAGCACCCGCCGTGTACCTTGGATTGCGATATGCCATGACTGAGATTGCGTGTCGCAATCCAAGACAAACGGCGGGTGCTCCAAAAATCTGAAGATCTCGTTAGATGTTTGCATTTCGGACCAATATAGCCTCTTAGATTGACTGCCAATAGTAGGACAAGGCGACGCAAGGTGACTTTGAACGTAACCTGACTGTTTCTTCTGTGCGTGTGTGCAGCTGCATTTTTCCTCACTTCGTATGTTACTGTTGCTGTGTGTTCCGTAACCGTTTTCCTCATCTCCTTTCCACATTGCTTACTAGCAACAGCCGAAGCGATTGCTATCCGCCTCCAGAACCCAGATGTATGTGCGCAAAAGCGATTTGTACATTTTGTTTGTCTACCATGGCTCTTCACCACAATGACCAATGTTGCGGAACACGCCACTCACATGTCCCTAACACAATTGTACTGTTAGCCGCGCTTCTGCTGTGCTGAGTTTGCACCCCAATGCTGTTTGCCGTGCGTCGGTTTATAGGGAATACCAATCCAGGAGTGGGGGGTTACTATAGCAGAATAAAGCAAACACACGTGACCAAGGCTGAACAAGCAATGTCGGAGCGAGTTAATGGCCAAGGGAAAGTCAGGGCTTGTACAAGCTTTGGTTGTTAGCACAGTTTTGGTTTCAAAACCCTAATCGCGATGGCTCCAGTAATGAACAATAGGTGTTCACTTAGCTTCCTTGGGTAGCGTTTAGAGATGGTATAAACGACATTAAAGGACTCATTCACCCGAACTCCATGCCCTGTTTCAACCAAGATTGTAGAATGGTATTGTTGATGTTTTAGAATGAGGTTGGGACCGGTCAGGAAGTCCGTAGTTCAGAACGGTGGGTGGATGACCGCTTAATACATTTGTTTAATAAATGACGTTTTGAGTCAGAAGTAAGCAAGTGCGCGAAGAATATTCTTTTCGATAATTCTCATCAGGCGAGTACAATTATGAAGCAAAACGTTTGGAGAGAATAAAGCCCGTAGAGGCCTGTATAGAGAGCAATCAACTCATTAACTGGGCAATTTTAAAAACTAAATCAATGATTTGATCAATCGGACTGTCGCATTAGGAAGCAGGTGATCAAGGAAGGTCAAGTTCAAGGCCAAGGCGATTTCAGAGCCTGTAGCAGTGTGCGCTGTTTGCACAGCTCTGGTTTTAGCACTTTGATAGCAATGGCTTCAGTAATGTTCAATAAATGTTTCTTCAGCTGTTTTGGGTATCGTTTAGGGATAGTATAAACGACTCGAAACGACTGGCTTATCCGGACTTGGTGTCCAGTGTCGACCTAGTGTTGTAATACGGAACTGTTGATGGATTTTACCGTGCCTTTTCGTAGTGACGCAGGACAATGCTCAGCGATTCTTTTGAACAAACACCTGGTCGTATGTCCAAGATACCTAGCATCACAGGTGCAGGTGAACTGGTATAAGACAAACGATTCGGACCGAACCGGGAGTTTATCCTTTAAGCGCTGAAAAATCAGTGGTCTTGTTTCGGCAAGTAGTTTTAGATTGGCGGCTGGAAATGTCTTGGTCACTGCGATCGAGATTTTTCTATTCGATAGTTGGAACGCTACGTCACCTTTAAAGGGAACTGTAAGGAATACATCCTTTTTGGGAACTGTAGCGACACATTTGACAGCCTCAAGCTGTTTGGAATGCTTTTTGATGAAAGGTATGGGGTAACCATTTTCTTGCAGCGTGTTAAAGATGAGCTTGTTTTCGCTTTCAAGCGTCTCTGGACTGCAGATTGCTCTGGCACGATGGTATAAGCAACGGACTAAATTCCTCTTGTACCTCAGCGGTACAAAGCTAAGAAAGTGGGTGTATTGACCTACCTACGTCGCTTTGCGAAAAACGCTCCTTTTGATAGTCCCGTTTTCACGCCGATGCAATAGAACGTCTAAGAACGCCAAGCGGCCATCTTGCTCAACTTCACTGGTGAGTTTTAATGATGGATGCACTCTGTTAAACTGGTCTAATAGGGTTAGATAATCGGTGGAAGAGTCACAGACAATGAAAGTGTCGTCCATGTAACGGTAGTATAAATCAAATGAAGATATAAGGGTGTTCAGGTCTCCATGTTCAAGCTTTGAAAGGAAGAAATCGGCCAAAAGTGGGCCTAGGGGAGAACCCATTGCGACTCCATCTATCTGTCTATAATAGATTCCATTAAACAGAAATTGTACGTTGAAGGTGCAACGCAGAATCAATTCCTTTAATTTATTCACCGGAATTCCAACATCAATGTTTCTCTCAGTGATTAAACCACAAATGAATGTCACAGTCTCTACCAACGGCACGTTCGTGAAAAGTGATTCTACGTCAAACGAAAGCATTAATTTATCCTTGACGTTTAGGTTTTCTATTCGGTTGACAAAATCAAACGTGTCTTTGACCGTATGAATAGACAACTCTTTTCGAACCGGTTTCAGCAACTCTGTTATCCACTTTGCGACCGAGTGGAAAGCTGAAGTAGACATATCCACTATTGGTCCCATCGGAACGTTTGTTTTGTGCACTTTTGGCAAACCATAGAGTCGCGGAGGGTGTGAGCCGCATGGGGTCAGCTTTGAGAAGAGTGCATCATCTATGTGCTTCGACTTTCTTAATTCTTTCAAAATGTTAATGATTTTTGCTTCTTATTGCGAAGTGGTCTCTTTGTGGATTGCGTCTCGTCGGAATTTGTTGGTGTCGTTCAGAATTGTTGTCAGTTTAGAGATGTAATCAGACTTGTTCATCAATACTCAGCCAGATCCTTTGTCTGGTCGGGAAAGGATTAGTTCTGGGTTGGATAACAGCTCCTTGATTGCGTCACGGTGCTTTTTTGTTAAGATGTTTGATGTTTGAGACTTAACGTTCCGATACTGATGGGCAAGATGCACTAACGTGGTCTTAAACGTGTCAAGTGCGAGTGAAGATGAAGGTGTTAAACCAACTAACTGGTTCATTAAATTCTCAAATTGGGTCTCCAAATGAATTTGCCCGCATTTCGGCTGGGAGAGGCAGAATTTTGGCCCAAGTGCCAATGCTTCTAAATGTAGCTGGTTCAGTTGCTGGCTAGATAGATTATGCACATATCTATCGGGATTGGCAGGGAACTGTGTTTCAGGTGAGCAAGGTTCCAAGCTTTTGAGCAACTTAATGTATCGCCTCTCGTCTTTTCGCATATATCTTGCAAATAGCCAAGAAAAGATTCGCGGTGCTCACTGCTGAGGTCGTCGATCACCGACGAGTAGAGGATACGCAATCGTTCCAGTTCAGGGAGTCGAGATTGGATGGCTTCCAGCTGACTATGAGCATATCTTTTGAGAGACTTGGCATTTGGACGAATGTGAATTCGTCGGAGCGATTTCCAATAAGTCTTCGGATACTGGTTACGTTCTATGCAATCTTGGATGAAACGGATCTCAGTCTTCGCATCGGCAAGCCGGGCGTTAAACCGCAAGCATTTGTTGAGGTCACTAAACGCTTCTTCGCGCACTTGCTTACTTCTGACTCAAATGGGGATTATTTATGAAATGACGTTTTGCTTTTGACACAGAAACTGTGAAAATAAGCTTGCACCAAGCTTTCCTGGCAAAAGCGAAACGTGGTGCGCTCAAGAAATACATTAACCGGTGGCTCATAAAGCATTCTGAAACGAACTGTCTGTGTGTTTCATCATGCCATTTCCCAATGACGAAGTAGAGTTCAAAGATTCGTTTAAACAAGTGCCTGGTCATATGTCTGAGAAATCTTGCATCACAGGCGCAAGTGAATTGATTTAAGATAAAGAATTCTGACCGGACCGGAAGTTTCGTTTAGAAGCCGAGGAATCAGTGGCCAAGCTTCGGAAAACAGTTTTAGCTTGGTAACTGGAGACATTTTGTCCAGTTCCATCGAAAGATTGTTACTAGACAGTACAAAAGTAATGTCACCTTTGAAAGTACCTGTAGGGAAAACATTGTTTTTGACACTGCAGCAACAGATTTGGCGGAATTGGATGCTTTTTAATGAATGGTATAAAATACCCACTTCCTTGCAGCGGGTTAAACATGAGCTCCGCAGATGGTTCTGGTGCGCTGGTACTTACGACGAACCTAATTCCTCTTGTACCTCAGATACAAGACTGAGAAAGTGGGTGTATTAGATAGTCCTTCGGTTTGAAAAAAGCACTACTTTCGATTGATTTGTTTTCACACCGATATAGCAGAACGTCTAGGAAGGTCAGACAGCCAACTCTTTCTTGACTCCATAGGTGGATGTACACAGTGTTAAACTGATCCTATAGTAGGCCGACGCAATGAATGTATGTCACTCCATATCACGGTAGTATGAATCGTATGAAGCGATAAGGGGTGACTCAGGTGGCGTCGACCGAGCTTTGCCGGGAAAGTAAGCTTAGGGAAGGAGCCATTGTGATCCAATCGATCGTCCATAATACTATATATCCCAGTGAACAAAAATTGCACGTTGGGAGCACGAAAGTAGGATAAACTCTGTTGGTATTCCCACCGGAATTATAACATTCCAGATTCTCGCATAGATAGTCTCTATAAGCCGTAAGTTAGCAGAAAGGGACCCCACATAAAAAATAGCATCAATTTATCGTTCACATGTAAGTTTCATATTCGTTTAAAGAATTCAAACGAAGCTGTTACTGTATAAATCTACAATTACACACCGATTTAAGCAATACAGCTATCCAAATTGCGACAGAGTAAAAGCCGAGGACGACATGTTGGTCACATGGGTACATTAGCTTGGCGCACTTTTGTCAAACCATATGGATGATGTGTGTGTGTGTGTGTATGCTGCTTAGTCCGATTGGACAAACCATTGATCGATATCTCATAGCGCTTAGCTAGCCAGCTGAAAGGAAGTATTATTTCTTCTATTGTCATTTAGACAATCTTGACAAACCTCTCACTAGCATGTTGGCGTCAAACATCTGTTCAATAATTGTAGGTGCTTGAATAAATTTATCGAAAAGTATACCTTTTGCGTGATGTTAACGCCTGCTATAAGATGTCATGGATAGGGAGTACAAAAAAGCGCAACATAGACTGATTTAACGAAGCTTACAGACGGCTGCCCCTGTTTTAGAGGTTGGTAAAGCAGCGCAATCCCCAAGCGACCAAATGTTAGGAAATTTCTTGTGACGCAGTGTGGCGGTGTCCACATTCACATAATCGCCGAGGTCAGGGTTCCCCAAATCCGGAGTGTTTTTCAGCACTGAAGATACCGACATCGGAGGGGTAATGTGCAGCATATCATACTGAAACAAGCAGAATTTGGAAAAATCAGGGTGACAAGAGGCATGAATTGAGCAAGTATTTTCTGAAAAGGAAACTCCGATCCGAAACTGTAGAATCAAAATAAACTTGATGAGACCGTGCACGATACAGTATATAAGTATGCAAGAACACTGCTATAACCCGTGAAGATATTAAGGGCCAACCAAGGTGAACAACGCATAGTTCTCAACAATAAGCTTGCGTGTTATGAGAGTGATGGCAGCAACAATCGCGACAATTTACACAAGGAAGTTCCGACAAGAGTAATTTGGGAGTTAACAGGGTGTATGGGATAGAGAACGTCTATACTGAGCGTTAATTATGGCCCATAGCCGATAGATGGAACAAGAGGCGCAGGCGTAGTATGGAACCGTTTTTAATCAAAGCTTCCTAAGTTACAGTGGCTAGAAATGCCGAAACGAAAAGCCAATGAGATAAGCAAGGTAAGGCAGGGTCACTGTCAACCAATCATGTGAACGCCTGTGTTCATGTATCAATAGACAACTGCATACGTGACACCCCTCTCTTCCCTGGTAAAGACTACAGACTCCAGGTTGATACCGATCAACTGACTTAAGCGTGTGTTTTGAGCGCCTTATGTGAGTTTGCTCCGCATCCGTTTGCGGTTCCGGGTTTTGTGAGACAGATTCTCCACCCGTTTTTGCATCAGTAGCAGTCGACCTTTGATCCCGCCCACGTGCTTCGATTGAGCGAGACCGGATATAGTCAAAATGGAGGCGCAGCACACGGTTGTCTTAAGGCAGAAGCCCCGCTTGGTTACTCGTTGGAGAATAGGTTGCCAGCTTGCTTCGTGAGGCAGTCTAGTGTATACCAAATCGAAATCATTAAGACACATTTCCTCTGGCATCTTGTCATCCCCACACATCTGCGTTGCCGTCATTCTCCTTCGAGGATTCGGAAAAAGTGGGTGCAGTCTCATTCACGGTGGTCAGCCAAACATTAACTTCGCGGGTGAGTTCCCTGTCGACACAGTCAACGTCGTGCGTTAAGAGAACAGAAGACGATCCAATTTACTTTGTAGAGCTCCATGAGTCTGCTTAAGGAGACCATGCTTGGCAGTCTGGACTGCACGTTCTGTCATTCCACTCGGTGCACGATGGCACGGCGCAGACTCGATGTGCTGTAATCCGTTGTTACTCAGGAACCGCTGAAACTCTTCATTGGTAAATGGTGTCCCGTTGTCGGTGTATTCCGTCCCTGGAAGACCGAAAATGGCGAATATGGAGCGCACTTTTGTAACCGTTGTTACGGAGGTCGCATGTGGAACTGGATGTATTAGTAAAAATGCAGATAATGGTGAAGTCAAAAGTAGATACATCATCCCATTAATTGGGCCAAAGTAGTGCGCATGTACCGGCTGCCAGTTCATCTCAGGCCAATGCCATAGACGTATCCGACCGGGAGATTTCGTCTTTCGTATTTGACATTCTTCGCAAATTTTCAGCAGCCCCTCTATATCCTGGTCAATGTTCGGCCACCAACAGTACCCACGTGCCAGCGCCTTCATCTTGTTCACGTCGCGGTGTGTGTCATGCAGGTCTCTCATCTGGTGGAACTATGCGCGAGCCCCGAAATATACAGCCATCGTATACACACAACCCATTACTCCGACAGGCGAATGACTTCAGTTCGTCTGACGTGCTTGTAAGCCATCCGGTCATCAAGAACGGTTTCACTTTCAACAACGCAGGGTTACAGTCCGTAGAGCACCGCATCACGTCACTCTGGATGACTGTCTTTTCAAGGTGTTGCATCACACTGATAAAATCCATGGGTTGACTGTTCGCTGTTGTGCAATGCTGCCGCGGGAGGAGACTAAGTGCATTGGCAATGGTATTACTTGGTACATTTCCATACAGAAGTTTGTAGTTTTAGGCGCTCAAAACTAGTGCCCACTTTCGCATTCGACACGAAGACAACTAATGGATTCCTTTTTCCTCACCCAGAAGCGAAAGAAGTGGTTTGTGGTCCGCGTGGATATCGAACTGTCTTCTCCAGACGTACTGATGGAAATGCTTGATTCCGAAAATAATCGCACAGGCCTCTCTGTCCAGTTGAGAGTAATTCCTTTACGCAGGTTGCAGGAAACAAAAGCGATTGGATGAAGAGAATCGTCATCCGTCCGGTGGCAAAGGACTGCGCCTACTCCGAGTGGAGAAGCATCACACTGCAACACTAGAGGCCGGCTCGGATCGAAATGCACGAGATACGGGGAAACGTTGAGCACTCTTCTTGAACCTGTGTAGGCCGTTGTTTGATCCGGACCCCCAAGTAAAGGACTTCCATTGTGCAACAGTTCGTACAAGGGTGCAAATGCTGTTGAGGCGTTAGGTAAGAAGCGAGGATAATGAGAAAATATCCCTACAACAGTCGGAGTTCAGATTAATTCTTGTGTTCAAGTGCGACAAGGATGGGCTGGACTTTGTCTTCTAACACGTGTAATCCGTCTTGATCGAGGCGGTAATCAAGGTAAAGAAAGGAATCTGAGAAAAACGTACCCTTGGACTTCTTCAGTTTGAGCATAGTGGATAGCGATGATAAATGTTCAGCATCTGTACGTCCTGTAATTACAATGAGTCAAGATAGGCGCAAGTGAAAGGAATTTCTATGATCAGGGTGTCATTGATCCTTTGGAATATTTCTGGGGCCAAACTGATTCCGAAGTGCAGACGTTTGTACTGGAATAGATAAATGTGTGTACTTATCATAGTACATGAGCGAGAGATCTCGTCTAACTCATTTTGTAAGTACACGTGACTGAGGTCGATCTGTGTAAACTTTCGTCCGCCTGCCAATGTAGCATACACATCCTCTATCCGAAGTAAGGGATACTTATGCAGGATTAAACAACGATTAACAGTTTATAGACACCAAAAATACGCACAGAACCAACCGGCATCAGGACTGGAACTATTGGAGCTCCCCACTCACTGTGTCCGACTGGCTCGATTGTTCCTGCTGACTGCAATCTCTATCACGCCTTCCACTTTTGATCTCAGGTAATAAGGCAGAGTACGTGCCCTGGAAAAGCGGGGCTGAGTTCCCGGTCGTAATTTGATATTAGCTTAATATTCGTTCTATTTTTCCAGTTTATCATCAAAAGCGTCAGCATATTTGCTGAGCACATCCTCAAAGTGCTGATTAATGGACATGGACTTCAATGTCCCCGATGTAGCCGGAAGGCATTTAATCCAGTCGCGCCTGAGTAAGTTTGGACAATAATTCGCCACAACCTATGCCTGTAAGACCCGCATCTCCCCATGATAAGTAACATAAACAGTGCATTTTCAAGCACTGGTATCGGCTTCCCGGTGCCCGTTTGCAAAGTTGATTCACAGGGGGGGATAACTTAGGTAATCTTTTAATTGAAGCAGTACGGGTTATGGTAACTGAGGCACCGATATCAAATTCTATTTTAACCAACTGACCTATTTCCAATTGCACAATGTAGGGTGGTTGAATGCTACAGATTGTCGACGTTGCATTGCTAATCGTGCTTAGCTGATCATCTTCGTCTGAACACCGGACGACCTACACGAGTTTCTTTGAAAATCGTGATGTCGCAGCTGCCCTAATTTTCCACATTAGCGACAGGTCCTCTGCTTATGACGACATTCCTCGGCTGATAAATGCTGACTTCCACATCGCTAACAGTTAAAAGGCAATTCGGACCCTCTCGGGTTAACACCGTTTCGGTCGACCGCTTGGCTTGTGTTTGTAGAAAGTCGGAACATTCTATACAACCTGCAGAACAATTCCTGGCTAAGCTCAGCGAAACAATAATAGAAGAGGACGAAATCATGGTTTCTTTTGATGTAACAGCTTTGTTCACTTCAGTCAACACCAATCTGGTGAAGCAAACGATGTCAAGACTACTAGACCAACGCGCATCCTCAGACACGAACAATAAAATAGATGCCATCTACATGATGGAGTTGTTGGATTTATGCCTCACGACACACTTTAGGTTCAACGGCCAAACTTACGAACAAATAACAGGCACGCCAATAGGGTTCACTGATATCTGGACTAGTGGCCGAAACGGTGATGCAAGTATTGGAAGAAATCGCACTCCCGGTCGCAAAACCTAAACTCTGGCTACGCTACGTAAACGATACTTTTGTCATCCTAAAGCGCTCAAAAGTGGAAGAAACACATCAGCTAATAAACAACACATTTGCTGGTATTCGTTTCACTAATGAGGAAGAGAGCAATTGTCAGTTACCATTCTTGGATGTTTTAGTGAAAAGACATGCTGCTGGACAACTGGAGACAAGCGTTTATCGGAAAGTGACGCATACAGACCAAATCTTGAATTATCGCAGCAATCATCCAACAGTCTACAAGCGCAGCTGCGTAACAACTCCATCTAAAAGAGCGCAGACACATTGCAGCAGCGAAGGAAGATCATCTGTTGGAAATGTTTACACGGAATGGGTCTCCCAGGAATTTCATTCGATGTTGTTTAACACCAATAAAACGACCAACACAAAAACAAACATCAGAAACGGATAAAAGGACAATCACCCTACCATACATCAACGGCGTCTCTGAGATGGTGGCGAGGCTGCTATGACCTTTCGGAATCACAGTTGCTCACAAGCCGACAGAAACCATCAGAGACAACCTCTTCAATGGTAAGGACCGGCTTGGCAAAGAAGAAACAAGTGGTGTGATTTACAAAATCCACTGCAAAAAACCGTAACAAATATTATGTGGGCCAGACAGGAATAAAGCTCGGCACAAGATACATGAGCATAGCCTAGCCATCCGCCGACATGACCAGAACTCCCTGATGTCGGTACATATGGACGCCGAAAATCATCAATTTGATTTGGAGAACGTCAGGATCGATATAGAAGCAAATGTTGGTAGCTCAGGTTGTTTAGTTGATTGGCTGATTGTTCGCTGAGCTCGGCAGGTTGACTGCAAACGTTTCGTCACCACTCGAGGTGACATCGTCAGTGCGAGTGTATTTAGCAGTGGGTGTCAGGATCATAGGCAGAGCAAAAAGTCGAAAAGCATGCGAGTTCATCGAGGTTTGGTACTCGGGAAAGAACTCAATCAACAGGCACGTAGAGCTAGACACTGTCTATGAAACACTGAGGGTCAAAAGTGTAGTCCGCCCCAGATCAACAGGACGAAGGAACCTCATCGAGGCGGACTGTAGCCAACAGTACGAGAGAGCTGACTACACGGTCAGCTCACGTGGACCAATCGACTTCTGACGTTCGAATCAACTGATCAATAATCACCTGGATCTGTAACTGGCCCGCATAAATCGCACTGATGATGTCGTCTAGCCTGACGATGAAACGGTTGCAGCGAAATCAGCCAGCTCGGAGAACACCCGCATACCCTCAAGCTGCTAATTATTTATGGACATTCTCCAGCTTTCCAACAGTATTGCAGGCCTTCTCCCAGCTCATCGTCATCTCATCTTCCGATAAAAGCCTTTAACGAGTCAGTTGGTTACGGATAACGGATATCAAGCACTGTAAAGCCATCGCCTCTTGGGACCTCGTGGCTGGAATTTCACTATACCGAGAGACTGGTAGGGCTTGCTGAATCCTCGCAATGTAATCAATGATACTTTCTTCAGGGTTTTGATGTAAAGGTGGGAAAGAAGAGCGCGCAGTGTGTGTTTAGTTGTGAACCTCACAAGCCGCTGAAGCGCGCTGTCGACTGTCGCCTTTTCACCGACATGGAGGGCATCAAAATGTTTTTGGCTTTCATCCCCCAGAAACCGTCTCAATAAGTTACTGTTGTGGCTTTCTAAGAGTACCGTATTTGGTTGCAAGATTTGTAGTGGGTCCAAATAATCCAATAAAATGCGCTTCCAGCGGTTCCAGGTAGCTGATGTTGGTATCTCAGAAGGAATATTCCAAAGTACCGCAGGAAGGTGCAAAATCTTGGTAGTTTAACCTCGTCACCAGAATGTTAAGTATGGCCCCTAGCCGATGGACGGAAAAGAACGAACAGGCGTAGTATACAAGCGTTTTAATGAAAGCTTCCTAAGTTACAGTGGCTAAAAGTGCTGAAATTAAAAACCAATGAAATAAGCAAAGTAAGGCAAGGTGTTTGTCGACCAATGATGTGAGCGTCCGTGTTCGAGAATCAATACTCTACTGCATAGGTGACAACGAGACAGTAGGCAGAGAATCTTGCGAGCATACTACGTTATAGTAAGAAAGCCTAACAATTTGAAAGAGGGTAGCAAACAAATATTCGGAGCCAAATAGCTACGGTGCTTAACGTCAAATTAATAGGCACTTTAAATTCAGCCGAGCGATACATGCCGATCGTGTCGTGGGATGCAAGGAAGTTTCACCGAAGAACACGGTGAAATGCACGCTGCACGGAATGTATGACGGTAAACAGCGATAAAAAGACTTTTAAAACCCTCATAGTGGGGAATGTGGTAAAAATAGATGGACATATGAGAAATATAACTGGTTATCTAACCAGAGAACAGTCTCGCTAGGAAAGGCAATACCGGATATTTGATGTCCATCATCCGTAGAAATTATCTAATCGCACGCGTCATTAAAGTAAGAAGAACGTAAGTTAATAATGATTGCAAAACCCAACATCCCACAGACCGGGCAGAAGAAGAAAATCTCACATGAATAGTGTGCGATTTGTTGGTATCCAGGTTCTCAAATGTTGCTTCGCTCTTGGACCAATTGAGCTGTAAAAAGATGAATGTATACAAAGAGAATTACAGGGTAAATTGAAGAGGAAAGTAGGTGGCCATGACAACGAACGTATTTCCGAGGGGTGGGAAAAGATATATGGTTCTAAGCTGCAGTATGGGTTGGGGTGATAATTTGTGTGCTGAGGTACGCAATTCCACTGCAAACCTTCCATCAGCAATCGAGATGATGTTTTCAGTGCACAGCGGGGACAGTAGAATCGTCGCTAATGGGTACGGAGTTTCTGGAAAATTCGGGAGTGGATCGATCACAAGACAAAATGAAGTTCGCATACATTAACCAAAATGCGGGAATAACACATGTCTGTAAGGATTCTGAGATTGTGCCGAGTATGAGACACCACTCTTCCAAGTATGCATACTGTGTAAAATGTTGAGCACATGAAAAAGCAAATACTTCCATGTGTATATGCGCGGAACCCATAGAGTTCAGAAGCACTACAGTGTTCAACAAGGAGAAGGAGGTGGAATACTCTAGGAATTCACACAAAGCGCTACTTGTTATACATCGGTTTGGCTAACCTCAACGAGCTTTAGTTTAGTTGAACAACACTGGCCCGAGCACAGAAGCGCGCTGAATCCAACCAGCACGATTCAGGACACAAGAATAACAATAAATGCGGTACAAACGCCGAAGCTGACCACTTCTATATCCTGAGCAACACTCTAACTTGACAGGTTTTATTTCCATTGCTTAAACACTCACCATGTAGACCTTATGGGTACGGACTTCTGTGTACTGTCCAACACTATAGGTTAACCACTTTGGTCCAGTCTTCTAAGTGCACATCGAGGAAATCTGTCAGCGTGCCTATGTGGGACATGACCTAGCCAACATAAACGGTTGAGCTTAAGCAAGCACTCGAGTGAGGCACCATGTTTCTTGCCAAAAACCAAATGGCGGACATCAGCATTGCTGTTCCGATCAGATGTGAAAAATACTCGGCAATTAAGGGTGATTAATGTGCGCATCTGTAGAGAGTGGGAGATGTCTGGTAGGATCAAAACAGCCTGTTTCCATGCTAACGAAAAAGAATAGGCATAGTCATGGTTCTCAACCTCTATGTGCTTGTAAGACAAAAAATGGATTCACCGGAAACAATTACCCCCAATCAAAAGGAAAAGTATTAGTGTAAAAAGATAAGTGACAATGGCATATTTTGATATAATTATGGAAAATTAATACTCTTTTTGGTATTTTCGATCATGCAAATAAAGAAAACATCTAGTATTGAGTAACTTTTAATTAAATCATGAGATGATGAAAGTGTGTAAGACGGTTGGTATTGTTTAGAATCTCTGATATATTTGGTGCGATTTCGGTTAATCTAAATTCAAGTTCATCTCATTTTCTTGCTTTGGTGTGTGACCTCTGAGCAGACATGATCAGTTGTCAGAGGATTCCCATTTGTTACAACTATTCCTTCCAAGTTCATTCTGGATGACAGCTCCACCACCAGCCTGTATCGGTACGTTCTGAACACTAATCGTCTGTTTTGACCCTTCTACCGTGTAAACATTGGCTCGCTCCTTCATCTGGTCGGCTGACGTTTGTGTTCACTCAACACTGAAAGTCGACCAGGCGAACGACAGCCTGACACAAAAGAACAATGATCGAAGTGCGAGCCGATAGTGGCTCTATCTAGCTGCGTTGCTTTGCAGGCATGCATTCGTATTTTAGATGATAATTCATTAGCGGAAAGTGTCATGTTTACTGATCCTTCACTAATTATTAGCCAATGAGGGCTAACCAATAATGAATCGGTAGTTAGTTACATGTTTTGACACAGGTGATTTTGCTATCAATTTTATTTGGCAAAAGATTGCTGACCCAATTTTCGTACTTTAATTTACCCGTAGTAAATTTCATTCCACTCTCTTGGGGGTAATTACCCCAGGCTGAGAATCATCGCTATAAGTGATAACTGAGGAAGTTCATGCTAGGGGTATGAACGTAAGGTTTGCGATCGCAGTGATGGGTCATAGCCAAAGCCATGAGAAGGTAACAGAACGCACCGAGCTGGTAGCACGCACCGTGTATCATGTGGTTAAATACAACTCGTCAATGAGTAGGTGAGCGATAGAGAGACATCCACAGTGAATGCTGGGAGTGTGAAAATCTGACTGTTTCAAACGCCACATTCCTGCTTCCAGTAATCTGTGCTACATTAGACGTACTATAACACAGTTGCAAATTAGTTGGGCATTAGGTTGACTTAGTTTGTGTGTCTCTTCCAAGACTGCTGGTTCAATGAAAAGAAGTGAAATGGCCCAAATGAAACAGAAAGACGACAGACGTCATCCACGCGACGGGTAATCACCTTGCCGTCAGGTAGCGCAACCTACGATCTGTCGACGTTTTTATCCAGTTCCAGCAAAGCAATTTACGGTTTTACTTTATCCCACCCCGTCGTTTCGCAAGCCCATCTTGTCCTATCTGCCTCGTTTGCCAGTCGACGAAAAAGCAAATAATTAAAGACCCGAATTTTCCGCGATTCCGCGTAACGCAGAAAAGTCGCGAAAGTTGCTGTCTCGGAAAATGAAGAATTTCGTGAAATGGCGAAAAAAATGAAAAATTCATAAAGATAGCTACTTTGAATTCGTTTTCGTTGTAATCAATATATTTCTATACGGAAGAAATTTCAAAGCAGCCAGCTGGCTTTTGGAACATTCTTCTGGAGTATCATCACCTCCATCTGCTATCCAAGTCCGCTTGCCCCCAGACCCAAGTGTCACCCATGCATCTATGCACTGAGCAACTATGTGCCATCTGTCTGCCCAGGCTGTGCACATTCTATTGTCCATCATACAAACACCCTTTGCGCACATGTACATTAAATCTGTTCGGCCACACCTTTTTGCACATGCCTGGCCGGAATACAACGCCCCATTCCGGTCACCCGTGAAGTTTATGCGCTGTCACCGCTTAGGCTTTGAACAGCGGCCACAGCGGCGCAATTCAGTTATCTTGGTAGCTGCATCAGCAACGATGGTCGCATAGAAACTGACGTCAACTCACACATTGCAAAGGTCAGAGCTGCCTTGTTGAACCTGTGGTATCTTTGGCGACAGAAGGGAATTTCCCTTCGTCTGAAACGCCGTGTATACAAGGCCACAATGAGAGCCGTTCTACTCTATGGTAGCGAGACCTGGCCCCTTCGGTCTGAAGATCTGAGGCGCCTTCAAGTCTTTGATCATCGTTGTCTGCGAAGCACTGCTGGTGTCGCATGGCACCAGTGTGTCCGCAACGATGATGTGCGTAAGCAAGTACTAAGCACTCATAATCAAGCTGGCTCCTTAGAACAACAGATAGCACTGAATAAGTTCCGTTGGCTCGGGCACGTGCTACGTATGCTTGATCACCGCTTACCTAGGAGGGCCTTGTTTCGTCTGCCAAGTGTAGGGTGACGCAAGGCTCGAGGTGGACAGAAGTTGTCGTGGCAGCAGGAAATGAAGTCACTGACGACCAAACTGGGTGCTGTTGGTCCGTCTCGCCTTCTGGGTTGGAGTCCACGTGACTCACCTTGTGCTTGGCTCGAGACATTGCAGGACATGGCTCGCAACCGAGACCAATGGCGCGCCTGTTGTCGTCTAATCGGATTGCCTGTTTAAAGTGTGTTTGGTGCTGAGTTACCTGTGGGGTAATGGCTGATTATGACGTGGGGCAGTGAAAGCCGCAAAGAAGCTGTCTCGCCGATTCTACCTTATCTTTACACGATAGCCAGCTGTTTGTGACGGTATGGCATCAACACAAGGCGTAGGCGCCTTGATCCTGAATGTTTGCTTAGGGTACTAAAGATTTTTAGGCAAGTCCCCCTTCCTCTTATTAAGCTTGATTTCATAGGTCATCATGGTTGTATGACAGCGAAGCACCAATTCAAATGGATGATGTACTGCTGTTGTTGTTGATGACGGTGATGATGGGCGGCGCAATGTAAGCGACCGTGTGAATTCGCTAACCGTATGAAGTCGTCGTAATCTGTCAGTATAGGAGAGAGACGGTGGTTTGTACCCACTTTGAGTACTGCGTGAAGATACTGTTGAGCCAGTACTGAGCAGTTACTGTCGAGGTTTGTCGTTACCGAATTTTCATCTTTCTTTGAATAGTACCGCAACTCAGTCTCGGCTTGGTTTAACTTTGACCCGTTATTTCTACGTGCTACTCGATAACCAAGCACATCTACCGCATACAATGGTTAACAGATATTTTGCAGATGCCATCTCAGAAAAGGAAACAGTATGTAGGAGAAAAGCTGTTCTGCACAGAGTGAAGGAATTTCCTGGAGAATAATACGTCGATATCGTGGATAAAAACTACTGTTTTGTTCATCGTGTGAAGTGACTGTGAATCCATCTAGGAAATCAAACACGCATGACCTGTCCAAGTCGCTTTTCGGTAAACTGATCTTTTTATCGAGTCAGCTGGTCGTCGTGTGAGCAATATGTCTAAGTATGAGAGACAACTGTCGTGCTCAGTTTCACGTCACAGTAAGATTCGGATGAACATCACTGAGCGCTTTGGTTGCAAGTGCAGTATCATAAGCTGAGTCCATGATTAACAATATATCATCAACATAACGTTTACAAGGTTGAGGAGTTGATGATGTCTTCGTTGAGCCTTAGTTTAAATCCTCTGTTTTGTATCATGACCGACATGTATGTAATGGAGGAAGGTGCTTTGATTTCTGTTTATTTTCCTTTTTTTGCGGCGAAATCGCGCAATTTAATGTCTGCGCCGCAGAAACGCGGAATTTTCGATTTCAATCGCGAAATTTCGGGTCTTTAGCAATAATGCACACAGACTGTGAGTCTGAATAATGTATAGTATGAGGGATTCCCCGACTGCAATGATATGCAGGTCATGTTACAATAGCATTGGTTACTTAACTCGTGCTGCCACTGAACGGATTGTTAAGGCGACTTTCGAAGACATTAATCGTCCTTTTACCTTCGTTTGTTAACTGGCTTCAGCGGCTTAACAAAAATCTTAAAACTGTCATGATTGGTGAAAATGTAGTTGGTACATATCTGAAGCAATGAATAAATCGAGGAACAGTTTTCAATGAAATTACCTTTCATAAGTTTGCAGCACATTGCTGAAGGGTGTGAATTTCATATCCAGAATCTTAATACAGTTGGCTTAAATCCACTTGTGAAGTAGCTGTTTTAGGCGCAGTGTGAAAATGGTTCGGAGGGTAAAAGTAAATGCAATGGAATCGCTGGTGCGCTTGGTGGTGAAAGCAAAGGTTTCATTGCACACTAAGTGGTCAGCATTGTCGAATGTACCTCAGTAACACTAGATGTTGGAGCTCCGCGAGCAGGCAGGGTAATCTTGGTATATCTTCTGCTAATGCCTTTTATGTTCTGGCTATTGATTCTACTGTCTGCGTGAGCTGTGGGCGAGAATATTAGGTATCGTGTTGAAGTACCAGTATGTGACCGCCTGTTTGAATGGTAGTTGAAACTGCGTCAAGGCGCAAAACCGAGGAGTCAGGTAGGTGTCCAGGCATAACCATGGTACCAAATTTGGCCTTTTATAGAAAGCACAAAGAAGAGTAATACCGAAAAAGCCGTCAAGTGATTGACTGGGTAGGTGTGAATAAACAGATTGTATTATGAATATAATGGTGAACATCCTCCTAGAGATAGCTAACATGAGTAGGGGAAAAATTAATTGCATGCGCAATTTTTGATACCTGTTAAGCTTGGATGAAAGTTCAAAAGTTGCGAGCCAAATTTTTGGATGTCCTGTGGATTATTTGCTGGAAAGACCGTCGTCCATGTATGACCGTCGGGAGCTTAGCTGAGTATTGCACCAAAGGACTAAACGGCCACTAAGGAGTAGCGGGAATTGTGATTTAGTTTCATAGACAATTCGACGTAGTCCATTCTGAATCAGCAGACATTGTGTTGTCTAGTAAAGCCCCATACAGTGCGCTTTTGACATTGTGGGTCTCCTCATTAGTGCGTTTCTTCGAATCCTTGTCGGGTTCCGACCACATGAATTCCGAATGCCAGCAGATGGTACCACTCCGCCATGAGTGACAGCCAGCAAAATACGCACCTAGTTATAAATAAATAAATAAAAGTTTTATTCACGACATTGTGGGACACGCCAACAGTTGCATGCTAATAGTAATGCAGAGCGTATAATCAGTAATTATCGGAAGTGTTAATATCTTACCAGTATGTACTTTTTATGATTTATGGATATCCGTTAGTGCATGGGGCAGGAAACATGTTGAGTGAATGTGTTACTGTTGTGTTGAATTTGTGGTTGTGTTCGGTGAAGTCACAAACACAGGGAAGGATCAAATAATATCTTCTATGTGGCTGACGTACGTGAGTAAGGTGCGATCCTCCGGAAAGGCAGGAAGCAGCCAGTTTATTAAGTGACGAGTCACATCCACCAGATCACTGTGTTGTTAAACGGACGTTTGTGGCCTTTTTTGTGGGGAGAAGGTTTTCCAGGAGAAAACCCGCCATATCCTGTAACCCAGCCACCGAACCATTCGCTAGAACGGGATTAACCCGGACCACGCAGCTGACACTACGTGAAGGTTGTTCGGCTATCCAGCCAACAAGTCAAAGGCATTGGAATAAAAAAGAATACTAGGCAAGGGGGCTTGAGGCAAACATATATTTGTTCACTTAGCTAGTACCACAGTTGTTTCCATTTTAAGTGCGAACTGCTTGTTTTACTGCATTGTTTCTGTGGTTTCATCTGTTGTAGACAACATCGATAATTTTTGGAGGTGCCAGCTTTGCAGACAAATTAGGTAGTAGTTAAGTTGCTGAACTAAAAGACACCGCCTTGTCCGGTAAAAAGAGTTATGAAGCGCTTGCGCCATACGTAGCTAGGTGGCCTTAAACCAGTTAGGTTACTACAAATACTATATAGTTAGCAAACGTAGAAACCGAAACTGTTCTTTTGAAAAAAGTGGATGCTTTGATGGCGCTTAGTGATGTGTAACATTTTACAGTGTTAAACAAACACGTTCTTGTCTTAATTTACTGAGAGACGACAAATTTGGGGAAGCGTACTGCCCCGGCTTGCACTTTTACTGCATATTTTGTACAGATTTAGTGAAATTAAGAGCAAATTATCCTCTCTTACATAGAGACCAGAAGACAGGATTCCCACAAAATTCAACGCCTGACAAACATTTAGTCATTGTTCCGCCATCGTTTTAGGTTTTTCCTGAACTCTCCACCTGGAAGAGTCAATTGCTCGTAATACAAGCAAGTTGGCCAGCAGGAAAGACGCAGAAAGATGGCCGGTCAAGACGTAGTAGTGGTGGACATTTTCGGTCGCCACAGCCGCTTTTCCTTTTTCTTTCCTTCGGACAGCAGGTGTGTGCTACCATGCTGATACCAGCGCAGAAGTCAGCGAGCCCCACACGGTCACAATGACGTAACTGAAACGGTGACCATTTAATGGTGTTTAGTTAGTAGGTTCATCAATCTTTTGGTTGGTTAGCGCTGGCACGTGCATATTATTGTCTTATGACGCACCTTTAACTACACATTCTTTGTCACTCACGTCCAGACAAATATCACGTTATACCACCGCGGTTGGAGCCTAGCGGGCGCCCGCAATTTCTCGATAAAATTGTGTATTAAAATAGCTTTCGTAAACTAGGATCACTTGTGTGTGCCAACCAGCAGGCGTTTTCCCATTCACCAATATGAAGAAGCAAGAGCGCAAAGTGAAGATATGAATACAGTAATAATGACGACAATCAATGGGATGGGCAGTTATTAAATAAATAGCAAATGTTTAAGGAAACAGAATCTTCCAGCTTTTCAAAAATGCTTCTCTGTTTATCTTTCGGTTGTCAGTATCTTCCGTTTATCGCTTTTAAAAACTGCAGGAATTTGGCGGTGTTCAGAAGGCGCTAGAGCGAATTACAACCTGAAATCCATGAGGAGGAGAAAAATGTTAAACGTACCCTCTATGAACTTAAAGGTAGTGAATAGGAGGATTGGACCTAATAAACTTATTATTTTGGTTAGGGTCGTAGTGTGCTGGTGGCGGGTTGCCAGTTGATCCATTGCAGTCATCAGTAGGCCTTCACTTCACAACCTGTTGAGCCGATTCATCGAAAGACGAAGGAATGCACATGTCGTCTACTCCGAATCGACATAAGCACATTTGTTCAATTGCTCATTTGTTCGCCGAGCTGCGAAATTGGTTTGCAAACGTTTCACCGTCATGCGAGACGGCATCATCAGTGCGTCGAGATATGCATATTGATGCAATTGAATTATCAACCCGAGCTACCAGTTTTCCAAAACATTTTAAGCACATTTGTGTTAATTGATTGAGAGAGTTACTTGCTTGCCGTGGCACTCAATGACAAGAAGGCGACTTTGCTGTTGTAGGGCACTAAGTGAACTATCACAAATTTGTTTGGTATATCTACAGAGATCAACGCTGCGTATAAAGACGGTAACGGAATGGTAAATTTCCTTAGAAGTAAAAGACTTGCAATGAAACCCAGACTAAGTTTTGCAGTATGAAGCCAACGAACATTCTACTGAAGGCAGCTGGAAGATAATCACAGGCAACTGGTTACTACGGAAACCCGGTAGACGCCATGAAACTACTCGTTCTGGAGTTTATTTCGTCGACTAATCTAACAGCCGTCAGGACATATGGAGGGCTGCTGCAGGATGTGTGGGCCCATAAAGTGTATTATGGCCTAGTGCGTCTGCGGGTGCCAGGCATCATAACAACTCGGGGGTTGGCAACTACAAATGACAAAAACAGATCGATGCAAAAGGGACAGCTAAGTATCAAGTGTTCCACGATTCTTTTAATACAAAAGCATTTTGGTTGTTATAACTGCAACAAAACGTTCAAGCCAACTGCTAGATTTTAGACTGTTTGGCCTCGATGCTGCGGTCCCGCTTCATGGTAACCAAAAGTTAGTTAGCTTAAGAGCGCACGGACGCTGCAATCTTATTGCCTGGAATGTCTACACTGTGCAATGATCGATGGATATGCAACGTACTGCTCTACTACCGCAGTGAAGCAAGTACTGTTTTTGTGAACGACCCAAAGGTTCAAATTGTCGACGTAGTTTGGTGCTTTCTTCACCCAAGGCGTAGCGGTCTATTTTAAGCTGCCGTGTTTTGAGTTCCTTCGTCGAATTCGGAAATAAAGCACGACCTTCCATCCCCTATCAAAACTAGACTCGAAGCGCTTCGTCCTCCTGGTTGGTGACTCGAATCATTACGCCCTAGAGAGCTCAGCCTGCCTCGATGAACAATTTAACATGGTACTACAGAACTTACTCACGCTACTTTCATAACAAGGTTCAGGATGAAGGTCTAACTAAGTTTTTGGACCTCGCTTTTACCAACGAGCTTATAAAAGGAAAACATCAATGAATTGATTTTCGGGCGCAGCAATTAAACAATACTGCTGCTCATTCACGGCAGCTACGAAACTTATTCTGCAGAAAGCAAATATAATTTTCAGCTCGACTGCTATACAACAACGGCTACATGCAGAGTATTTCGCAGAAAACAAGCACACTTTGCAATTCATAAGGGATTACGGTTTTCTACCCACAAACACCAAGAAACCAACTAAACATTTCTAAATAAACTTTCCCGATGTTGCCTAGTGGAATTCAAGATGACAGCAAACACTTTTTCGATGAACATACCCCCGCGCGCAGTTAGAGCAGAGTCATTCATGCATAGCGAGACGCAGGACCCTACGTACACACGAGACCTGCTCTAGAAAGGCTACCTGGAGTCACCGTGTATTGCAATTTTGGAAGCCTACACAAGGCAGCAAAATCATTGCATGAGAGCGAAACGACTGGATACACTATAGCATCAATACTATCTAGATGAGAAATAGTGTACAAACACAAATCTGCTTTCAAAACATGTTAACAAACACCGTAAATTAAGCAACCGATTCTTGTCCTCCATACGCCATGTGAGTCAGCAGAAGCTACCACGGCAGCAACCAATGCAGTTTGTCAGGACTTCGTCCCAACCTTCCAGAGCACGCCTTCATTTTCTTCTAATGTTTGCTCAAATCGTACTCTCTACAGCCCTTTGTTATAGCTGGTTTACTGCCGCAGCTGGTCTAAACAGCCTAATTTCCACGCACCAGCTTTCCACAGGATGTGGCAGTCATATATGCCTAAATACGCCTAAGTTAAATGTATTAATTTAGCAGATATGCTATTTACTTCTTTTCAGCGATGCCTTGACTAGATGCCGGTACTGACAATGTGGAAACCTGGAAAAGTCGCTTCCATTCACAAGGGAAGACGCAGCGCTTGGGCTAAACATCATCCGCTTACCATCAATCAAATGCTATCCAATTTACTGGTGCCAAGAA
This sequence comes from Dicrocoelium dendriticum, assembly GCA_944474145.2. Lineage (NCBI taxonomy): Eukaryota > Metazoa > Platyhelminthes > Trematoda > Plagiorchiida > Dicrocoeliidae > Dicrocoelium > Dicrocoelium dendriticum. The sequence goes on from OX104066.1 coordinate 72,596,085, forward strand.
TGGCCGAACCGCGCACAAATTACTTAAATAAATAAACTCTATTCTCGGACAATGCGATGCACGCCTATGTCGGCATGATCATGGGAAGGATACAACATCAAAGTACCAGACTAACGTAGATTTCGCTAGAATCAGTCTTGTACAACAAACCAGTTCGTCTCCAGTTTGAGTACAACCATGGACTGTGTTATGGTCGTTGATACAGCTTTTCTGGACATATCCAGAAACTACACGTTTTGAACTACAGTATCCTCCTTTACCTGCCTCAGTGCTGTGGAATTTGTGACACCGTCTTAGGTTGTGTACCTGACTTCCTAAAATCTGCGAGTTCAAAGCACATTCTCCGACTTTATCGCTATTCAGTGCGCAGTGCCACGGAGCAGTGTTTCGTCTACCCATAATTCTGATTTTCATAAACGACCTCGCTAAAGCAATAACGACAAATTTCTCACGCGTTGCTTTTTAACTAAAAATATAGCCATAAATTTTCCTGTAAGGACGTTCAGCTACGACTCACACTGCGCAACTTCTCTGACTCTTCGTCTCATACGGGCGCCCAGCTATTTCTGTGTCATCCAATTACTGGACTTGTCATAACATTCTTCTCATGGGAACCTAACCAGTCATATTTGCTTCGTGTGTCACTGTGTATTACCCCCTCAAGTAGCAGCAAGTTCGCTAACTCCTTTTATTTTCGGACTACCGGATCTACCACCAACGCGCGAAATTCAGATGCTCGGTTTTTTCGCTCCTTATTCGTACCAGTATCAGTTTTGTGATTTTACTTGCTATAGTACCTCAGAAAGGTTGTCCAAAAGAACTTAAAAACTAATTATTGCCATATAAACATAAAAATCAAAAAGCTAGGTAAAGATGCTTCCGGCTTAACAGTGCCACCTACGGTCAACCTGATGGATGTATTTAACTCCGTGAATAGTCAAATACCTGAGAATCAAAACGACCTAACAAAACTTAAAATGGCGTTCGTCATAGTACAGCCTGTTTCCGAACGCTTATTGGCTGTTTCTTGCCTAGTTCATCCGGAAAAGTTAATGGAGAGTAATTGTGCAGTAACTGCTGGGAGATTCCTCGGTGTGCTCAGCTGCCAAGTTATGGCGCGAAATAAAATCCTGAGTGCTTTAGTTGTTTACAACACGCAAGACCTCCTAAAAGATTCTAAAATCAGAAAAGATTTATATGGTATTGTGGCTTGGAACATAGTCTCATCAGTTGTACTAGTCTGAGGAAAAGCTTCGTGAAAAAGCAATATCCTCTACCTTTTAAGTTTGAGGATGAGAATTCGGCCTGCAAACTTATCCAGTACTAACACGTTCTAGGCTCCTTCACAACATTCGTCGTACTAAAGTTAGCGCCCGCAAGAAACTGCTTTGAAAAGCCGATACAACAAACTGATTGCGACCCCGGATGCAGACAAGTTTTCACGACAGCTTTGCCTCTGACTGTCCGTCAACCGGCAACCTAAGTGTTGATTTATGTTAGGGGGACCCAACGTCCCTATAATTATTAAAGGCTTAAATTACGGAAGGCTGAAAACCCGATTCACTCAAGTGCACATGTACTCAGAGCAGACAAAACGCACACGTTCAATCAGCCTTCTAACACGTGTAACAGGCACATTGTTTAGCCTTTGCACCCAGAAACAGTCTTGTTTCCAATCAAACACGCATTGTTGTATCCAAGCAACATTCATTTTTCCGGACAACTCTCGCCAAACTTCCAACATTTCTGCTCAGTTTACGGACTTTGCAAATTTACATAAAACCATGTTTCTTGTTTCCAGGGTTTGCTTATGCAAACCCTTCCAAGGAAAAACCCCTTCATCACCGTTTCGTGATATAAAAATGAGGCTGTAAAACACTAGAATCGCCTTAGTTTTGGCCAGTAAAAGCGCCTGTGGCAAAGGCCTGTCTTGTTCTTGATTCCGTCTTGGGTTGGGAAATCGTGCGTAGAACTTTGCGTTCGGTATAGGAACCTGCTCGACTCGCGTGAATTAATCTTTCGCGGCTAAGTTCCGAGAACCTACAGACTTCGAGATTGTCAGTTACCGTGCCGTGCGAGAAATAATTCTGAGTCTCGTTCGTTCATCCGTCTAGGAGAGTTGGTATCACACTGTTAGAACCTGACGTATTCAAGAGAGAGTATTCAACAATTTAGATGCCTCGAGGGGTAAAAACCAAGTAGAGAAAAACATACTGACTGCCCATGACTGTTCGCAAGAAGATATAGTGGTGGTAGGAACTACGAAGCCCGTAGACCTCACACTTTTATCGGACAGAGCTCTTCACATAGAGGAGCAAACCATCACTTTCTTGCGTTTTCTTCAGCATTCAACTTCATACGCAGGTCGCGCCAATACACTGGATTATTCAGTCATGTAGACACCTTTGTCGCATGTCGTAAACAAAGCTAGCTGCGAGCGCTAAACTAGTAAAAGCGATTCCAATCAAGTGAAGCAGAGCCTATCCACCGATCAGAGTCGACAGGCTCGTGTGCGTCCAGCTAAACGCATTCGAGCATGGACACCACTACGGAGTTCACTAAGTATCGACAAATCTCTTACGTCCACTTTAAAAGCAACTATATCAATGACCCCAGTGCTCTAGGTTCTGGACGGAACGATGTTGTGTTTGGTAGAATATTGTTTAACGTACCTGAGGACTTTTTTATGGTGTCGCACAAACAAACTTTCATGGACGTTAGTGGTAGCACAGTTAGTTCGATAAGGTAAGAACGGCTGAAAAAACTAATCGACAATTTGGCAGCCCAACCATTAAAAGCTATGTAAGGGAGAAATTTATGAGCATTTATGTCAAACTGTGCAGAACTAATCAAGTGTCATGATAAAACAGCTCCAATTGGACCACTTAGACAAAACCGAGGTGTCGGCCCACCAAATGTGATGCTCATAGTTTAGAATGGCAAAACTAGTAGCGATCGCAACGAGCCTAGTATATCCCCAACCCACCGAGGACAGTTTTAGAGGCTTGAGCAAATTATTGTACCTGAAACCACAGCGGTCCTTAGAGCAAAACGGTCCCGCACAATGATGCCGCCGGAAATCTCGCCAGAAATATCTATGCGACACTCACCCACCCACTCCAGAAGCGGCAGAAGTTAAGATGCCGTTTACATCTGGTTGGGGAAGGGAAACGTGCAGCACTCTAGTGTATAACGTTCCAGACATTATCTCGGTGGAAGCATTTAAGCGAGCTCTCATTGTAGTGAACGTGTTGGCAATAAATTTTGCGAAGGTGGAAAAGCTTAACCAACGAACGAGTAAGTACCCAACCCCCTCAAACTAATTGTGGAGGATGAAGCTACGTTGAATACAATTGAGACAAATTGCGTACAACTACGCAACGCAACCGTAATAGAGCAGCTGTATCACAAATCGAAAGTATGTGCAGAAAACTGCCTTTGTTAATGAGTAAACGACCGAATATCATCAAATCATAATTAACAAACCTGTGCCTAACTTGTCATACGACAACCTCCAAAACTGGCGCCCAAAGCGGCCCATCATACCCGCCTCCAATGAACCTACCAAATATGGCACATGGATACCAGTGAACCAAAGGTTAAAGCCGACCGATTTACATCTTCCCATCACACAGCAAGTACCTTCTTTATAGCAGGTGGGAATGAGCCGAGACCAGCTCATCCCGACACCCAACATATCATCACCGAGCTGTACGCACTTAAATCTACTGACCCAGTTGCTACAATAAGTACAGACAATTCGGTAGCTACACGTAACCTTTTCGCGTCATCTATAAAAATAGGAGACCTAGGTCTTTCTTTCTCAAGCATACTTAGAAACACCAGGTTCCTTATAAACAAGATGCATATTTTGCGTTCCTTGGCTGTCAGTAGTGCACCTGATGTAAATTCTGTTACAGAAATTTGGTTCACTCCAAGCAGTGCATTAGATTCATACTTCCTTCCTGGCTATCAGTTATGTACGTAAACAAGCATACATAAGCGTATTGGAGGGAGTGCCACCTACCTAAAACCAAATTAGTCACCAGAAACTGAAACCATCAACAACACTGACTGAAGACACCAAAGGAGTAACAACTGAGATTGTATGAATCAACCTACACTTTGGATACACTTACAGAGCGCCTAATACCTCTCACGCGGGCGAAAAAGCGCTTCTAACCGCTTTTGAGCATGCTTCGAGCCATCCTTATGGATACAAACTGACTGCAGAGGATATTATCTTGCGCGAACTGCATTAGTCCCCACCTACCGCACTGAATAGGTATACCTGCCTTTTAGCCTGCATCATTTGGGAAGATGGACGCAACATGTTACAACCTCGACTAGGGCCAATAATAGATTAGACATAGTGTTCACAACAGGTAGCCGCAAAGTGTGTAGATCAGTGGGCCGGACGTCCCCAGGGAGTGACCACAGAATAGTACACTGCTTATTGCACTTAAATACCTATCACCAGTCTTGCCAAAACAGTTAAAACTGAAATTTACCGCCCGTTGGTTTCTGTAAACTGGCTTACCATTGTCATGTACGCTAGGTCGAGGAACTGGAATAAACTCCTCTATCCGACTCTCTCGAGCAATCGGCCAAATATTTCACAAGGGAATTCTTTACTGTCCTGACCACTTGCTTCATTTGCTTCTTCAAAGTGTAGCCTAGCAAAAGATACGAGGCAAACCAAGATTTTTATAATAATGCGCAAGCTAGGACGTTCCTACAAAGAAACATTCGAGTTTGCCATGTCTTGAAGATAAATGGAATTGCGGACCGTTAGCTGTCAGTTCTCTGCAAGACAAAACTAAGCAAGAAAGAGCAGCGATATCCTACTTTAACAGCGCCACTCAGCTCAGCTGGCAGTTACGCTCCAGCACACCACAGTATGGGACAAATACCTCCGTCATACGCACTGGCGCTAACGATACATCCAGCGACCCGTGTGTTGTAAGCGCAAAATTCGACTCTAATGCTAAAGAGTCTCAATGCATGGATGTAGGTCCTGTCAGCGACGAGCTGGGCGTCTCCACCAGCCATTCATTGCGCACGGTGGAACTTTACATAAATTGTATCCGAGCCTCTGGTTCATTAGACAATCTTGGAATCTCGGCCCTTAAGGTGTCTCACCTACTTTAAGTAAGTACGGTGGTAAAGACCACCACTTGCACCTCCTAAAATTGTTCACAAGATCCATGCACAAAGGCCAGTACCCTTTTGCTGGGAAACGCTCTGTCTTCATGAAAAGCTATAACGGTGGTTCGTTGCAGGAAGTAAACGGGTTAGGGAAAAGTCGGTTAAGCTGGCACTCATGTACCACCTGGATGCAGGAGACCATGTAAACAAATTACAGCATGGATTCCTGAGCGCGCGCTCATACGCAAGTTGCCAATTGGAGTACCTTAACCTGATCACGTGAGTAATTGATTTAGACCTGGCAGTCATTGCAATCTACTGCAATATGCAAAACACATTTGATGGGGCCCATCATATTCGCCTATTGAATAAACTCAAGGCTTATGAAGTGGAAGGTTCTCTACTAGACTGGATGGGATTCTACCTAACTAAACGCATGGAGTCTGTGAAAATTGCTCTGGCCTAATGTGTCCCTACCACAGTATCTAGTGGAGCCGCACAAGGGTGTCTGCTAGGTTCGACACTGCTCTTGATCTATGTAAATGATATCTGTAGTGCATTACGACATGACCGTCGCATTCTCTTCGCAGACGATATGCAAGTCGTCTATATCTTTTCATCCAATGTTAAAACATCCGCATTAGATGAAAGCAGAGAACACCTGGAAGCTATAGAATTTTGGTGTTAGCAAAGACAAATGACTTTCTCAGCCGCTAAATCGAGCATCATGACACAGCAATGTCCCAGTAAAAAAGTTTTTGTTACCTAGCTATAAAAAAGCGGCAACGTTGACGTTCTAGCTAGGGGAACGGATAATGCACAGCACACAGAGCAGTCACGCGTTGCAACCGAAACGAGCGCAGAGCAAATCAAGCATCCGAAGTTAGCCATCAGTTCAACAAACCACGCCGGTCGCCTAGGTGTATAATGAACTAATTTTAATTAGCAGTTTACACGAGTCTGCCAGGGAAGCTGCAGACTACTGCTTTGCCCTCCCGCAGAACGGGCTGTGTAAGCAGTTCTTCGATCTATCTGAAGACTGTCCGTCGCGGGCCAGCCTTCTAGGAGACCAGGTTGTGAAACTTGATGAAACTGCTGGGGGAGAACTATGCAATCGAACCCTAGCGGGCTCTCACTCGTGTCCTCCCTACGATGTCGAAACGGTGAAAAACTGTTTGTGGGGGACAGTTACTAAAGTTCCCCTTGGCGACTGAGCAGGAAGCTCGTTCAACTTTCAGTTGGCGTGCGGGGATCTAGCCAAAAGTGAAACCAAGGTGCAACCAACCGGCGGTGTATATGGAAATCCAAATGAAAAATCAGCGTAAATGCATAACAGCACAGGAAAAAGTGCGAAGCGGAAAAGGTGTAAAGCTGTTTTTGGGTTTTCAAAGATTTTGCTCTTTTTTGGTAGTTTCAAGACGTTTTGGTCTTATTTTTGTGGATTTTAGAAAAGGTTTGATAAGAGCAAGAAAATTGCAGAGGCAAGTTCTCTGTAAAATAACAAGTGCTAACAAAGTCCGAAAAACGAACTAGAGGTTTGAGCTTCCTGCCGCGGCGTTGATTGTAGGACGAGTAGGAGTGCTGTCGGCTGAGGTTGTAAGTTCAGGTGGAGCGGCGTGACTGGTCTGAGGCTGCGGTGCGAGCTGTGATGGCGCAGGCTGTGTAGATGCTTGTTGCACCGAAGAGGCAGACCAGTCGCGGAATGCTGGCTTGAGTCGGTCGATGTTGATCATCTCAGTCAAACCACTGTAGTCAGTGGTAAACGTCTTGTCGCTTCTGCGTACGACACGGTACGGGTCAGAATAAGGTGGTTGCAGTGGCCGGCTTACGCTGTCAGTGCGAACGTACACGTGAATGCAAGTAGCAAGCTGTTCATCCACGTTTGTAAGCAAGCTCTGTGCTCTGAGTTGCATAGGCTGAAGCTGTCGCATGTAGTGAGATAGACGAGCTGCGTCGTCGCCATAGTCGAAGGTTGTTGGCGCTTTTAGTGAGACGACTTCACCAGGTAAGTGTTGCGCGCATCCAACGACTAGCGAAGAAGGAGTGGCGTGCAAATCCGGTTTGTTCGTGTTTCTTATGCCTAAGAGAACGAGCGGAAGTGCTTCGCGCCAGGATGTGCTAGACTGGGCACATAGTGATGCTTTGCGTTTTCCGGAAGAGCATTGCTACCACCTCATTAGCCGCGGAGTGATATACGGTGGTTCGGTTATGTTAGCAAACAAGAACGTTGTGAAGTTCGCTAAAGGATGCGTCAAAGTGTGATCCGCTGTCGGTAATGACTATGCTTGGGCAACCGACGTGAGCTGCCCAACTTTCTGGGAAGGCTTGTGCAATTGTCCTAAATGAGCATTGGGCTATCGGAATCGCTTCTGACCAACGGGTGAATCGGTCGACACAGGCAAGGAGATACATGTATTCTTTGCATGGGGGCAAAATCGGACCAGGTCGACATGGACGTGTGCAAAACGAGAGTCAGGAGATGAAAAGACGCCCAGTGTGCTTTTGGTGTGTCTGTATACCTTGGCGCGCTGACACTCTAAGCATGCGCATGCCCAAAGGTGGACATCGCGATTGACGTTGGGCCATACGAAGCGTTCGGTAACGAGCTTTTGCGAATCAGTATGCCGGGATGAGACTGATTGTAGAAAGCGTTGAAAATAGGTCGACGCCTCGAGGTGGGAACTACGGCTCGGTAAGAAGTTTGTGAGGCGTCACAAAGCATGGTCCCCTCAGATGCAGCTAGTGGAACCTAGAGTAGTTTCAAAGAGATGTTGCGTCCTAGCTTGTGTATGTCGGGATCAGCTTGTTGGGCAGCAGCCATGACGGCTATGTTAATGTTGGTGTCAGGCGATAAGCTGATCAAATAAATGCGTGAAAGCACATTCGCGACGGTATTGAGAGCACCTGAGATATGTTGTACGTCTGTTGTAAATTGAGAAACCTAGTCTGTGTCTAGTTTCCCGCGGAGAATACTTGTCTGTTGCGTCATTGATTGTGTAGATCACTGGCTTGTGGCCCGTGAAGACTGTAAAATGTCGACCTTCGAGATAGTGACGGAAATGTCTGATACCTAGGTAGATAACTAACAGTTCCATACCGAAGGTGCTGTAACGCGATTTGGCAGGTTGTAAACCTTCCAGAAGAAACTAGAGGTAATAATCGATGGTCGATGAGTTGTTGAAGAAGTGCACCGACGGCAGTGTTGGATGCGTCGGTTGTCATGGAGAGTGGTGCTGATGTATTTGGGTAGGTGAGAAGGGCTATGATGGAGATAGCGTCTTTGAGCTTCTCAAAAGAAAGACTAGTGTCGTCTGGAAAAAGAAAAGACCTTTGGTTACCGCGGAGCAAGTCAGTCATTGGTTGAACAATGCTCGCGCAGTTAGGAATAAAGCGTCTATAATAGCTGAGCAGGCCAAGGAATCGGCATAACTGTTGAAGGAACTAAGACCAGAGTAGTCCTTCAATGCCTGGATTTTGTCTGGCAGAGCTTCAATACCAGAGGCGGAAATTCGGGGGCCAAGAAAGTCGATGGAGCTTTGGACAAACTCGCATTCCTCGGGGTTGACGGTAACCCCAAATTGCATCAAGCTTTGGAAGACAGAGTCGAGATGATGATGTTCATCATCAGAAGAGCTGGCAATGAGAATGTCATCTAGATAAGGATAAACGCCTTCGAGTCCTCGCGTTACCTCATGAATGAAACGCTGAAAAGTTTGGGTAGCGTTGTTGAGGCCGAAAGGCATTTTGTAGTACTGGAATGGGCCGAATGGAGTGATGACTGCTGTTTTATTAATGTCTTCTGGCGCTATAGGTATCTGATGGCAGGCGCGAACTAGCTGGACTTTGCTAAAGATAGACTTACCAGCTAAGCCTGAGGTTAAGTCGTGCATGTGTGGAATGGGGTATTTATCCGGGACGGTAACTTTGTTAAGTGCCCTGTAGTCACCACAGGACGCCAGTCACCGGATTAATTCGGCACCATGTGTAATGGTGATGCCCATGGATATTTGGACAGGCGGATTCTTCCCAGTTCCAGTGCTTGCTCTAATTCCGCCTTAGCAGCTTTGACTTTGTCCGAAACAGGTGGACGCTTAGTGCAAATGTGATGCGTGACGTTTGACGTCACAGGAGGCAAGTCGTTCGGAACGCGAACGAATTTAGCATGCCTGTTGAAAAGTTCTATAAAAAGCTGTGAAGCTTGAGGTAGGACACGAATAGTAGTGAAAGCAGAGACGTTGGCGCCATCATTGCGTCACCATGGGTGACTGAGGAAATAATTCACTTCACACCCACTCTCAAAACGGGCATGCTAAGTCGCATCAAAACACATCACATACAACTGGACGGACGGATAACTGACTCACACGACTTCATCCACGTACTCTGGGCTCCTAGCCACTGCCATAGTAAGCAATCAGAACCGTACCGGACTTGATGTGGACGCACAACCGTCATATAAGCAAAGGTGATAGGTCTCTCTCTTTGTGTACCATATTTATCTGTACACCAGTGTCATTTACGTTAGTGTCAGGCCTTCTGAATTTAAACGGTACAAATGAGTCGCCAACCCAGGTGAGAAATTGCAGTATCCAAAGTTTTACCACAATTTTATTTTTACCACCATGTATCTTCTATCACTACTCCGATTTCACACAATACTACCAAACACTAAATTAGTTTCTATGAATCTCCCGCGCTTTTTAGCATCATGTTCCATATATACAGGTTACTCAAGTCCGAGTACAGTTTGCTCTAAGTATTCTCAGCGCGAACAAACCATGATTTATTACGTGCTAGGCGTATTACCACCAGGGATTGTTGCTGATCTACGAAATATTTTGTCATTACCGTATGATGATAGGCCTCATTCTCAGCGTAAATATGCAATCCTCCAACGAAAAATCATTACTGAGCGCAAACGTCTTCAACAACTGTTTCGTGGCCAAGCACAGTGAAAGCATTCCTTCGCAATTCCTCAGACGCCTGTACACAGTATAAGATCACAAACTGCATGACGCACTGTTCAAGCGGATGCTAATGAAGCATTTGCCCACGCAGATACAAGCTATTCTTGCAAGCAGCACTGGGAGCCTTCCCTCGAAGCTGCTCAATCGTACCGCCGACAAAAACTTAGAAACCCAGCCTGACATATGTACCAACCGCGCGTTTGAAACACATCAGTTACAAGCGAGGATAACAACTGACTGGACGATTTAGCTAAGCACATAGCAAAGCTTCGGTTGGATCCATCCACATGACGCCATGCTTATAGTGCCCGTTCATGTACTCGAGCAAAAAACCATTCATCGTGGCATTCTTCAACAACTTGTTGGTATCACAGCCCTTTCGTGCGTTCATCCCATAAATGCACTCAGCTGCGTTCCTTCCGTCAAACGCAGTTGATAGGGTTTTTGCCGTTAAAAAACGAATTGGACAGACGATAGAGGAGAGCACCATGTTTGGCCGACAGGAATCCAACTCTGGACAATGGTGCAGACACCAGCGTCATAAATCCAGCCGGTTCTTTACTTAACTGCATCCCATCCTTGATAGGTTTAACAGCAGCTAATGAAACAAGTAGTATACGTCCGGTCCGAGATCCCGCGGTCTTCCGTATCCAATCTATGATGTGGCTCGCGATGGACCCGTAAGGTTGCAGATGAAAACAACTACTCCGTAGGCAGTTGCATGCCGTCATCTCGGCTACTGGAAAGAGACTGAAGTTAATAGGAAGACGTGGATATTGCTAGCCGGTAAACAGGTAGTGAGAGACAAGTACGGTACAAAGTCAAGGTCAGAGTGCAGAAGCAGAGTAAGGGAATTAAGAGATAAACAATGGTACCTGGGTTGGTCTAGCAGGTCACGCTGTTAGTATAACTAATTGAGACTGACAACGGAACCTGATAACGGAAGGGCCCAATGCGTGCATATTCCGACTCATCGTAAGAACCCATGATTACGTGTTGCAGTATCCCCCTCTTAACAGACGCTGTACTAAGCGCCCGGAACATTTTGCACAAGCTTCAATCAGTTGAAATACAACGGTTGGCGAACCCTGGGCGCCCGGCTTCACGACTCTATAACTCAGATCTGAAAGTACATCCTCTACGATGTACGGTCCCTCCCAGTTTCGATGGAATTTCGCATGAACGCCTATTGGTGTTACGAGAGCCTTGAGCCCAACTTTAGCTACGGATTGGTAGGGACTTCCGAAAGTTTTGCGACCGTAGTAAGCTTTCTGTTGGCGCTGTGAGTTCAGCAAGTGCGCTTGCACTAGCTGGTGCGCGTGCGTGACTACATCCGGAGTATGTGATCAGATGCTACTAGGGGTCGTTGCTCACCCATAGTTCTCTTGGAGTTGACAATATTCCCCCGAAAGCACTACAGGTGGCAGGTACGAAGATGGCTGAACCATTAACGAGATTTTTCCAAAGATGCCGGGAAGAACAGCAGGTCGCTAACATGTGCAAGCAAGGCATCATTACCCCGATTTTCAAAAGTGGTAGCAGTTCAGAGCCAGCCAACTATCGCCCATTGACCCTCCTCAAGGTGCTCTCTAAGGTGTTAGAATCGACCATAGCGGGGGCTGTAATGGGCTACTTCGAAAGGTCTAACATCATAGCACCGGAACAACATGGATTCCGTCAGTATCGGTCATGTACTACCAACCTACTGCTTGCCCGTGGCAGTTGGACCGAGATAGCCGACAGTAAGACCGGCATTGATGTCGTCTACCTAGACTTTTCCAAAGCGTTCGACCGCATAGATCACCGCATCCTTCTCCAAAAGCTGCAAGCATACGGATTTGGAAACCCTGTCCGTGGATGGATCGGAAACTTCCTCTTTCAGCGGCGTCTTCAGGTTGGAGGTTTTTTTCCGGTCCAATTGGTGTGGACTGCAGGGTTGTACAAAGGTCGGTGTTGGGGCCGCGGTTATTCTCGTTCTTCATTAACGACCTTGCGAGTGTCATCAAGTCAAATTTCCTACTTTTTGCCGATGACAAAGATATGGAGGGCAATCGACTGTCATGAAGATCACGATATGATGCAACGAGACAGACTGCGCCTTTGAATGGTCAAAGCCAAATCTACTTCGGTTAAGATGGACAAGTGCAAAACTGTGCATGTCCGCCGCAAGCCCAAGTACGCATATAAGCTTGGAGACGATATGCTGAACATGACCTCACAAGACCGAGACCTTGGGGTGGTAATCCAAGAAGATCTCGGCTGTTCGGCGTAGTCCTTGAAGGCGTCCAAAACTGCGAACCAACATGTTGGTCAGTTACGGAGGGCGTTTGGGCGGTTCGATCCCTCCGTCTTCCCCCAAATGCTCAATGTGTATGTGAGGCCCCATGTAGAGTACACGATTCAGGCTTGGCAACTCTGGTTAAAACGCGATCTGGTTGCACTGGAGACCGCACAGCGACGGTCAATGAAAAATGTGAAGAGTTTGTTTCACCTGCAATACCATAGGCGACTGAAAGCCCTGGGAGTGTACAGCGGAAGATATCGCCATCTACGAGGTGACCTCATCCTGGCGTTCCAGATTTTGTAAAACCCCGGTCACGCTTGCCGAGACCTCCTGAAGCTTAGCGGCAATATCAAATTGAAGGAACATAAATTTGCTTACAATACAGTCGGCTGGAGTGCCGCCGGAATTAGTTTTCCCTTCAAATTTGTCAACCGTTGAACGCTCTTTCGACTTTTGTCATTTCAGCGCCCACGCTACCCATTTTAAAAAACGACTCGAGGATGCTTTACATCATTTACATTGCTTGATCTGATTTCTGTTCATTGAGTGGCGACAAGGCGCATTCAAACACTGTGTTCACCAACCCCAGGAAATCGGGTTAGACGGAAATACCTGTGTTAAAGTGGATAATATAGTGAGTCCACAGATGTGTTTTTTACTTTTATGTAAGTTAATTGACTAACATTCTTCCCACAAACAATCCCACCGGACTTGTAAAGCCTTGGCTTTTTTATCCGTATTATGCGATTGTTCCATTGTTCGTGGCGTGACGTCGGCAGCAGCATGTCCGAGGGTAGTCCCAGCTAGCGTCTCGTCATCACGAGTTGCTGAGTTTGACAGGTCGATGCGTGAACGGACGCGCGGTAAGCCAGTAAACAGTCAAGCAGAGACGCATTTATTAGCCTCTCCCTGTTAAGGAAAGCCAGCAACAATGCTTTGAGCATAAAGTTCGTGCGCTCGTTTAGACCATTTCCTTCTGGATTTCAAGGTGGTCCGGGTTTTTCTGGTGCAAAAGCAGTGACACAACTCGCTCATGGGTACGTTTTCAATGTACGATCTGAGACCGAGGTGTACCTGATAAGATGAGTCCCATCTTGCTATCCAATCACCGAATGCTTTGCCACGTTCCATGTGTCTATGTTTTATAGTGGGACCGCTATGCACCACTTGGTAAAGTACTTTACAATTACCAAAACAGCGGTTACCCATATAGCGGTCCCACAATCTCTATGCCAAACAACTCGTTCGAGAATCCAGGTGTCACTGATTGCAGTGGTTGTAGGCGAGGTAGTGTATTGTTTCTACTCCTACACAATCAGCGCATGATTGGCAATAATTTGTGAAGTCACACCGTAAGTGTGGCCACCAGAAGCGTCGGCGGATAGCCTCATACAGTATGTCTTACTTCTCCGTGTATTCTTCGTATCACTTCCTGAGTTACGGCTGTTGGGACGATTCCACGTAGGTAAGTGGGCCTATTACGGAAGTACATAACTCCATCAAGCACGCACAAATGAGGCCAAAGAGCCCACAGGCATTTTGTCTCCTAGCTGGCAACTGCCAGTCCTTGATGCCTGACTCGGTCTTTGCCTTGTGTGATGTCGCCGTAAAGTAGGCTTAAATCCGGGTCAGTTGACTGCGACGCGGTCCAGTCCTTGGTTTAAGACGTGTCGAGGATGAGGGCTGACACGCATGCGCTCGTGCATGGTCAATGGTTCCTAGTAATCTTCCGCGATAAAGCGTCAACGGTTGTATGCTTTGTGCCAGGGCAGTGTTGACATTCGAAATCGGACTATTGCAAATGTTCTTGCCATCTTGCGATTGGTCCATCAGGAGCACGGTCCTAAATCCAGATCAACGAGGGGTGGCCCGTTCGCACAATGAATTTGCGACCCAGCAAGTAGTAGTAAAACTGGGTAATAAAGTACACAAAGGCGAGTATGACTTTAAGATTGGTGCTCCCATTTAAGAGACCTGTTTGCATACATAATGACCTGCTCGATTCCAGCCGGCCTGCGCTGTGACAGCACAGCTCCTATACCTGTCACTAGCATTCGTGTCCAGGATGAGAGTACCTGAAGATGGTAGCATATTCAGTTAATTCAGCACCGGTGCTTCGCACAATGCAGCTCGTAGTTTCTCAAGAGATTCCCAATGAGCTGCTTGCCAAACGAATGATTTGTCCGCCTTCAGAAGCTCGTCTAGCAGAGGCAATGGTCGTGGAGTCACGGACGAATTGCTGGTAATAAGGGGCAAGAAAGAGAAAGTCACATATTTCGTCAACATTCTCTGGAACAGATCATGAGCAGACAGGCTCGAATTTCGTTAGGCCACAGCTTGCACCCCCTTCGGATACTATGTGACGTAGAAAGGCTACAAGTATTCTCAAAACGGACATTTAGGGGCTTTTATTTTCAACCCCAGCTGCATTAATAGGGCTTTCATTGTGTTCCTTATCCGTCCTGCCTTGAACAATGATGTCATCTAGATAAAGCAAGACGTGCTCTGGGTTGAGTTCGGATAAAGCGGTGCACCTGGCACTAGAAAGTAGCCGGTGTGTTAGTCAACCAAAAGCGCATTGTCTAGAACTCGTACCGTCCAGATGGGAGGATGAAAGCCAATTTACATTAGTCGTCGGGATGAAACTCAACCTGTCAGTAGCCTGACGCTAGATCCAATGTTAT
The DNA here is from genome assembly GCA_944474145.2 of Dicrocoelium dendriticum. NCBI lineage: Eukaryota > Metazoa > Platyhelminthes > Trematoda > Plagiorchiida > Dicrocoeliidae > Dicrocoelium > Dicrocoelium dendriticum. The sequence continues at coordinate 72,611,168 of OX104066.1, forward strand.
GAACACGCGCGAATCCGCGAGGGAGTCCATGGTGTCGTCCATCCGTGGCAAGGGGAAGGAGTCTCTTTGGGTGACAACGTTTAGCTTTCCGTAATCGACACAGGCGCAACTCACCGCTTTTCACTTTGACTAAGACGGTAAGGGAAGCCCAAGGTAATGTGGACGGTAGAATGAGGTCGCGCTTCAACAGATCTTCAAAGATGCGCTTCAATTCATTCTGAAAATGAACAGGTACACGGTTTGCCTGTTGGCGAATCGGCTGCGGGTCCACTGTGACAATGCGGTGTAGGTCGAAGCTACATCGACCCAGGTCGTTGTCTGTCCATGCAAAGGGGTGCTGGTATTCTTTAAATTTTTCATCAAACTGCTGCGGATCGGAGATTATCTTCAACAAATTTAGACACAGGCCTTACAGGTAACAGAGTAACACGAGGTAGGAGGCCGGGCAGAATGGTACTGTAGGGGCGCTGATCTCAGTTCACACGGAAATGCCCCGGAAGCAGCAGGAGATGGGAACTAAAGCGGAGACTGGAAACGGGAATCGTCAACCCAGCTCGTGGCCTACGATGCAAGCCGGGAATGGGTCGTCAGCGACAAACGATACCGCGGCCACGCCGGAAAGAACAAGAGGCGACATGAAAGGGAGCCCGATTTTCCCAACAGATATGCCGGTATCTACGGCCCCAGAAATCGGCCCGACCAGAGCAACACAGCCCCGAGCAAGCAAGTCGAGAGCTTTGGTACGAATCCAGTCTGGATAGGCTGCGACGCAAGGGAGCAGAAATGTGGGCGGAAAACGGGACATTCAATGTCCATGTCGGATCAGCCAAATGGCGCTTAGTGGACACCACTTCACGCGGCGGAACGTGGTGCGTCGTAAGTGGGAAACGCGGCTATATTTGTGTGTGTGCGTGGGACATGTGTGTAAACCTCTCGGCGTGCAATAAACAGCGTTCTCCCCTACCGTGTCGTTCTCGCTACACTGGTGCCGTGACCAGGATGAAAGTGCCGTGGCCTGCTCAATTTTCGGGGGGAGACGCGGAGGCTTGGTTGGATGAGTTCGAAGGGATCGCGGCTTGCAACGGACTTAAAGGGGATGCAAACCTGCTTACGGCCTTGGGCACGCTGTTATCCGGAAGAGCAAAAGCGACGTACCTGCTGGCGCAGAAGTCGAAAGCTGGGTGCTCGTTTAACGAAGTAAAGGCAGCGTTGTGCGCGGAGTTTGCAAAGGAGATAGACCGACAGAAGGCCCTGGAAAAATTTCACTCAGCAAAATGGGAAGAACAGGACGATTTGATGACATTTTTCCAGCAACTGGATAGGAACTTGACGATTGGGCTACCCGAATTAGATGCGGCCGCCAAAGAAAGACTATTGAAAGGACAATTGATTCAGAGCCTGCCGAAAGCCCTCCAGGATCAAGTGAAGCTCGCATCGATGGTCGGAGTGATCAAAGCGGAGGAGCTTGTGACAGTGGCGCAGAGTTTGGCGGAGCCGTTGACCATGGCCAGAATCAAACCGTCGGAACTTGAACGCAAGGTGGACCAACTGACACAGATGGTGCAGAGTTTATTGTCGGGAAATACACCAAGGATGGAAACGCAACACAATGTCTACGGAAGCCGAAATGGCCGGCGCTGTTTTCGGTGCAACCGCATTGGCCATCTGGCTAGATACTGTACGAACGCAAACCTTTCTCATTGTTTTTCCTTATTCATTCCTAATAAGTGGAGGGTGCCTGTGGTAGACGTCATAATTCAGGGGATGCCAGTTCGAGCGGTAGTAGATACAGGGGCGGGGGCGTCAATTACAAAAAGATGTGATGCGGTTCCCTTAGACCAATTGTCAGTCTCGTTGCAAACGGTCGGAGGCCACCAGTTGAAGGTAGCAGGCGTGCAACGGTTACGATTGAGAATAGGAGAGACGTGTATTAGCCATTTAATGTTCGTTGTGGAGGGTGAAACGGAAACAATAATCGGTAATGATATCCTAAAACGACTGGGCGCTAGAATGGATCTGGGAAAGGATGTGATTTTCCTGGGCGGCGAAGCAATCAACCTTAACGCAGGAAAAAGTGCTCGGGGGGGGGGGGGGGGGGGGGGGGGGGGGGGGGGGGGGGGGGGGGGGGGGGGGGGGGGGGGGGGGGGGGGGGGGGGGGGGGGGGGGGGGGGGGGGGTATTATTGAGTTGGGGCCGTATCTGTTTTGCCTAATTGCTCAAGTCGTACAATACGGGAAAAGCTAGGGAGGTACGCGCACTTGTTCACGGACGCGAATGACGAATACGGCTTCTGTAACTGGATGGAACATCGGATACCGCTGGTCCCAGGGGGACGATGTAAACCAATATTCAGGAGAATTTCGCCAAAGATCCTACCTGAGGTGCAGAGGCAAGTGGCAGAGATGGAGGCAAAAGGCATTATTCGGCGCGCAAGCAGCCCGTATTCGTCGCCAGTGTTGTTGACAAGGAAAGCTGACGGTACATACCGATTCTGCATTGATTTCAGAGAGCTGAACAAAGTAACCGTAAAGGATGCGTTTCCGATGCCACAGATGGAGGAAATTTTTTCCAGTCTGCACAACGCCAAGCTGATCTCGTTAATAGACCTCCGCTCGGGATATTGGCAGTTGCCCATTGCAGAGGAGGATCGTCACAAAACAGCTTTTAGTGTAAACGGTCAGCAGTACGAATTTTTGAGAATGCCATTTGGGTTGTGCAATGCCCCCGCCACATTCAGACGACTGCTGCTAATGATTTTGGAAAACCTCCAAGGAGTAGTAGTTTACGGAGACGATATCGTGATATTCTCCGAAACCGAACATGAGCATGGTAGCAGACTCGCGGCCGTACTACAACGACTGGAGGAAGCCGGTTTGAAGCTTAGCCGTAAGAAATCACAGATAGCCCAGAGGTCGATCGTGTGCTTGGGTCACATCGTGGGGAACGGTGAAATCCAGCCGCTGCGAGAGAAACGGGAAACGATCAAGAATTTTCCAGCCCCTAAATCCAAACGCCAGCTTCGTTCCTTCCTGGGAGTTGTGGCCTATGATTCAAAATTCGTCCCTCACTTTGCAGAGACCATCAATCCATTATTGAAGTTGCTGCAGAAGGATCAACCATTCATGTGGTCAACCTAGGCAGAGGGAACATTCAATCACATCAAAACATGCATGGCGGAATCTCCAAAGTGCTTGCGGTTACCCAATCCGAGTGAAAAATTTACGGTGGCAGTTGATGCTAGCGACGTCGCAATCGGTGCGGTACTTTCCCAGCCATCGGGGGTCGCAGAATATGCCAGTCGAGTGCCGAACAGAAGTACTCAACAACAGAGAAGGAATGTCTAGCTATGGTATGGGCCTTGGAGAAGTGGAGGACATACCTGTTGGCGAATGAATTCCACGTATTGACGGACCACAAACCGCTCTCATGGTTGATGACAACGAAGGATCCGCGAGGACGTCTTGCACGATGGGCATATCGACTTCAAGAATTTACCTTCACCATCGGGCACGTGGATGGGACGAAGAATGTGCTACCAGATATGCTGTCGCGACTTCGTTGTTGGACGACGTCATACCTGACACTGCGATAGCCGGTGGGTGCAGTCACAGTTGGGAGGGACACGCTACCCGAAATTCAAAGGAAGGATGAACTGGTGCAGTCGCTGTGTAGCCATTTACAATTGGGTACCAAACCGAATGCCACATCGGGGGAAATAAAGGATCTCGTCAGGATCTGGGAGAGGCTGTGCACAGTAAACGGTAATTTGCTGGTGCAGGCAAACGGAATGAGACTTCCTTTTATCCCACAAAGTCAGCGGGAGCGGGTGATTCAAATGGTCCATGACAGCGCACACATGGGATTTGAGAGAGTTTTTGACTTGCTGCGGAGACGAGTTTTCTGGCCAACCACGAGGAGGGACGTTGCGGTATATATCCGGGGGTGCCCAAACTGTCAAACAAGCCGTGAGATGGATGCACCCAGACCGCCAATGAAGTCGATTGAAATCAGCGAGGCACTACACTGCTGGGGACTAGATATATTTGGACCGCTGCCGCTGAGCCGATCGGGTAACGCCTACATCCTGGTGATGATTGATCATTTCACTCGTTGGGTCGAAGCGATACCAATTAAAGATCAAACAGGCGAGACCGTGGCACAGGCGTTCGAATTCAACGTACCGGCGAGGTATGGAATACCGCACAGCGTTATCACCGACCAAGGTCCGTGCTTTGAATCAAAAGCGTTCCAGGCCATGCTGGCCAAATGGGGCATCCGGAGAAAACGCACTTCGCCTTACCACCCGCAGACCAACGGGATGACAGAACGGTTTAACCGAACTATGAAAACATGGATGAACTGCATTAAGGTACCGTGGGAGGAAGCGTTACCGGAGGTGCTGCTGGCTTATCGAACCAGCATGCAATCAAGCACCAAGGTTTCACCGTTTGAATTGCAATTCGGCAGAGAACCAAGGATTGGGCACTCGGACACCTTTTGGCCAGTCTGTATCGACATCCCTGCCGGGGAAAGCCCTCGCGTAACATCCAGACCCTACCTACTAAGCCGAAGGCTGAAGATGGGGAAAAGGAGGGGGGGGGGGGGGGGGGGGGGGGGGGATTATATTATAGATGGAGAAAGAGGGATCGGCTAATTACGGCAACAAGGCGGAACTATTGATGCGAAATATGGGGCGGCAGACAAATGGAGACCATGATCAACGCGTACGGGAGACCAAGTCAGGCTACGGCAATAAGCGATGGCCACGGCGTTCACACAAAGGACGCCGCGCGAGCAAGTTTCAAGCGAACGCTGGAAAAGGTCCGCTATACATGTGATCGACCAAAAAGGGACGAGGCTAGGCTCGTGATACGACACACGTGGTGGTGAAACGGCATGGGTAAATCGGGCAATCACATCTTCTACGCCATAATGGTATACGTAGGAAAACAAGGTTTTGCGAGAAGGGGGCGGGGTTCGGTGGTAAGGGGCGGCTGATACTTCAGTTCACACGCGAGACTATGCCCCTGGAAGCAGTGCAGGAGATGGAACTAATGGCGGAAGACTGAAACGGGAGATCGTCAACCGTACAGCTCGTGGCGCTAAGCGATGTAAAGCGGCGAATAATGGTCGTCAGCGTACAAACATAGCCCGCGGGCGCGGCACCGCACGGGAAAGAACAAGGAATGTTCGTGACAGAAAGGGTGTGGCCCGGAGATTTTCCTGGCAAGCAGATATGCCGGTATCGTTTACGTGGCCTTGTGACGCAAGAAAATGGCGTGCCGACGCAGAGAGCAACACAGCGGCGTGGTCGAGCAAGCATAGTCTATGGCTTTGGTATGCGAATTCGCAAGTGGCTGATAGGTCACGCGATCGTGCAATGGGAGCAGAAAATGTGGGCGGAAAATCGGTGAGCATTCCATGTCCATGTTCGGATCATGACCAAATGGGTGGTGCTTAGCCTGAGGACACGGCACTTCACGCGGCGGATACGTGGTGCGTCGTAAGTGGGAAATCGCGGGCTATATTATGTAGTGTGTGCGTGGGACAGTGTGTGTAAACCTCTCG
>OX104066.1:72617233-72716831 GCA_944474145.2 Dicrocoelium dendriticum
AAGTCGACTAGACTCATATCTCAACCCTTCCCGACACATGCAAGAATATGTTACGCTTCGTCTACAAGCACTGGATTCCATTTTCACCTAACTACAAAAGGGAACGGTCCCAGACTTATGAAGGTGTTGCTTCAATCTGAGTTTATGTTACCGCTCGTCTTGCAAAACTGGTCCAAATTCCGCATGAAGCTGCCAGCGGAAATTCGGTTAAAGGCATCAGGTACGCTGCCACGGATTACCAACGACTCACGGGGAGCGATCAAATTGTTAAACCATCCACTCATGCAACTTTGTGAAGGCATGGATTTATCGACAACCACAATATCCCACGAAAAACGGCTGAATACGGGAGAACAGCAGGGCCCGGAAGGCAGCGATCAGTCGTCTAACCGAAAGCAAACTCAAAGGCAAACGTCACCACAATAAAACGGTTAATGGCCGACCCGTTAACGGTCGGCACAAACTCCATTCCTACCACAACCTGTGCTAGCTCACTCTTGGTTACAAAAGCACTATCCTGCATGTATACTAATGCACAAGGCCTTATAAGTAAGTTGGTAGAACTGCGTCACCGTTTGGCTTCGGAGCCTCGAGACATCATAATGATCGCCGAAACCTGGCTGAGCGGCGAAATCACAGACGCTGAGATTGCAATACCGGGTATGTCACTTCTCCGGAACGACAGAATGGGCAAGGGCGGTGGCGTGCTCATTTATTTCCGAACGAACCTTCGTTGTGAGCTCATAGACGATCCCCAGACTTGTGTCACCGTCGTCCTTTGGTGCAAACTGTGGTTGGAACGCAACGACGTATGCCTTCTCTCTGTGGTTTACCGACCACCGGAATCCACTCCGGAAAGGGACAACAGACTTATCTCCGCTTTTCGCTCCGTGCTTATTCAGAAGTACAGCCACATCCTCGTTGCAGGAGATTTCAACACCCATGACTTGGAAAATCCAGCATCCGAGACAGAAGTGTTCAAGGCATATTTGCAAGAGCTACTCTCTAGCACCTTCTTGTATAACCACGTCACCGTTCCAACCAGGTTCTAAACAGGAAACAACCCATTGATATTAGATCTAGTGCTCACTAACGAAGAGCCCATGGTCGATGGACTAAAGGTGTACAGTCGTTTGGGCCGTAGCGATCACGTGACTTTGCAGTTCGATTACATCTGCTACGCTGAATATCCAGCTGCGGAGCTCGAAACGGGGCAATCTGTCACCCATTACCACGTTCTGTCTGCTCTAGTTGAGAATACCAGTTGGACGTTTCTAGCTAACTGCAACCCAGAACTAGCCTGGGAGACATTTGCGAACACCATCACGTCACTAGTCATAGAAGCCTCAACACCAAAAGTTTCCCAACATCCCCGTACAACGAAATCATTCTTGCGAAGCCGGACGCGAAAATGCATGACTCTAAGGGATCGGGCATGGCGCACGTATAAAAGCAACCCCAGCGCAGAAAACTGGACGGAATACGTTTCGCATCGCAACTACTGTGTGCTTTTGGTTCGCGAAGACAAGAGAAAGCATCAGCAGGAGCTAGCCAAACGATTCTGTTCGAACAAAAAGCTGCTTTACAAACATGTGAATGGACTTCGCAAGGTGCAACGGGGAATCCCACCACTTAATACGACCAATGGGTATACACATACTGCGAAGGAGGCGGCCAACGCATTACGGGCCCAGTACTCCCCAATCTTCCAAGGTGTACAAGCCTCGACGTATATTCCGCCACTAGTTACCCCACCGTCCGTTTTATCCAACGTCACGTTCACTGCAGAAATAGTGCTGCAAAAGCTGCTATCCTTGCGTCCACACAGCTCTCCCGGGGCCGATAACATTCACCCGAAAACATTACAGGTAGCTGCCATCCACTTGGCCGAACCACTAGCTGCATTTTTCAGCACTGTTTCGATGAGAACATCGTACATTCGAGGTGGAAACAAGGTGTAATAACGCCCATATACAAAGCAGGAAGTCGATCGGATCCTGCCAATTACCGCCCCGCAACGCTTCTGCTTGTGATCGCCAAAGTCATGGAAGCGGTGATAGCAGATGCGTTAATGGGATACTTGGAAAACTACAACATAATTGCGCCAGAACAGCATGGGTTTCGTCAACATCGTTCATGTACGACGAATCTGCTGATAGCTCGTGACAACTGGACCGAGACTGTCGATGAGGGAACAGGAGTCGATGTTGCATTCTTGGACTTTTCGAAAGCCTTCGATCGCCTGGATCATCGAATCCTGTTCATTAAACTCCAACAGTACGGTATCGGAGACCTGCTGTTAGGAAGGATCGGTAACTTTCTCTCTAAACGGCAGTTAGAAGTTAGAGTTCGATCATTCTTTTCCGATCCGATTCGAGTGGGATGCGGCGTACCGCATGGTTCGGTACTCAGGCCTCGTTTGTTCCTGCTTTTCATTAACGATCTAGTAAGAGTTATTACGTCGAAATTCTTACTCTTCGCGGACGATCTCAAGGTTTGGCGTGCGATAAAACGATCGGACGACCATGAAGTCCTACAGCGTGACTTGTATGAGGCCTGGAATTGGTCGGTGGGAAACGCCCTGCCGTTTAATGTGAACAAATGTCGCGTTGTTCATATCCGCCATCGACAAGTCCACTTCTACAAGCTTAGGGCACACGATCTGAAGACCACCACTCAGGAGCGCGACTTGGGTGTGCTGGTACAGGAAGACCTCGGGTGTTCCAAACAGTCAGATTCCGCTTCTAAAGGGGGCAACCAGCACGTTGGACTCCTGCGAAGAGCATTCGGAATTTTGGATCCATCCATCTTCTCTTTGATGCTGAATGCCTACGTGCGTCCTCACGTCGAATATGCATTCCAGGCCTGGCAACCCTGGCTAAAACGTGACCTTGCAGCGCTTGAGACCCCACAGCGTCGAGCAACGAAAATCGTCAAGGGCTTGCGCCACACTCCTTACCAGGAACGACTGGAGATACTCGGAGTGTTCAGCGGACGGTACCGGCGACTTCGTGGAGACCTCATACTAGTGTAGCAGATATTGAGCGATCCCAGTCACGTATGCCGCCACCTCTTGAAGCTCATCCCGAACAATAACCTACGCGGTAACAGTTTAAAGCTGAGCCAACAGTACAGTCGTCTAGACTGGCGGAGAACCTATTTCTCCCTCCGGGTCTGCGGGACCTGGAACACCCTCCCAAACTCAGTTGTTTGTGCCCCACATTAGATACGTTTAAAAAACGATTGGACGTCGCACTGAGCGCCCTGCGCTTTGTTTTATGAACGAAAACGCTTGCATATATTTAGGCTGACCAGCCTCTTTGGATTTATACCCCAAATTCACGGTCGTAAATCTGTGCGAACCGGTGAGTACTCCATTTTGATTTGCCACCATCACCATCGATAACAATTTCTTAGCCAGTTTTGCGTCGTACCACTTTATCCCCCTAAAACTGTTATACTTCTACCTTTTATCTCACTGACGCTCCTTACTTCAACCACTTATGTGGTTTGCCAATTTGTTAGTATTTCTATTGCCAACCTGCGGGACTCGTTAAGTGCATGCTTTTTTACCCGTCATATACCATTGTTCCATTTTTCCATTGTTGCGTTGCACTTATAGTGTCTTGACCGATTCAACCACACACGATTGAACCCGAAGTATCGTCGTGATACATCACTGCTTTTAAAACTTGATCACGCCTGATTGGGTGTGTCTCAATGAATTTGAGAATAAACTATGTATTTGTTTATTTATATGAACAATTTGGTACTGTCACTATTACAGTGACCATTAAATGTCTACAGTTGCACACACTTGATCATGTCACCACGGGCGTGCCTCGCATAGACGAGTATAAAATATTTATGTATTTATTTTGTATTTCAGGGGTACCTTTGTGCGTCCTTGCTTTGACGGATAAGCTCAGGTTGTTGACAACAGGAGCCAATTTGCACCTTCCAATCCGATCCTTGAATCTATGCTGGTAAAGCTGGCCGGCTTCGTTGCGGAAGTCACGCACTAGATAGTACTACCCCCTCCATTAGGTTCACGCAATTGTCAAACTTGACAATTTCTACCGTTTTGGACATCAACTGCTGAGGCGTTGACGGTATGCCCCTACTACTCACCTCTGCGTTATCTACGACTAGGTGGTGACCCGTGTCAATGGCATGCACAGCCACGGTGGCGTTTCTTACAATTTCCTGGTATATAAAATCCTTGCTTTGTGGACTTGAAATGCGCTTCCTGTGCTCTGAAAAACGTGTGCGGGATTATCGCGCTGTTTGGCATATCTACACATGTGCGCGCTACTTAATGTTACAATTTAAATAAGGATATTCGTCTTGGCATAAGTAGACGGGGCATTTAGGTGTACGAGTGTAGTATGCAGCTTTCGACCACGTTGATAGGACAAGAAGCTGTTAAACATATGTGCATCCTAAGGCTAAAGTTCTTAGAGACAGTTCCGGGTCTATTGGTAGCTATCGCGATGTACGTAGCATGTCAGAAAGGGTTTTGTAGGTACTTGAATGTAGCTTGTTAGAAAAAGTTTTGAACTTCACCATCAATAAATCGAAGATATATGTTGAGGCGAGTATCTCAAGCGTTGTGAACGCGGTAAAAAATGTTGCCCATGGCCAAGACGGAGACTATTCGTAGAGGGTAAGCAATACGTATTAAGTTTCAGCAACTGAGTGAGTCAAGTCGTCGAAAGACTGGATGTGCCACATTAATTTCATTGCTTGAGGGTCGCAGCTTGTTAAATACAATTGCTCACACGAAGTAGATTCTGGAACATGGTCTCGCCATGGGTTTGCTAGGCTCCTCTGCACTGGTGCTCTTAAATGCAGCGTACGTCGTGAAAAGTGCGTTACAAATGGCAGGAACCCACCATGATTTTCCGACGCTAGGCCAAAGAAGCATTGTGCTTCTTAAATGGGTAATAAGGACGTATGCTTTATTCAATTTAATTTACTAAATGTCACTTTTGGTGACTGGCTTTTGCTCGACAACTCCGTTATATGTGCGCAATTTTGCATGTTGACAAAGTTCGTATCTTTATAGTACCACACCTTGTCAATACTGGCTTTAGCAAACCCCTGGTAGCTGCCGGATGGGACGCGGTACATGGCCGCCATGTCCGCTGTAGGCTCCAACAGTTGGTTTAGGCAGCATAGTTTGTGAGCGGAGCTGCAACGGCTTAACCATCACCTTGTGAGCGCTTGATTTCTCAAATGCAGCTTGCTTGTTTTGGTTTGTATAGCAGTGTGGGCCGGCTCCGTTGTTGAACAGTTGCTCACATCTGCTTGCCACCCTGTTCTATTCATACAGGTTACTGCTTGACACGGGTGTGCGCATAGAGCTGTGTTAGGTGCTGCTTAGGCACTACATGTGTCGCTGTAGGCGCAGGCCTCCCATGGATAGCCCCGTTGGGCCGCAGTGACAAAAACTTAACCAAACGGAGGTCGCAAGCGTATATATATAATACTTACATATAATCATGCAGTGCATGTAGGGCTGTACTGTTTTGTTTCAATGGAAGGGTATATGTATCTGTATGCGTGCATACATCTACAAATATAAGTGTTGAAACGTCTACTCGCATTTAAATATAGTTTCTCTGAGCGTATATGGATTATAAAGTTGTGTGAAGTTACGCGGATTATCAGGTACATTTCTACCTATAACCATGAATATTTATCTACCAGCACAAATTACACGTTGAAGCTCCCAACCTTACTTAACGCGTTCTTAAGCTAATGATGAAAAGGTTCGTTACAAACTTGTCGTGTTATGGAAATGGCTGTCTGAATGGTGGTACCCAGTGGGGTAGTACGGCTTGAGCATACCGACAGGAATGGGCTATACATATCCATATACATAATGCTTTATTCCCGGCAGTGCGAGGCCCGTCTGCGAAGGCATGGGCATGATGGCACAAACCGGTACGGCCGGTAAACATATAAACATACAGCGAGGTAACCAGCAACATAATGGAGTTGTTTGCATATATATCTATGTAAGTATATGTGTTAGTTGACATGGTGAGTGCAGCTTTAGGGTGACTGAATTCATGTGCAGGTTTGCTGTTGTTGCCACCGTTTGAAGGGATCAAAGGAACCATTCAAACTAGATGGTGTTCCTGGAGTGAAAAGCATCGTCAGCATGCCAAACGAGGCGGTGACTTTATTTAGTGGCAAGTCACTTCCACCCCGTCACGGTGTTGTTAAAAGGACCTTCGTAGAGTTTTAGAGGGTGAACGCTTGCCAGGCGAAAATCCACCAAATCCTGGAACACTGTCGCCAACTATTCTCTGAAACGGGCTTAACACGGGCCATATGTATACCGGTGCAGCGCAAGCCATGCTTTTTCCCTCTGTAGGCGAGGGCGTCCTGCGGAGGATACAGCAACAGGCGGCTCCGAAGTTGGATGCCGCCAATGATATATATATATATATACACGGTTACCTCTTTACAAAAACGCCCACCGAAAACCATCTACGTGATGCTGATGATTGCGATTCCTATTTCACTTAATGCTTACAGTGAAGAAGTTCAGGCGTTTATAGGGATATGAGACCAGGATTGCAGAAAATATTTGCTCAGACAATCTATCAGCCGTGTGGGACTTATCAGCGGAAAACAGTAGAAATATGTGCCACGGTATGCGAAACAAATCAGTTTCGTTTTATATGGTTAGCGGGTTAACGGGAGCATGCAATCATTAGGGTTAACGGCAGGAAAGCAGAATTAGCAGAGGTTTTGTACACGCTGCATGCCTTTAAAGGTATGCATAATGTGAAGTGGACAGAATTGCAACCAAACCGCTGCATTGAACTGTACAAGCGGCAAGGTTAGGTTATTGCTACCGTGCGGTAGCGTGTGATGGTATGATGATGACCATCTCGGATGTGGGACTTTCTTATGTTATTTCGAAAGGAGACGCTGTGTAGACATAGCAGAGTTGAGGTATGGTCAAAGATACTCATGGGAACATGACGTATGTATCGATTGAATGATGGGAGAGGGTTGTTAGCTACAATGCAATGCAGCAGGTTTTCTCCTGCAGCTTGGTGTTCAAGCCTTTCTATCATATTCGCGCCTTTGCTGGTGAGCATACTTCGCGAGCTTAATCAGCAAACCGCGGACCATTTACAGTTTTTGTACCAAAGAACCGGGCTCCAAAGCACCGTAGGAGAAAAAGTATGCAATAAAGTTCCGTAAGTAAAAAGGTAATCGCAATATTTTTCTAACTTGTGAACGTATCTTTTTTAAGGGTGAGTTGAAATTATGGTTCCAAACCTATCAAAAATCCTGGTGCATTATCATAATGCCTCTGCAGTGAAATTGCCGCAGTAAGGGAGCACAGTTGATATAATTTGCAACTTTACCAAGTACATAATGATAGAAAATTTCGCTCACCTGTTTGCACGTCAATGTCCAGTGTTAAAACAACGCGCAGGTCCAATACGCAGTTGTCTTTTACCGCCTGGCGGGTGAGCGGTGCACGCGGCTTTTGAAACCTGGGGTTTGAGGACTTGACTGGAAAGCGGCAGTATGCCCAGAACACAGTTATGATGGAGCAATGCATTATTTTAAGTAACCCACGGTACTGTACCAGCACGTGCTTCCATTTATCACATTCAAAGTATGGGAGCCAGTAACCTGTTATACGGCCAGCCTAATGCAGTGCGTCTCTGAAAGGGTACTAAAGCAAAATAAGGGTAAGTGAGATATTCAACTGTTGCTTTTGTGAGGTGCACTAAAATTTACCTTCTAATATATCAAGGATGGTCGACTGTAGCAGCGCGTTGAGGGTCTTCATGGACAAGGAGTGCAACATACATCTGCGTGGGCAAGGAAAACTCAGTAAAAGGCAGTTGACGAATTTACCTGTGGCTGGTGAGAAGTGGTCTTAAAATCTTTGGCTTAAGGACGTAGCATCGTGGAATGAAGTTGCGGTTCTAGCGATGGCATGGCTGAAAGTCAAGGGAGTGGTAAATGGTGACATAACCAGGGGTTGGTGAGATGTGGTACAACCTTTCACCGCTAACTGAAATGGCAAGGCAGACCGCGGTAGTGCATTGAGCAGTCTCTTACGTAACGCCACCGGAATTCTATTCCCCAGCTAACGGACACAAGCTACCGCCACGGTGTATCTGAATACTTGATTTACAGGATTCCGGAACCTCGCTTACAAACTTTGGTTCTAAATACGCGTCGACGAAGCGCTGTACCCCTGTACCCTTGAGACAAACGGAGCTCCAAAAGGTTTCGTTCGCTAGCACGAATAACCTCCGAACAACCTCCTCGTGGTGCCAGCTGGGTGGTTTGGGTTTAACCCGTTCCAGCAAATAGTTCGGCGGCAATGTTCCAGGACGTGGTGGGCTTTCGCCTGGCAAGCGTTCTCCCTATAAAAAGCCACAAATGTCTGTTTAACAACACTGCGACGTGGCGGATGTGACTCGCCACAAAATAAAGTCACTGGCCCGTGGATATCCGGAAAGTGCTATCCAACCCACAGACATCAATCGCCTATGCTCACATTCCTGAGGATAACAAACAGTCAAAAATGCTCCGGCATATTCAAAGACACAAGCTACATTCATACAAAATTACATACGTATATACACTCATACACTTACATACACTGTTATGCCAAACATGTACTTTTTGTACATTTTTGATCGCACTATGTTAGCTAAGCATGATCATGCCTGTAAAGGTGTGCCTCGCCTTGTCGAGAATAAAAGTTTATTTATTTATTTATTTAAATGACTATACTATTACACAAGTATACTCGTCGATATTTCTATATTCCGGCGACGCTAACCTACAGCATTGTGGTTTGCAACCTGCGGAGCTACATAGCAGCCACCGCGCTGCATTCAGCACTCACTTCGGTGACACCAGCTCCCAGCGGGGACCCCGCTTTCAACGACCTTACGTAAGTTGCGATGCGAGGGGAATCCACTTCCGCGGCACCATGTGAGGCAAACGCAATCTTTGCCAGTGTAATCGGTTCAGGACAGCACGTGCAATTGTGGTGTTGGTCTGGCACCCAAGTTCCTGTGCAAGTGGCTGCGTCCATGTCTTAAAATAATTAAGCGCCTTCACAGGTTAATTGCCGCCGTAGGCCAACTGGAGGAATGGACAAAAGCCTGCATATTATTACGTTTGGCCAGAAGCTCGCAAAAGCATGATAACACACCCAAACTGCTTCCGCATCCATCGATATACTTGCTTGCTAGGTGCCCCTTAGTGTCATTATACCGGTATTTTGCGAGGCCTATCTTCGTAGCACGATCAAAATTGGTACTTCCTCCTGTGTTTATATAGAGGACCCTCATACGCTGCTGGAGGTCTTCTGGCATCTCCATCATTCCTACATCTTTGAACGGCAGCAGCCAACGACACCTGCGCAGGAATAGCTCAGCTTACTAACCCTACAAAGAAGATAGCTGCACAGTTTAGGCACATGGAAGGCGCTATTACCGACGGAAGCAAACCGGGCAGGCATTGCACTCTTCAAGCCATACACGCGGCATGGTTACGTGAGCATCATACCCCAGCCATACCGGCCAGCTCGTTTCACGCTGAGGATAAGCACCCTACGGCAACGACTCATGTACTGACGCCGGAAGTAAAAAGATGCGCATCAACCTGGAAGCCACCAACATACGCGTTGAACGTCTGTAGCTTAGCTTGCGCTAGTTTAGCGTCACTGTGCTCGAAAATGACCGTGTACTGCCTCATTATTATCGTAGCCAGCGCGGTCAGGGTAGACGGCTTACTTAAACTTTTCTTCACATGCTTGTTTTCATTTTGCGCTTGGTTGATGTTGTCATCTCCGACGAACGTAACGTGACTCTTTGTGTGTTACGTCCGGCTTATTCTTCATGGGATCCACGTGAGACGCAGGTACTGTAACCGAGCATTACGGCGACCAGCGATGCCGTCCATCAACCCGTGTGTCCGTTGAACAGGAGTTCCGGAAAGCGAGCACAGATTATATATTGCTCGGTTTTCTTAGAGCGACGTAGTGCCTATCCCACAGGAATCGATGCGGGGGTAGACTACCGCCCACATCGTTAACTGGATAACGTTTGCCTGCTCGGCAGAGCACGAAATTAGGTAGAATTCTTTATGGCTGATTTCGTGGATCGGTCGGCCGAACATTTCCTAAGGAAACGTTTTACTCTCCGACTAGCTGGCTCCCGTATCACCTTCAATAAGCCACACATTACAGTTTAATCCAACCAAGCATGCATAAGGGAATAAGTCAGCTAAAATCATCTTACAATAAACTTTCAACTTTGCATACGTCAAGGAGGCGAATGCGTTTGCAAATGGGTTTTCTGTCTGATTACTCAACAACAAAGCGCCAACGAAATAGCCGCACTAATTAGTGCAAACAAAGCGAAGATACTCAAGTGGCTCCTTTGTTCCCGGACCCTCAAGTTTACACGAATAAATACTACTCCACAGATTAGTCCCAAAGACAGACTAACGAAAAAGGAAAACCTGAACCCTTCGGCTCATACGCTGAGGCCCTGCGGTTCTTATGCGTAGATTCAACCTTTTTGGCGCCAATATCGCTCAGTAGCCTTTCACTGTCTTTGCACAGTTTGAGCTAAATAATATTCTTTCTGCAATTTCCTACATCAAGTCAACCACGAACCTCTGTTCAGTGGCAACAACGCCTATGCTAAGTTGAAATGGTTGAGAGGATAACCCTATCTTTTCTTTTGAAACTAGTCACTTTATATATGTAATAGCATAAATATGCAACTCCTTGGAATATTTCATCCTTTTGCCTTGGCATGCGGCTAGATGGCTACAGAAAGTTGGCAACTATCACCTAGTAAACCACACTTTTATTATCTCGCGAGTGCTGAAGGTGTTGATATAAACAGAACGCATTCGTTTCCTTTATGCAGGCGAGCACCTGAAATACCCACGGCACTGATTACTAAATGCTCGACCTTGTGCAACCAACCAGCTGGACTTCCTTGATTTGGTCACCGAGTCCATATACGGGGTATCACACAAGCGGCTGATGCGTAAGTTACGTGCTTACGTGGTAGGCAGTCCTTTAATAGACTGGCTGAGCTCCTACCTCTGAGGAACTCGCGTAGTGTAAAATTAGAGAAAACCGCATGCAACCTGACCTCCTTCTCCAATGGCTTAGTGCAGGGGAGCAGGCTCGGCCCTACCCTACTTTTACTGTATGGCCGTGACTTCTGCAGCTGTTTGCAACACGGTCGTTCGTACATATTCGCTGACGTACAATCTGTACACGACGTTCACTTAATAATGAACTATTCACCTTTGTATAATCCGTGAAGCTCTTAAAGCACTTGGAACGTGGTACAAACACCGCCAAATGACGTACTCCACAAAAAATATAATGTTGCAACCCACAAATATTTTAAGACTCTTGCTTCCCTAATATTAAGTGTAGTGGAAAATCACCCCCGCTTGCTTTACCAAATAAGGGTAAGCTTTGCCGTGTACGTTCAATTGCAAGTAGCAAACTTAAGGTATAAATAAATACATAAAAGGCATATGTCTCGAAAGGCAGGGACACGGAGTTGAAGACGTTCGACACAAAAGATTCAGAAGTACACGTACAAAGTTTATAAAGAAAAGTAGCTCTAAAGCAGGCCAGACCTTAAGCCAATACAAATGTTCCACACCTTACTTAAATGACGTAGCAACTTTTGTGCGCTGGACTTTAAGGTCACGCAAACATTGCAAGATAGGAATTAAAGTAAATTATTTCATGAACCCAAGGTGTCATTAAACACGAGGTTGTTTATGATGCCAAAGTGCAAATTACACGACCCATTTCTTCCCTTTTGTGCAAGGCCTAATCGAAATTTAATAGTTTGTTCAGAGAACAGATTGTCCTATCCGAATTCAACTTAAACCCCTGGCCATCGATTGCTTTGATCCAATCGTCGAACTCATGGCTTGCCAATTAAAAATAGAGAAAGAACAAAGGAAAATTAATATCGTGTAGCAGGTTCTCGGGTTTCGGTGAAATAAACGGAAAATTTCCACTATTTTATTATTTCTTTAGCACCCAATAGCGCCGCGCTATAGTTAGTTTTGGTGAATAAGCATTAAAAAGCTTTTCGTTAAAATAATTCTTTTTCATTATAATGGACTAATAAGAGTTCGTTTCCATCCTTAATAGGGCGCTATCCGTGCGCACACAAACTTCTCACAACCTGACGTACATTTATGCATATTTGACCGCCTGTTACTTAAAACTTTAGTAGCTTCGCTACCGTGTTTTATTAATTTATTAGATTTATTCTTTGTGCATATTTTCATTTTGACTTTGGTCCAAGGCTTAGGCACAGAACCCGGTTAAGATATGTGTGTGAAAAATCGGTGAGTTCCTTGTTCGGTTTTTATGCTTTCGATATGCAAAGTAAAACTCACACTACAATTGTGTTCCGTTTAAATAATTGCGGCATCATACTTCGGTTGGATGCCATCAGTGGCACAGATGTGAAGCATGCGTTTCACGTTTATAACTTTCAGGAAGTTTCGTACGTCTCTCGGGAAGCGTAGGAGTTGCATACGTGCCTTAACACACAAAGGTAATTTAGTCCAAAGATTAATAAAAACCTCAAAAGGTACGTGTGCTTATTTTTTCCTGGCATTTGAGGATATAATCGCGCTATTCTTACCACACAAGTAGAATTTTGATCAGTTGCTCAGCTGAAAGCGTAAGGGTGCGCCATACGCCCTTCCGTAAGCGTGTTTGTGTAAACAGCAATGGTTAATGTGCTTGCGACGCAACCAATGGGGTGGACTTGGAAAGGTATACCTCGTTCTTTGTAAATCACGCACTAATTTCCATGAATGAGCAGTTTGATCATGTGCATCTGGAGTTTTCCTATAGGATCCGGACGAACTTCCTTAAGCTGCTACATAGGATAGTGCAATGTACCATTTGCGGACGTCTGCACATTCGATAGATTGCTAACCTTGCTTCAGCAGTGTAAATTTGCTGGCTTATCTGCCAGGCTAACTGTCGTGTTTGGATACATAAAACCTAGCTGTTATGTAAAGTTTACGCTATTGGAATGAGGCAACCCTAAGACTTCCACTGAGATACTTGTTTTGATAACATTATTATTAACGGTTAAAGCCCTGGGTGATATGTGGCTTTTTAAACAGTAAATTTTGGCATGTCGGCTGAGAACATCATCTGCCACTTATGGCACCAAGACTTTAAAGCGGCTATGTCCCGGCATATTTTGCCTAGTTGGGTAATAAGTCATGGTTGAAATGTATAGAGGTGTATTACGTCAACTGCAAAAGGAAAGAGACGCTCTTTTATTAACACGTCACGTAGGTCGTTTAGGTATATTAGGAAAATGAGCGGACTTAGTGCGCTGCATTGAACTACACTACCTGTAACGTCTGTGTTAATTGTTTAAACCCCACCTATTTTAACAGCTTTTGTACGTTGATTAAGCTAAGAGCAATGCCAAGTTAGCAGAGGCTGTGGTACGCTATATGCCCTAACCTCCTTCATTAGGCACGGATGAGGAACTTGATCGACTGCCTTTTGCGTATCCAGCTGCATTGATAGTTGCGCTTTGTCAGATACCATGGCTTCGGTGATAAGAACACAAATTCTAATTGGCATGTCGCGCAGAATCGTGCCGTGAGTAACCATTGCGGTGACTAATAGCTGACACCTTCCCTGTGTATATAAACAAAAATTTCCTTTTCCACTAGGTTCTCTAGTAAACGTGATATAATGGAGATGTGGTGTATGGGGCGGAACTTGCAAACATCTTTCGCCGATCAACTCTCGCAACATGGCGAATTAATGGATTGTCTCCAAGCTTTAGGCTATTCTGCACGCAACACAAATAAGTTAGAACTTTCAAGTGAAGGACGTGATAATTTTTATTAAATTAGGTGGTATTCCATTTGGACCAAGGCTAAAGGACTGCCAGGTTGCTGCTGTTATTAACCCTGCATTTGTAATGGCAAACTGAACAAGGTTCAGTGTCTCTTTGCTTATGCTTACTAGCCCTACGATTACAGGTTTATTCATTATGCATAGTAGCTCCTTGAAATAAGCTTTAAACAGCTCACACATTTGTCGCGAGTCACTGGTAGTACTGCGGCTTATAATTCTTATACCTTAGGAGCGTCCGTTGAGATTCTACTTCGTAGTAGCCGACTGAGCGCGCGACATTCGCTTTCCACTCTGGTGCACTACGTTCCCGACGGTTCTTAGGTAGCTGAATTTGGGTTGCTAGTCATAGGGTCAAACTACGCGCCCTCAATACATAGGTAAAAGTTAGTGCACACCAGTATTTATACCTCAGCTTCTTTAATGATTAAGTGTTCAGCTGGAAAATCATCATTCTGAAGTTTTTTATTTGAGCATGGTACAGAAGCCGTCAAACCCAGAACAGCTAACAGCAGTGCAACTATTTTGGTTTATTAGTCTATGGCGTCAGAAGAAAGAATTTATCCCATTTGCTCCCTCTCAGGAAAGTTAAATTTCTAGCCCAAGTTAGAGTGATACAGACCTGGACGCACTACCTGGTTAGGCATGTTTTTCCTTGCAGATGTGCACTCTAACCGTAATGACCAATATACTACCCTGTAATCAATACCAGGGAAGGCATCCGCCACTACTGTTTTTAGTTCCGTGATATTCAAATGAAAACCAGATTCAGAACCTGTTCTTCTGGTCGGTGGTAAAACATGTCGAGTCCACCCACACAAGTTTATTCTGGTGATTATACCTGCATGCTTTGCTGGCGCGGCCGACGTAAGCCATTTGACATCTGGCAAGCTTAAAGCCCCGTCGATCAGTTTAAAATCCTACGGAAGATGCGAGGCCGGTTCCATTGTTTCAAAATGCACGTTGTCGTTCGTGGATGAAACGTCGGGCGCCCTGTAGCTACGGCCAAGCAGCAATTATATCCAATGAACTTCGGCAGAAACCCAAATTAAGCCTTCCACTACATACAGGTATAAAGCTTGAAAGGTAACGGCTGAGCAAGTTTCATTTATATACATAGCGCACCTTTCATCTCTCTTGCGTGTGCGAAGTTGCGGAAAGAGACGGTAATCAAAGAGATGTCTCTTTACTATCATACAGTTTAACCCAGTTTGCTGTGATGAGAAGCATATCTAGTTTAGACCTGCATAGCAGTGGTCGAAGCATATTCAGATTATCATTTAGCGACCTAGCGTTAGTAAGCAAGAGTGAAAAGATGCAACCAGGGGCTTTGAGCCTCAATGCCGAAGCTAAAAATGCGCTGTGTGGCGATGCATGGTGGTGTATGGCGAGTTAGGATGGCTGTGAGCAAAGCTAGGTGCTGAACGCTGATTAGGAGCCACAACCTTTTTGACGGGGTCGGCTGGCCGCACACACCACAGTGGGTTAAAAAGGTATCCTAGATGGATCAGCAGTGAAGGATAGCGAATGAACTGAGGAAACTCCGTAAGCAGAAAGTCAGTAGAGTGATGGGGCAGAGCAGATAACAAACCCGTAAGCTCAAGGAAAGGAGTAGTAACGGCCTGCATATCGTAAAGTGAAGCATGGAATACCCCCACTATTCACGACAGGCGGTAGAGTACAAAGCGCCGAAGAAGCAGCTAATGCCCTGCGGCTGCAATACGCCCCAATTTTTGAACTCGCAACATCTACCTGTCCCATGATATCAAGCTCATTACCGACACCTTTTTTTACAAATGTTATTTTCAACCCATCAGTTGTGCTAAGGAAGTTACTCTCACTGCGTGAACATAGTTCTCCGGGAGCAGACAACCTCCGCCCAAAGGCACTGAAGGCTTTGGCCACCAAGCTAGTTGAACCACTGTCACAGTTCTTTCAGAGGTGCTTTGATGAACAACAAGTCCCCACTGTGTGGAAGCGTGGCATTATAACCCCTATTTTTAAAGGCGGTAGCCGTTCCGATCCTGCAAACTATCGTCCAGTGACTCTCCTCCCTGTGCTCGCGAAAGTGATGGAAGCAGTCGTCGCTGAGGCTTTAATGGACTACCTGGAACAATGCAACATCTTGGTACCGGAACAGCATGGCTTCCGTCAACACCGGTCATGCACCACCAACCTACTTATTGCACGAGGTAGTTGGACGGAAGTGGCCGATGATGGGGTCGGAGTCGACGTCATCTATCTGGACTTCTCCAAAGCTTTCGACCGCCTTGTTCATCCCATCCTACTTCAAAGACTACAAAGTTACGGAATCGGAGATCCTGTATTTGGTTGGATTGGAAACTTCCTTTACCAACGAAAGCTCCAAGTACGTGTTAGGGGATCACTTTCTAACCCAATTGAGGTGGAATGTGGTGTCCCAAAGGCTCAGTGGTGGGAGCGCGTTTATTCCTGGTGTTTATCAGCGACCTGTCAAGAGTCATCTCCTCAAACTTCCTGCTTTTCGCCGATGATGTCAAGATATGGCGGGCCATCAGTAACGAGGCAGATCAGGATCTGCTCTAATATGACCTAAATTGCATTTACGAATGGTCAAAGAGGAGCAGGCTTCAATTGAACATGGCAAAGTGCAAAGTGATGCATCTGCGTCACCAGCTGTTGAGCGCTTACAAGATTGGAGACCACAACTTGGCGAAGGTTTTGCAGGAGCGGGACCTGGGTGTATTGGTACAGGAAGATCTCGGGTGTTCCAAACAAGCAGAGAAGGCGACGAGAACCGGAAATCAACACTTCGGCCTTCTTCGCAGAGCCTTCGGTCGGTTTGAACCATCAATCTTTCCCCAAATGCTTAACGCCTACATGCGACCTTACGTGGAATATGCTATTCAGGCGTGGCAGCCGTGGCAGAAACAGGATCTCGTTGCTCTCGAGACTCCTCAACGACGGGCAACCAAGAACGTCAGGGGCCTCTTTCATCTGCCCTATCAACTTAGACTGAAATCTCTAAGAATGTACAGCAGTCGATATCGGCTTTTGCGGGGGGATCTCATAATGGTTTACCAGATTCTGAAGAACCCAAACCACCTTTGCCGTCCGCTGCTGGAATTGAACCACAACACTAAACTAAGAGGTCACCCTCTGAAACTGACAATTCATTATAGCCGGCATGAATGCCGTAGAAATTTCTTTTCTCTCCGCATGTGTGAGCCTTGGAATGCCATCCCTAATTATGTCGTCTCTGCTCCCAATCTGGCGATGTTTAAAAAACGTGTTGACGATGCATTTTCTCACTTACATTTCATGTTATGACTTGTTAGCCAGGGGATACAAAACGCAATCAAACGGTTTCTTGCCAAACGCCTAACCTTTGGATTTATGGATTTATACTTTTAATATGCGAACATCTCCGCTATTTCGCATAAGTCTATGGTGAGTCCACCACAACGCTTCTTACTTTATTATGCAATTAGTTTTTGCAATAAGTTCCATCCCACGGGACTTGTTAAGCGATGCTTTTTTACCTGTAATAAACCATTGTCCATTGTCCATTGGAGTCAGGTGAAACCCCAAAACTGGGAAAGAGAAATAGCTTTGATTTACAGGGGTGTTCAGGCAAATTTGCCCACTAATTGTCATCGCAGCGAGCAGCTTGATCTAGTCACCTGAACTGAGCCTGATGGGTAACAACGTATGCGCTTTGAAAGCCGGTTAGATACCAGCGCTTGCCGCTGGACTCCGCAGAAGGTAGCTACTGTCTCTTTGAAAGTCTCAGTGAGGCCTTGCGAATGCCGGCGATGGCTTTGCACACGTCATCTACGGAATGTAAGTGCAGGACACTGAAGTTTCAGGCGAGGTTGGAGGGTGACTTTTGAACGTCCCGTTTGGCATTCGGCACCGGTTTCACGACGGATGGGGTTATGGTTTGGAACAAATGATCCTTGTTACGCTGCTGGTGAAGAGCAGTAATCGGCTCCCGGCAGTCTGCATAGACCTCATTCAGGTACGCCGCGAACGGCGCTAATAGCTCCCTAAAAAGCTTCTTGGTAGCCCAAAATAGATCTGTATAAAGGAGGTGGTTAGGCAAATTAACTAAGAACTGGGCAGCTGCATGTTTGGCGTCATCTGGTTCCGCTTGTGAATGTCAATCTGGCCGCGGAAACCTGAGCCCATAGAGTGACCATTTGAAACTTGCGTTGCAAAACACATACAGCACTAGCTACACACTCAGTATCCAGTTTAAACCCGAAGGAAAAAAGACTGAAGGCATGTGCGTGGAAGTAACGTTTCACCAGCGGGTTCGGCGCAGTAAAGCACGAGCACGCTCTAACTGGGGAATCATCATGCACAAAGCGGTGGCTGGACCGTTGTCGGTTCCACACTGAGTGCATGAGCCCATGTTCGATCTTAGCGCTGCCAAGAGAAACCTGCTACCTGCCACACTATTGACGGCCAACGGTCGCCTGCAGGTAGTCTAGCTGAGGTAGTGAATAATAGACAGGTAGGTACCTTGTCAACCTGCTTAACAAGCGCAGCTACAAGAGCGAGGTCAAACAGCAGCCACTCATTGGAAATGCAAATAAAAAGTAATATATATCGCTTATAACACACGGAACTTCGGTTATAAATATGCTTAATGAGCAGATGTAATACATCGGTTACCAACAAATCCGCGATAAGCGCAGGATGTCAGAAAAGGTATTTTTACATGTGCCGCAATGGCAACAATGCTATTTAACTTAGGCACCATTAGTGGTTGTGGTGCTTTCCGAGCTGGGCAACTTGCTTGCAATCGTAACGCAACCAGTCGCGATGGAACCACGAACGGCTGCGAAACGTTTGCAACCAAGTTGCCCCGCTTGAAGAACAACACAACATCTGAACAAGCATCGCGAAAAACCAATATTCCAAATCTTTTATTAACCTGCAGTTGCTTAAGTGACCTGAGACATATATTCGGGTAAACGCTAAGATGAGGTAACAAGGTGTATATATATATATCAACGCCAGCAATCCAGCACCTAAATAAAGAAACTCAGCACGCAAGCAGGCGGTTGGCAAACCGAAGGCAGCGTACCTATCAGCGCTGCGCCGTTTCTGCGTAGATACTAATTAGCACCTGCAGCCTTTTTGATGATGGTTCCCAGTGGCAGCGCCTGTGACATACTAGGCCTGGCTGACTCAGGCACTCTCGGTCTCATGTGATACAGCATCATGCGCTTGAAATGGACGGTGTACACACGTTCGGCGTCTATGGATTCCGAACCCGCCATTCCTTCCCCACATGCCCGAGGGTTTTCTTTGGTACTGCGGTAACCGCCTTCGCGCTTAATTTGAGCCGTGCACTCCGAGCAACCGCCGTCGATTACAAACGTCCAAAGCAATATAAGCCCGTGATAGGTAACTATTGATCATATTCTAGTGACGCGGCATCCGCTACCGTTAATGCTGCATCCTAATACTCAGCAGACCATATCACATCTGCTTGGGCAAACGTGTCGCGTCCATAAGCCACACGTGATCGAGCCATCTCAAAGGTCTCGTTAACGGTATACAGTCCACTGCATACCTTGCACTTCGACGCAACACCTCTGTGTCTGCAACCAGGTTGCACTAACCTATGCGCAGGATACATCGCAGACACTGTACTTGAAACCGTACGCGGTATTGCACGTTCCGCTGTACCAGGTTCCACGTATCGCTGCCGTATAGAAGAAAGGGCAAGATCTTGGATTTGTACATTCTCAGCGTCATGCCAACGGTAAACCGTTGCTTGTTCCACCTTCGGTACTTATTCCTTCCATATGCTGTCGCTGCCATCGGTACGCGGATATGAAGCTCATTGTGCATCTGCTGTTCAGTGGAAACCCCGCATTCAATGTACCCTTGTACATTTATAGCACGAGAGTGTCCTTCATCTAAGGAGAGGCCTACTACTTACTACAGATACGGTGCTCTAAGTAGTGCCGTATATACATGGACGTCGGTCCTCGTGTTTCCCTATTTTAAGCGGAAGCCCGTCGATAACAGCACACATGCCGTTTCGCAGCTGTGTCATTTTCTTCCACATACGCAGTTACATAAACACCTCAGATGCCGGGTTAGAACTTTATGGTAGGCAGGTCAATTCGAATATGGAATACTGCTACTTATGCGCCGCAACTTGCGGAAAGCGGACCCTACTCTGCTTGAGCCTGCTCATGTGGATGACTCTAACGCAGTTACCTTTGAGCAATCGACCACCTTGGAACAACTTACACATAGCTCTTTATAGCAACGACGCATTCTCCTCAACCGTTGCTGCTTACATAAGCTAAATTATACTAAACTGCACGGTACCAGCGCCTGTGCGAAACTAAGCAGCGCATCTAAGCCTACACTCCAAAACGTGCCAAGCCATACTCCACTAAGGTTGAAGAAGAGACCGCTATGGCGCTTCTTCTTAGTTGTGTACGTAAACATGTGGAACGTGTTGCTTTCCAGATTAAGGAAAATGAATGAAACAGGGGCATTCAGGGAGGAGCTACAAACGTTGCTATGTATTGACCACACACCGCACACCTTAAATATCTTGGATTCACAGGACCACTTATTCGAGTCTGGTCCCGAGGTAGCTTGAGGACGCTTAAGCTGTATTGCATGTTTCCGAGGTCCCTTGCGATCACAACTTATCCACATTCATTGCGGTTACCGTCTTAACACCTAAGAGCACTGGTCGATAGCAGTCGCAAACATATTTCATGTATTAAGTCTAGAAGTCCGAGAAGATGACGTTTATCATAAAGGATTTGTTGTTGATTTGCTGCACATTCTTTCGGAACCTCCTCGGCCTAAAGAGTGTACTATGGGAAAAGTAAACGTCACTGCGTAAGTAACCTGCATGGGTCAAGAGATGCCTCAACCCTTGTGAATCGCCTGCATCAGTACCCACCTTAATGCAGCCCAAATCGTCTAACAAATAAGACCACTTTAGGCTTTAGACTGGCAGCTTCGCAAATCCTTGTCCATAAAAGGTACGGCGAGGCAATATCAAGCCCATCGACAAGGGCATACTAGGTTTCCAGCATCCTAGCTTCACCTACACCATTTACTCTTCGTTTTGTCCATTGCCAATTTCCAAATACCTTGACTGTTTTGCCTAGGATAATAGAATTAGCCTACGGTCTTTGAAGTATGCTGAGTAATAACATTCTTCTAGACCGAAGTCTAGCATTAGATAGCAGAAGCCATTGCTCTAGTTGACAAGAATCCTACAAATAAAAGTTATCATAATTACGTTCCAAACCTATTCGTCTAAAGTTGTCTGCTTTGGAAGTAAGTCCATGAACATTCGTGACCGTTAGCTGCTGGTTGTCACTTACAGATGCTTTTCGAGTTTTAAGCTGCAAACTTGGAAGACACCTACAACCTTTGATGTCTGCCTATTAAGGACATTCCACATGACCAAGACCTCGTATCACACGTCAGCATAGTGCGATTATTGTTGCTGGTGGCTAACACCGTTTAAACCGAATTTAGCATGTAAATTGTCCAAATATACTTGCTAAGATCCTTTGCCTTTTACTTACTTCTATATGCATCCATTGCCGACCTGTGCGTTATCGTTAGTTGATGATTGCGTTATACCTATGTATAAGCTTTATAAACTGGAGTTTAATCCCAGAATATGTGTTCCTACCGGTTGCTAATGAGACCACTGTTAGACCCATATTCTCAGAAAAGCGCCTTGCATTCCATTTTATCCTCGTTTGGCCCCGTATCACTCAGCTTGTAGTTGCTTTATACCTACGCCGTTCACTATTCTAAAACATGGTAAAGCGGCAGCATCAAACCCAGGTCATATTCTACTGGTCTTTTAACTAACTCGATATTCACTATTTCTTATTTCATGGCCCTAGAACGATAGCTAACCATGGACCAGACACCCTTATCACCTCGGATTTTTCGAATGTTACCCTTTTCGTTTTAAGTGCGTGAAAGTTTAGTCTTGCTTCCGTGAGCAGTTCAAGTATCATGAGGTTGCACGCATGCGCAGATATAGTAGTAGGTGTGTCAGTCGGTGTTTCAAGATTTTCAAGCTTTTTAAAGCCAATCTCTAAGATAAAATGTTTGACCGCTGGGTGGTCATCAATTTGCTCCGTGAGTTGCACATTGTGCCCGTTAGTCAACGAGGAGTTGCCGTTAAAAGTGAAATATCCTCCCTTTCACTCCTCTATTATTACGCTTTACACCAGCAAGCAGTTTAGGCAGTATCCAGTATGTCCAAGTTCACCATGTCTTGCGCAATTTCAAACTCCGGAGTTTGTGCTAAAATAACGCGTGATAGCCAGAGTGCGATAATGTCCTGCATGACGCAGGTTTTGCAGCAGTAGTGGATGTGTGTCTTGTAAGCATAGGTTGTGATGTAAACTTACGGAACGGAACCATATGACGACGGCGCATCTTACTTTCAGAAGGCAAGGCGCATTCAGACGATTTTAACTTCACGATTCAAAGCCGTACATTTATGTTTTTGCTAACTTAAATGTACGGCGAAGACAATACTTACTCAGTAAACTTGGGGCACATGCAGATGGAAACTTGAATCGCACAAGAAGAACACATCCACGGACTATTCCACGGTAATGAAAAATAACCTTAAAAGCAACGTATAAAACTAAAGACTTAAAACGGTGCTTTTTATCTTGTTGGTAAAAGCCATTGCTATAGTACAGGGCTTAAGCACCTCGTTATAGTATGAAGTTATTCTTTCATGGTAAACCTGTTATTACTTTCGGCAGGGGCCTATTCAACTTGTAGCGGTTTTACGGCGATTAGCAACATTTTTCTGCTATAGTGAGCTGCGTGCATTCCCGTCGCATTAACGAAGTAAGAGATTCATTGTTCCTTAATATTGGGCGCAAGTTATTTCCTCTTGTTTTGCTCCCCTGTTTTCGCTTGCGATATTTTTGCTCAGGCGCTTTCATCTAACTCGGTTTTTACTAGGGGATCGCCGTACTGCCATATAATTACCTACGAAGTATTTGCGCTGCTTTTCAGTAACATAGGTTCCTTGTAAGGGACGCAGGCATCGTGGATCCGGAGGCGGTAACCCTTCATAATCTTACTGAGTTCGAGCCTGAACCATTTGGTGTTACCTGCTCCTTCTATAAGACGTGCACGCTAACGAAATATTGCTTTGCAACTGGTTAGCTTTACAGGGTACGCTAGGCAAAATGCATGTTATGGTGTTATAGTAATAGGGAGACAAACCTATATATGGAGTAGACGTTAACTAGCTTAATGTGTTAATAGTGAATGCTGTTGTTAAATACTTTTGTTATCAAAGTACACTACGTCGTGCTGTTGAGTCACTTGGCACCAAGTTGAGTGCCGTCGTCATGGTGGCTGATGCCAATAAATAAATAACTGGTATATCCTCGATAGGATGAGGCACACCAGCGAAGGCTGGATCAAATATGCACAGAAGCGTACCTTCTTTTGGATAAAAAACCTTTCCTTTACGAAACTGTTGCAGTCAAGCTTCTTGTAGTTTATACGGTTGAGCATTTTACCCCGTTATAGTAGAATGCAGAAGCATGATAACGCCAGTGCGCAGAAATGCCTGCATCACGATTGTTGTAGCAATAGGCATAATTCGGCATGCTTAGGCTCTGTTGTAATCCAGGGTATCACGAGCACAATAGCCAACGTAAGCGTACAGTGCAAATATTCGCCATACAAGAACAGTATGTTAGGGTGTCAAGTGAGGCTTTGTCCACATTAGTATTCGTTACGCTCGCCTTTTCATGATGTGCTTGCACAAGCTGCATATGGAAGTCTGACGACTAGGCAAGTTTAGCACAGTGGGCTGCGACTTTATTTGGTGGCGAGGCACATAAGCCACGTTGCATTGTTGTCAACCAGGCTGTTGTGGCTTTGTATTTAAAGGGTCGCTTGCCAGAGGGAATGCTGCCAATTCCAGAAGCACTGCCGGAGATCCTATTAATGGTGCGTCGTAAAAGGCCATGATTCTCCTTGAGCGATTTGTTGCTCGGTTATTCGCCGTCCCATTGTTCCGTTGACCGACGCGTGTTAGACGAGTGCATATTTCCTTCCTGCTTCTTGGCTTGAACCGACAGTATAACTAGGTCCGTTTGGTAGGTCATGAATTGACTATTTTTGAATGTGATGTGTTGGTCATCTGCAGAAACACGTGGTCGCCGGGGTGGGTCAATGCAATATAAGGTTGAAGTGAAGTTGAAGCCATGCAAGGTACCCTATTGGCTTGGAAATAAATCAACGATTCTCCTTGGATAAGCTGTAAGACAGGTTGAAAATATAGGCACCCTCTACCAAAGCGGAATGTATAGCTCCCGATGCGTGGTAAGCAACCGCCGTTATTTAGGGGCGAAAATGGGCAAACCCAATTGTTCTAGCCTTAGTGAATGTCAGTAATGGATCAAACTTACGCTAATCGGGAAGTACCTTGCATCGCTAGGAGCATCTGCCTTCCGACGTCAACTATAATGCCCGTGTATGAAGGTTGACGTTAAATGCCAATAGGAGATCACCAATAATTGTAGTAGTATGCGACGAAGACACTGCCAGGTGAACGTAATCCAATAGTTTAAGTCTCCGAAAATTGATCCAGCAAAATTGATCCGGTCAGCATAATGTAACAACGGCAGCTAATCATTTGTTCGTGTCTAAGTAAAAGTCCTTTGTACCCCGTGTTGTAGTATTGCCACAGCAATGGTCTATTCCTCAGGTACTTGATGCTTTATCGGTGACAAACGCGGAAAATTAGGCACTGAACAAAGCTAGTAACACTAACAGACAAAAGCAATGTATCCGGAACGCAGTCAAACATATGATCGGTTTCTGGATAGCTTGAACTACTTTATACCCCGTAACATATCCATTTTATTTAAATATTTCCTGTGACGTAGTTAAATAAATAAATCACTAAATAAATATGTATATTTCTAGACTGGCTAGCGGCTTCACACTCAGGGCTTCAGAACAATCTATACTTTAATCCTACGCTCTTGCATGGAAGTAGGCCACATACCAGTACATGTTCCTAGTTGGCACTTACAAATGCCTTGGCATTGTTTTGCTGTACAGCTGACGGGGTTGTAGGCGCCCAACTTGAAACTTTTGTGGATCCTTCGGGCGATATTGACCTCTTCGTGCTTTTGTTGTGAAAGTTGCGCAGAGTTGTAGTTGTTCACTTTTTCTTTGGAAAAGGATCTAAATTACCACAACTTCAATTTGCATTCATTGGCTAGTTTCTCCTGCTCAGTCGCCACAACTATTGGTGCGCACATGGAAGCAACGGGCGTGGCGGAATTATAAGTGCTAAGAAAAGTTAAAATATAATTTCCAGAAATTCAGACGAAAATAAAAGGAGTTGTTAAGAGACATACTAAGGCGGCGTGCTTCACTAAAAAGGCACAAATTAATAACAAAATATAGCCAAACTTTTTTGCGCTGCTATTGCTTCCAGGCGAGAAATTTCAACCTGTTAATCACAGCAAAATTAAAATCCTTTTCTAAGGCAGGAATACTGCGTAAAGTTACACAAAAATCGAATGTTCAGGACAAGTTGCACCCGCTGCTTACGTTGGAAGTAAAAACAATGCAATACGTGCAGTGGTTTGTGAGGTATTCGCGATTGTATGGTGGTCTACGGATAAGGTCCTCATTCTTTTCGCTGAAAATAGCTTTTTGCTTTGCAAACAGATGGCAGAAAAAAGCAACGAAAATGTAAAAAACAGCGAAGTGGTATACGTTCCAAGTAGGCATAGCTATCTAGAAATGCTCTAAATAGCCCGTAATACCCTACAACAACCGAGAACTGCGTAGGTAGCCGAAAAGTAAGCTTTGCAGGCATACATGGCAAATATACGCCAATAAGCTATAATTTTGCACCAAAATGCTAGAAATCCAGTAGGGAATATTATGTCTGCATGGGAATTCATGCGAGATTATAATTAATCTAAAGTTAGAAGGCCTCAGCAAAATATTTTCCGTGGATATTCTACCATATAAACCACTAAGAATTTAGAGTTAAGTATGTTTTAAACCCCCCAGTGGTTCTGAAGTTTTTAGAAGGTCGCCTGTACCGGGAGCCCAGCGAGCGATTCCAGAAAACGGATCGAGTTGCAGGGAAGCTTTTATTGGTATAGTAAAAGGTTCCCTGTTACCTAGATATAAAAGAACGACACCGTGGACGCTCTAGCTAGGGGAACGGAGTATGCACAGCACACATGGCAGTTGAGAGTTGCAACCGAAGCGAGCGCAAGCAAAAATGACGATGAGCAAGTCAAACATTCGAACTCAGCAATCAGTTCAACAAACCTCACCGGTTGCTTAGGTGTACAATTAAAGAATTTTGGTTAGAATTTTACACAGGCAAACCGGGGAATCTCCAGACTGTTACAGTTTATATCAAGACCACGTGAGCCAGGTCCACCTGAGTAACACGGGAGATCTTTCGGATCAGTTGACACGGTTTGGCCTGGAAAATACACATATTTCTTAGCTGAACATCGCAAGTTTTATCTCTTACTGCCGATTTTCCATATCCATGAGGCTGCCTACAACATCAATGAGCTAGAGTACCCTGACACTAATAATAAATAAACGTGTGTGGGAAAATTTAATGAAATTTAGCAAATTGTTTTGGGACATGAAATCCATTTGGGTCTGTGTTGCTGGGGCAGTAATAACTCTACTTCTGGGGATTGAGCTTACTCGAACATGAGGGATTGCTATGCTTCATGGGTTGATGCACCCCGCTGTGCAGCTCTTTGATTAATTTTGAGGTATTTCTCTCCAATTGTAAGTTCCGAAGCAAGCACCAGCGGTGTTCATCCAGGTGGCAAGGTTAACTAGTCTTATACTCTCCTACCGGCTAGTTCCCTTGTGGTTTTCCTGGCAAGAGCTGTTCTAGCTCCCTAAACAAAGAGTGCCAAGGTAAATCAGGATTAAATAAATAAATAAATTGTATATTCTCGACTAAGCGAGGCATGCCTGCGCAGGTATGATCATGTTAAGAGTACAAAATGCGATCGGTTAATGTACAATGGAACAATGGGATTGTTGCATATGTTTATATATGAATGTATGTAACTTTGCATGTAGGCTTGTTTAGCTTTGGTTATGAGATTGGTAAATGTTTCCTGCCGTTTTGCTTGGCTGTGTTTGAAGGTGTCGCCAGTGCTTGCCATCTGTGGACTTGAAGCGATTGTTCGGACATGCAATGGGTGACTTTAGATAGTGGCGAGTCACAACCGCCACGTCACAATGTTGTTAAACGGATATATGTGGCTTTTATAGGGAGAACGCTTGCCAGGCGAAAACCCACCACGTCCTGGAACACTGCCGCCGAATTATTTGCTGAAAGGGGGTAAACCCGAATCACCCAGCTGGCACCACGAGGTGGTTGTTCGGCTAGCCAGCCAAATATTAATGGGAGCTGGTCGTGCACCCGCCATTACGCATCACGCATACTAGGCTTTGGGGCCACTTAAAAGATAAATAACACACGGGCGGCCAAGATAAGAAAAGTGGTGATAGAAAGTTTATGGTGGTCCAGTCAGCCAATGGGACATGAGCCTCTCTGTCGTTGGTTAGCTTTCGTGCCAATGAAATGGAATCTGGAGATAAGAGTGTTTTACTAGTAAGAGCAGTTAAAGAAGAGGATCTGGTTTTCATTATGCCTGTCTACTAGTGTTGCCAAAAGTGAAAGGCATATGTATACCGGATAAAGCTAAGTATACTGGGCCAAGGGAGGATACTTGGGGAACAAACTGTCTGCTTCTTGGGCCTAGAACTTTTACTGTGCTCTCTTTTTCGACAGTATGAAAGGTATATATATTATTTTGCTGGTTACATACTGATAGCAGTTGAAAACGGTGGAGTACAATAGCTAGTGCTCATGCATAATGAAAAAGGCCAGCTAGCAACCGACATCTACGAAGGCACGTAAAGGTTCATCTAAAGCCGATATTTAGACGGTTTTGGACAATTCTAATGCTAAGCTTAGATATATCAGCAGCAACAAACGCTTTCAACATCTTATGCGACGCTTAGGCCTGGTAAGATGTCTTTATTAGGAGTACCTAAAAGCTCACAATCCTAATATTTCTCCACGGACCCAGTGGTCTAAGAAGTTAGAAAGTGATAAATGTAAAGCTGAAGACAAGTAATGATGTAGATAAGATGCAAGGATTGCAGTTCCCCTGCACGGATGGCCTCGTCATTGCCCTGCTATACCCTATAGTAGGAATAACTACGGTTTGCGAACCTGCCTGTCAGTAGGCTAGGCTGTACTCTTTCTTGAAATTTTAACAATTGACAGAGTGACTATTGTAACAGAGATGCCGGAGGGTTGTGGATACCAATTGGTCCATTCAGCCTTCCTTCTTCTGTGCTTCTTTAGCTGCTTCCACTGCATCGGCCTCACAATAGACGGTTGAGAATCCAGCCGCCGAGGAGGTATTTATTTTGTGTTGCCATTTCAAGGGTCTGTTAACGCCCGTCGTAGCTTTTGGCTAGGGAAGACCCTGGAACGTTGATGGGAAGCATATTACTTTTCATGCGATCAGGAGATCGTTGTACCTCAGGCTGCCATTAATGCTTCCACTTCTCATAAAGAAGGAATACAAATGGGAATGCCCTACCATTGCTGTCTAACAAAGTTGTACAAAGCTATCACGCTGACCCTCTTACTCCCGTAACGGACGCATACTGCATCATCACGGATTAGGGCGTGTGGTTTATTGTCATCGCACTACACCATCGCTACTACGGGTCGCCAAAGTTGGAGCTTGGTCTCCGTTCCTTTAAAGGTAAGTTACTCTTTGCAAGCGTGTCGTGTGACCTTAAGCTTAGGGCAGGAGGCGAAATTGTTAACCATGCTCATGGGTTCTGAGTATACTTCCATTGGCAGTGCGCTAAGGCAAGCTACTTTGCCAGCTAAAGCTCCCATTCTTCTTAACACACTGGAACTTATGTACAGCTTTGGAAATTCTATGATAGCCGGTGAACCATGGCAAATTCGTAAATTACCTCACCTCAGCATTCAACAGCCATACTATTTCCGGAGTGTCATATCAGTGACAGCAGTATCTGCGCTGGTGCCAAATGCATCTAAACTGGCTGCACAACGTGCGGTTTCGATCAGCTGTTTTTAGGATACAAAGTCAGGTGAGTTTGTCTACCAGCCGCTTTATGCGTACGCTGCCTATGCAGACCAATACCGACGTATAAAGTGCAGATTTGTAAATCTAACTCATGTGCATCTAATACATTTGTACAACTACAGCCCTGTCACTTAAGCCCAGGGTAGCTTCTGCTCGGCTAAGGAAATGGGCGAGAAGGCGCTAGGATCTGCATTACTCTCATGTGCCCACCCAATTACGTTGCACCGGCAGTTACTTGCGGTTGATGGTGCCGTCCTCCGCAGATATGTAGGATACCGCAATAAGTTACGTGTTCAGAGTGTGAAAGCGCGCGTATTGTTCCGCGCCGTATTCTACGGTATGGCTACACCTGTCCGACGAATCACGATCGCGAGTGGATGGCGTCGGACGCTGCTGGGTCTGAGAAATCGCCTCAGTTGCTCCAGCCAGGTCCGCGCATTTGCCAGCGCCCATTCCGGAGTCCTAATCGTGCGTGATAGTGGCTACTTCAAAATGAAAACGGTTCACCTTGCTGGGTGGGAGGATAATGAAGTAGTGTTCAAAAATCCTTGCCATTTGTTTACACAGCTAAGCTTTAAAAAAGTTTAAAATAGATTCTGAAGGAACCGATGAAACAAGTATGACTTCGAGTAATAAGCTATTGCCACTGGAGACGTATGAACATGCCAATTCCTTCCCAACTGGCCACGGCAGCAACACAGGTCATCGAACTCGTCCACACGCAGCAATCCTGACACATCGAAGAAATTCGGAATGCAAAGCTGCTAAATACATGTCACCTGAGTCGCCTGATTTTACCAGCTCCAACCGGTCGCGGTAGACTCCGAAGAACCCAACAACAAAGTCAACGGAAAACATTAGCGAAAAGGGACTGCCAATAAGCGCGTAGACAATCAGGCAGGAAACAGCACTCTAATTTTCATAGCATCTGTTGGCATTGTTTCAGGCCAGGTTGGCTTTTCATCTAACAGGCGTATCCACAACCAAAAACGTTAATATCTTTGTACCAAAATTGCGACCTGCGGATGTGCCTCGCCGCACCATAAAGTCACTGTCCACCACCAGGTGGAGGCAAGTTGCAGATACCACATTTCACATGTGTTAGACCTATATCCATTCTCATACGATTGCACGTGTGATCTGTGGCATGTAACTACTTAAACGCTTTAACAGATGAGGCCTCCTGCTTCACTCACTCTATCCGCACCGTGTACAAAACATCTTCGGACCAGTTCCTCAGCAACATGCTTCACTGCAACGATCAGCGTAATTCTTATCGCTGCATCTCCCGCTCTGCGTGGATAAAGTGCATCCAGTCTTTAGGATATAACAGCATCATCAAGGTACCCCTGCACATTAGGCTCTTGTACGATACTTCACTATTCTGCTCATGCCCAAAAGGACTACCTCGGGTTGTGGGCAATAAACATTGGTAGATATTTTAATGGCTGGGTTAACCCAATGGGGTTAAGGGGAATAAGCACTACTTAATTCTTCATGCTTCGGGACCTACCGTACAGACACTTATTAGTTATTAGTACACACCTCACAATCATCGGTCCGCACAAAAAGCTGGTTCCTCTACAAATGTCTGCTATACTAAATCCCTCATAGCGGTTAGTATCTTTGCCGCCTTCCACAAACGGATTAAAATATACGCTACTGTTACCTTGCTTGGATAGCTGCTTAACTCCCTATAATAATTGCGCTTATTCTTCCGCGCCTAGCCAATCGGTAGTTTTGCTATTAAGTTTCCTATCTTTCAAGATGCCCAGAGCCAACTAGGGTTACCAATATTGGCACAACCGTTTTACTTTGTTGATAATGCAGCTGTTCTGTTCATGGGTTCAAAAGCCACCCATCGTGACCCGTTTTTCTTCAATGTCATGCTGCAGTAAATGCTATTTGACTCAGTCGGCAGCTTTAGGTAATAAGCTGACAAACCATGACCGTACGCTCCTGGACTCTGGCTGTAACCACCTCAATACGTCTCCACTACCTGGTATCTTCATATCCTAACTCTTACTGCCCAATTTCGTTGGGCCTTAGCCATTGGTTTTGTGTATAGTTCAACAAACTTAGTAAACCACGGCGACTAAACGAGAAGGCGATTTGCAGAAGTTTGCATAATTGCTACAGGTCACAGTCACTACCCGCAGTACAACAGTATTCAGTGTGCCTTTTTGTTCTTGCTCTCATTTTGCTTACTCTTTCTAAGCCACCAATTTTTCTATAACACCTGCACGTTGACTGCTTTCTTAAAATAATAGCCAGCACACAGCCATGCTTTTGAGCTCGTTGTCTAGTACATCTCTGTATAACTTCGCGGCTGCTTCAGCTAGCTTGGTACATGGAACACAATTTCATTTCACTTCCTTTACACCTCATTCCCCATATCCTTCTGATGTTTGCGTTGAAAACATTATACATTCACCTTGCATGGTGTCTAATGCGTCATTATGGTCCGGGCTGCCGCTTCTTTATGTCTTCCCGCTAACTTAAAGGCATCTCCAGTAGCTAGCGGGAACCACCCAAGTCCCGTGGGTATGGGGGTAAGTCCATCTAAAGCAACAATATGGCCTTACCATGGATTAAATGGCTTCTCCAGCGCAATGGCTTCCTTAATGGTCCATGAACAGCTTGCTAACTGTCGTTGACTACCCTAAATCCATGGGAATGGAGCGATTGTGGACGGCGTCTAGTAACACTGCATATGGCTTGTAGCACTCCATGTCATAAAGGATAACGGACCTAAGTTGCAGGTGTCCAATGAGGCGCCTATGCCATTGTCACAAACAGCAGCGACCTCAAACAAAGGTCCATCTGCAGGTTCCGCATTTGTTAACGAATACTGAATAAGCAGTTCAAAGCATGAAGTAATAATCACTTTGTCATCATTTTCCGGATGGATCTTGGCACTGTTTTTAAGTAGGTCGAATCACGGACTCCTCACTTGACGGCGTTCCAATAATCGGTGAAACAACGCGCGCGACAATAGTAACCGAACATCATTACATATAGAGCCAGGTGACAGTTTTCCCCTTTTAAATTCAAATTACAACTGGCAGAATATTGTATTACACTACCCATGCAAGGCAATATAATGTTGAGCTTTACAACTTGCAGTCATTATTTCTTATGGCTATACGCTCAATGTTCTTTGCGTGCTTTCGCTTTAATATGCCAAAACAGGCGTGCAGCCCTTTGTCGAGAAGAAGTCCTCATTTGTTTATTCAGGGTTTTCGTGCCAGGGAGAACAGTTGTCACGCAGAACTCCTTCACATCTGGGACACTGTAGTCGGATCGATCAATAGTCTTGAATTAAAACGAACCACCAAGGTGGTAGCACGATGACGCGTTCCACGACCTAGCTCTAATTTGAGAGTTTTCATACGGAATCTGCACTAACAATCATCTGTTGTGGTGACCGTATCATTTAAACACTTTTAACCCGTTGCCAAAAAGCGCATGCTTAGAGTATCAGCGCGCTAAGTTTTGCAAGCACATCGAAACACACCTTCGACTTTCCAGCCGATATTTCACCGTGCGCATGCCTTCAACTCGATCCGGTGGAGCGTATGCTACAATATAAGGCTTCGTGCACATCCACAATTGTGTCGAAAATTTGCGTAAGTAGGTAGGAACGGTTTAGATTACCGACGCCCGTCAGTGACATTTATGCGGGCTTTACTATAACAAGGAACGGAAAATGTTGCTTGCAATACCCTATACGCTACCGGAAGAGAAACACACCTCTACGCATCTTACAGCAAACTGCCAAGCGTACTTAGTTGCGTGCGCAACAGAACAAATGCCTGCCACCTCGCAACGAACCGAACGGTTGAAACTTCCCATCGGTGGTCAAAAGATTCACCGTGACCCAACTCTGTCACATACTGGCGCGGAGCACTTCCGCTTCCTATCATAGGCATAACATAAACTATTAAACATACGTTGCGCGTCACTCCGTATTTCCTAGTCCCTAACCGCACATTACCTTCGACTATCGCGGTAAAACCGCCTGCTCAGCATCCTACATGCGACAGCTTAAGCCTGTGCAACCCAAACCACAGAGCTTACCTAGCAATGTGGAAAACCTCTGGCCAGTTATTCACAGATGTTTGTTCGCGCCAAAAGGATACGACGTCTTTCAACTACCCTATTCAGTCCTATGCCTTGTGCAAGGTAAAAACAAAAACTAGTTCCATATTGCTTTTAAGGATAAGGCGCAGAGAATCAGTATTGATCAACATAAGCAGGCATTGTTTGAGGATACTGACGCCAGCGCGTAATAAGCTCTTTCCTAGCTTTCGCCAGCAAGGTCAGCAGCACAACTGTTGACTAGGCGCTGTTGCAGTAAAACCTAGACCATCAAACGGCCGTACTCCTGTTAGACCATAATCAACCGAAGTGGTAGGAAATTGGAATATAGAGTTCATTTTTCCGAGTTGCTTTATCGGGCAATGTCCTCAACTCACGCTTCTGTAAAAGCTTTAAATGTCTTCCTAAGCAAGGATAAATGGGCTAAACGTGCGTAAATAATAACGTCGTCGAATAACAAATAAAGTAGCACAGGTGTTGCTCAACGCCGTCTGTTATCCACAAGTACAACAACCGTGCTGGTTTACAATTCACTGTCTGTTTAAACACAATAGTTTGACTTCTGCTTTGCTGCGCTTTTCGCTTAGCCCCGCATCCACGTGTAACAAACT
Source organism: Dicrocoelium dendriticum (assembly GCA_944474145.2). Lineage (NCBI taxonomy): Eukaryota > Metazoa > Platyhelminthes > Trematoda > Plagiorchiida > Dicrocoeliidae > Dicrocoelium > Dicrocoelium dendriticum. Next base: position 72,651,091 of record OX104066.1, read on the forward strand.
TCCCGCTCAGCAAGCCACTTGGGTTTCTGAACTGCCCCAAGAATAATATTTGGCATTTTGACAGCGTGGTGATGAGTTGGGTAACATCCCTCCTGGAACCCCGTCGCGCAAGTGCTTCCCCAGCATTTGCTTGAGGTAGCACCACCTGGTCTCACAGCAGGCGGACCGGAAACGGGTAGCATTAAAGTAGATTGATTGGCAGTTACGACTATGTGACATTCTGCAAACTTCCACGACGGCTGTGCAATGTTATAGCGGAACTTGCTAGTGGCTGTAAAATTAGACGATCGGTACGGGTAGTTAAACCGTATATGGAGTTTGGTTGCTTGAATGGGGCACCGCCTTTGTTAGACGCTTGATACAGCCCAAGACGCAATCGAGCTTTGTGCTGCATCTTTTAAGCCCTACAGCAAGCGACATAAACGGCATAGTAATTTAATAGCTAACTTAACAGGGGCCCTGGTACTGTACTAATAAAAGCCTCATATAACTCCGTCTGTATTTGATAAGCGCTTTCTGGACATCCAAAAAATATTCTTCTGCTGTGCAACAGGCATATTGATTAACGTGTGGGATGAATACGTACAGTACTATAATTTGTTTTGCATAACTTGAAATGAAACAGATGTCAGGTCACTCATAATTTCCAAAAACAACACTATTAAAAGTTGTATGCCGCTTATGTTCAAAACATGACGAAGCTAATTTCAATGTTTTCATGATGAAAATGGTAATGGCTAATGTTTCACTGTTTTGATGTTGCTCAAAGTGACACCAAGGAGGGAAGCCAGCGCACGCTGACAACTTTGTTAAGAGCAATTCCAATGGGGGACGTAACATTACAATCTCGAGCATTAAGAAGTATATTGTAAAACTATTAATCGCCGAAAATATGTTTTGAATGGAATCTGCTGCGCAATAAAAATCTATTGAAGAACGTAATTCGTTCATTGCATCTAAATTTGGAATATATTGTTAAGAAGTTCAAATGTTAAAGGACATTGACTTTCTAGTGGTATACAAGTGGGTTAACATCCAGAGTACTTCAAGGCGACCTTGTAACCATTTTCAAATAATGTTGTTAGTACTCGTGTTCGAATGACTGCTGAGAGAAGGGCACAGATTAGTGTCAGTAACGTGGCCGTAGTTGAGAATGTAAAAAATCTGAAGGAAGCTTTTAACAGACACCTACATTTTGACGTTGTGAAGGATAGAAATGTCGCCACACCTAGAGACTTCTATAATGCACTCGCTCATACAGTTTGGGATCAGTTATGTTCGCGTTGGATTCGGACGCAACAGTTCTACAGAATAGAAGATATGAAGGTTAGTGTATCTAGTTATATATGTGTAAAAGTACTACTAAGTTCACAATCTCTTTTATTTTGGCCGCAATCTTTTGGAAGTAGGCTTTTTATTGTGCTTTTGCAATACCACCACTACTACTACTACTACTAGCAAGAGCCATTTCTTTACACCTAATGCTTTTTAATCTTAAGATGCAATACGTATTTCTATAGCCTTCGTACGCCATAATTAACATCTATGTTCAGTTTGCCTACTGCATTGGTTACTACAGCTGTTTGGACCGTTCGCAGACAGCAATCATGAGGTGTGTTATCCTGCCAAGAACGCAGCTCATTCCGTACATATAATTCTCTTAGTTTTTAAGTATAACTTGTGCAAGTTCATTAGAACTCGTTAAGGCGGTTCACTTAAAGTACATCCTGCATTGTTGGTCGTCCACCTTTTAATCGGTCACCTTATCTGTTGCACGCAAGTCAGCTCAAGCAAAAAACAGGCTTTATGCATTTGGCTAAGCACATCCACAGCATTTTACTTACTAAGTGCTAGGGGATTAACACACGGAAGGAAGTGCTATAACAAATTAAATTGTCTAATGCTGAAATTATACGTGTATCTAACAAGCAAATATAATGCTTACTATTGATGATGTTCTTTGGGTTAGCAACTAGTTACGGCAAATGCGGTGTACTAAAAATTAATAGGCTACAGCGTAAGAAAGTCAGTTCTTATTTAGTACAAAAGAAGGCATAAAACTGTGTTTTGATATATCTTTATGTGGTGCGTTGATACGGTCAGTTATAAATTTAATGATAATCTGGTTCTATCGCCAACATGATTGTGGATAGATTATCTAAATAATCTGTCGCATGCTGAAAAAGGTTTAGTGACTGGGCAAATGGTAATTATCCTGTTTTAATACGCAAATTAATACTTACCCTGTTAATGTAAAGCTAGGGTGGCATAATGCATAGGGCACAGATTCAAGCATCGAGCCATATGGTTATAAAGTTTCTTAAGTTTGAATGCGTCAAAATAATGCCCCCTCGACTTGTCTATAGTTCTGCAAAATTCGTAGACCTAGATCAATTTTGGGGTAAAATGAGCTCTATATATTTTGTAGGTAACGTCTAAGTTATGCGTTAGTCATCCGCTACCAGTGAAGAAACAGCATTCAAAATATGTTGTAGCTAAAACGCCTAGAAAGAAAAAATACATCAAAACGTTTAGTAGTGTTGAAAATAAAAGACCAGAACGAAGATTACAGCAAATACTCATCCGGGCCGCAGAATTTTATACAATCTCTCAAAAGTAGGAGCCCTACAGGTAAAATTTCTTTATTAGCACATTTTACCCAAGAAATGCAGTCAGTATGGTAGTGTTTGCTTGTGCAGCGAAAAGTGAAGTTAAACTAAATTTTCTTGCTTTAAACAACAAGCGCTGGAGATGTGTAGTTGATTTATTTCCGTTATGCTTGTAGATATAGGTGCGGTCTGTAAATTAGACTGTACTCAAGCTGAAAAGGTTTGAAACTTCACTGGTAGGCAGCTGGGTTAGAACAGTTGATATGCTCATGCTACCAGTTTGATTGAAAAGGCAAATGTCTGGAATAGCCTTACGCAGCATCTTTTATTCCCTTTAAATGCTGCAGTATATATAAGCTACGATACAGCATCTAGCTTGGAAAGGGTTGGTTCTTTAGCAAGCTGGTAAACTTGGTCTGCGTACTTGGGTGTGAAAATTTGAATAACAAGTAGTTTTCAAAAGACATTCAACACCAGCAATGTACCTGAAAATAAACGGTAGCTTGGAAACTCCTTCTTGTGCACAGGCGTCATTTTTACAGATCTTTTAATGTCATGACCTTTGGCAGTCATAGATAAACGGATAAAGAAAGCGAACAAGTTTACCGTGCAATAACCTATGCACTCATTTGGAACAAGTGCTGCTAACGTCAGAGGTATAACAGCATTCCTTATCTGCTTTTTGGACTTTCCTGTAACGATCGATGCGGTCAAGGTAACAATGTAAACTGAGTGGTTGTTGGGTGGAAGAAATCAAAGTTTGGAGAATAAGCAAAACACAGCAGTAGGACTTCTGCATGCACGTTAGGTAACGCTTGCAACATAGATGCTTGGACGGTCATCAAAGTTTACAACATTCTTTATTATTTAACAGTGTTTTAGTGAATTAATCACTTACTCGCAAGGTAGCCGAGTAAAGTGGGACGAGATTTTAATACTATAGATTGCTTTTTCATTTTCTTTAATTTTTGTAATGGCGGTGTAAAAAAGCTATATGCGCGTAGAAAGAGGCCTACAAGCTAACATTATAGCTAAAAGTGAACTTGATAATTCTGTTAGGATAGTTGCACTTTATTATAAATTTTATTCTGTGAACTATGAAGTGTCAGTTAAAGCCATCGCATCTTGAAGTCTTGCGATAATTACTGTCGATCGATCAGGCAGTTTGATGGTACAAAAAAGTTTCTTTATGAAACATATATTTGCTTTTGTTCCAAATGAGTAGACTTACCTTCAGGACATAGTAAAATGCAACAACAGAATAGTGGTATTAAATGGGTAAACAAGCTACACCTTAGCAGGTCCTGTAGGATGGTTATGCTGAAACCACAAAATCTGAGAAGCTTGTTAGCAACATTGGGTTTATACTGGGAAACTCACTGAAGCATACGTAGTATAAACTGTAAATCTAAGGCAAATCAACAAAGAATGACGGAAAATGTGCTGTTGGGAAAAATTCGTGTCTCCTCCTGATGTACATATACTGGAGGTGAAAAGTGAAACAAAACCTGTGATCGCCAGTCCATTCTGTTGTAGACTTTTGTGTTTATCCATGGGTACTAGGTCATGTGAGATGATGCTGCAAAATAAGTGCACAGTCAACTCGGGCTTTGAAATCTACCAGCGTGGGAGCACATATGACATATTCCGGTAGGACAATCCACGTTCTACAAATGCTTAATAAAAAGGAAGTTTGGAGACATTCCAAACAACTGGGCTGCTGTGTTGGCTTGAAATGGTTGCCTGTCCGATTGCTGTTGTGACTGAGCTCTAGCACTAGGCAACACGCATGGTTAAGAGTACTCAAACTGGTAACTCAATATGTGGTCCCCGCGCGATTGCCAATACTGTCAACGGAAGACCCCGAGCACTTGTAGCCATCGTTCCTACAGCAAAATATACAGAAGGTTGACATTTTTGGTTGCCCGGCGTTGGGGTATCTCCAAGGCAGTGAGAGCTTTCCTTAGACCTGGCTGCCAGACCTTACTGCATATTTCACATGTAAACGTATGTTCGAGGCGAGCAGTTATAGAAAAAGCGAATAATTGAAGCGTCGGAATACAGGCTTCAGGAGACGCACATGTCTGATGCCCCTCTAAGACGCTGTTTCAGCCTGCTTCGTACACTCAAAGTCGAAATGGACCGAAACTCCCAGACCCTTTTTGCCAGAAGACGTTTACGGCTCCTGGTTGCCGAGTTTCTAGGAGTGCACTAACTTGTGCCTTACGTGCAACACTCTACATTTGTCCATATTAAATCCAAGTAGATTCTGGATTGACAACGTTTACACACTATACAAATTTGCTTGTAGTACTGTGATATCATATAGTGTATTGGTTGCTCTCCACAGCTTGTTGTCATTGGCATAAAGCAAGCAGCTTAAGCTTATAAGGCATGGGATATAGCTAATAAACGTAAAACTAATCGCGGTCCACGTACCGACCCCTGTGTTGCTCTACATTTAGCTCGCATGGGTTCCGATAGAAGTTCACGCACATGTACTTCTAGGCGCCGGTGTAGAAGAACATTTTTGATCCATCATAGGAGAGGATCACTGTTACCTAAGACCTGGACTTTGAAGAGCAGAATATTACAGTCTAACTGGTCAAACGCCTTTGCTAAGTCGAAAATAACTACATCAGCTCCCTCACCAGAGTCTGTTGCTTCAGACCAACTGGATCGTGCTGGTAGTAGATTTGTAGTGCACGACCAATTTACTCGGTAGTCATGCTGTTCTAGTGCGAGGTAGTTAAATCATTTCAAGTAGGCCACTAGCGCATCGGAAATAATAGCTTCCCTGACCTTTGAAATCATCGGCAGTAAGATTACAAGACGGTAATTGGCTGGGTTAGAACGAATATTACTCTTGTAAAAAGAAATAATTACTCCGTGTTTCCACAGTTTGGGTGTGTACAGTTCCTCAAAACGGTGTATGAAGTATCAAGCCTGAGACATAACTGAACTCTCCATGCGAGATTTCGTTTGAATGCTATCAACTTCAGGAGAACTATGCTTACGCATACGCAACAGCTTTTTAATACAGCCTCCGCTGTGAAGGGCATGTGAGTGAGTTTTGGGGGTTAAACAACCATGGTCTCAGGATTATATGGCCAGTGATCACGCTGAAGTGTTGCAACATATTGTAGGCGCATGGAATTCGCCGCCTCTTTCGATGTCCTTGTGGGTCCGTCCGCCATGTAAAGAGGAGGAATCCCCGGTTTTATCTTTTGTAAACTATTGACGTGTTAATACAGAAACTTGTGACTTGAGAACCATAAACACTACCAACTACCGCTGATACACCGTTTATCCACGCGAACAAGCTGAGTACAGAGGTTACGTTGGGTCGCATAGACCTTTCAGTCGTCGGTGCTCGGGGAGATTTGGTTGATATCCCAGGCTGAGTTTCGCAGCGCTAAGCACGTGTGTCTTGCTTCGCAGAAACAAGAACGAGTTTCTCCTTTGGGTTAAGATGTGGAACACGCTTTAGGGTAGAAAACAATGAACATTTGTTTCTGCAGACATAAGTTAATTATGAATGAATTCTGATTTAAAAAGTCATTCTGCTTCTATTGCCAAATTTGATAGTTTTGTAGTGTATAATTAGAAAGGCTGAATATTTACAAAATCTATGGGAAGGAAAACGCAAGAACACCAAAGTGTTACGGCGTGAACTGTAAACTGTCACTGATTCTAATATAGCACTTTGTCATACTGCTGTATAGATTTGTCATTTAAATGCAAATCTACTAGCCTTTTGAAAGTCATGATGTTCACTGCATTCTCTCTATGTGTTGCCTATACATCCCAGAGTGAATAGATTCTGAGTATAAAAAACTTTTGCCGTCTTGGCCTCGACATCGGTTGTATTTAACCAATGAGCACTGTCTGTTAGTATCCGGAATGTAAGAAAGACACCCGCGAAGCCTTCGGTATGATGAGGACAGCAGATGGAATTAATAAATTCACAATACCTAAGTGTGAACAACTAATCACCATGTTGCTTTGCTTCTACTTCTTTCGGGGTGCTTCAGTAGAGAAAGTTCCCGTTCTACTCATGGACAACATATTTGAGGACGAATACACAGGCTGATCACTGAAGGTACTAGCTGTTACTAAAAGGTACCAAGAGCTTGCTGCAAATACTATAAGTTCTTATTTGCCACGGTTGCTGCGCTTAAACATCGGATCCGCTTGGTAAATATCATATCATTTTTGTTGAGGTCACTAGCATTGACAAGGTTAGAATAGTCAGTTTTAGGCAATAACGATGGAGAGAAAGGACACGCAAAATTGTTAACTTCAGACGGTGGTATGCTAGGTTATATACACGTTTTTGGTTGAAACTCAAAGCAACATCCCCGTAAGCGTCGGTTTACATTTTATTAAAACAATAACTGTATGATGCTTATATATACAGCATAGTTAACAAAGAACATCGCAATTAATTAGTGTAGAGGATGTTGCCGTCTTCTTTCTGTGGCTTTCCATGGAGGTCCACTTATACGACACGATATCCATTGACTTAAAAAAACTACATCATTTACATCAAGTGGTAACCAAATTTCACGCAACGTTATGATATTTACATCGGCGTATTCCTCAATCTGCACAGTATCACGAATGTCAGCAGTTTTAGGAAGCAGTAAGCGCACAGTCCTAGCAAATATAAGTAAATTTACGTTATATTACCTCACTTTCATTGAGGCTTTGCTGCTTTGCAACCGGGGTGGTTTAAAAACCAAAGCAAAATAACAGGGAGATGACTGGACGTAGCATACATCGTTAGTGCCCTAAGCATTCATTCGGGGTCAAGGTTGCTGCACCTTGTTAACAACGTACCGTCAAAAACAGCTGACTATCGTGTAAAGCTATGGCGGTGTCAGTGAGAGCTTCCTTGTGGTTTTCACTGCCCCACATCATAATCATTTATTACCCCAAAGCTAACTTAGCATGGAACACGCCATAAACGGGCGGATCGAATAAGAGACGACGGCAGATGCGCCACTGGTGCTGAATATAAGTCATTTCGTTTAATGCCACTAACATTGCACAAGATGAGTTGCGTAGACTCTATGCTGAAAGACGAGACGGATCAACAGCACTATATTTTGCAGTCACTGACTTTATTCTTCTACCAAGTTAAATTTCGTCCACCTCGAGTCTTGAGCCACCATACATCTGACAAACAAAACACAGGCCGTCTCAGTAAATGGTAACTTGACACACTACCTGCCTGTCCAAGCAAACACAACCTATTCAGTGCTATATGTTGTTCTGTGTAGATAGCTTACGCACCTCATCGCTGGGGACACCCTCGTGTTATCCGATACCAGCAATGATTTCAAGCAGGGATTATCAAAATCTTGAAGGTTCCGCAGATACTCATGTCAAAGGGTCCAAGTCTCACTCCCATAAAGTAGGACGGCACTCAGTGTGCCCTTAGCAGCATTGACTTCCAGCGCGATGGGAACCCCGTTTTAAAGCCACCGTTCTTGTAAGATCAAGAGGGTAGTACTATTTTTTGCAATACGTAAAAGACCTTAGGGGTAATGCGCTGCGCAAGTATTTTAAACTGAACCGATCGATCTACTAATTCTAGCACACTATTTGTGCCGTAGGACACAGCTGTTGTTGGTCCGTAGTACACGTGAAGCTGCTCTATCACCTGCCGCAAAGTGCACTGTCTATGTGAGTAAGTTGTAGTCTAGCTTTCCAACCAGTATGATGCTTTATCTTTTAACTTAACCGCATCTTAATAATTCGTTTGATAATGTTCCCGACTTTCTGACCTTATTCGACAAACGACACGTTTGGAGCACTGTCCCGAATTTGTTCAAAAATCGACAGTGTGTAATAACGAATAATTTTATTATTATTTAGATAACTATAATACAGATACATGCAAGACAAAATTAATATATTTGCATTAGGTAGCTATAAAAAATGGTACACAGTAAAAACTCCTGTCTATAATAACGCAGCACACAGACAAAAATATGTTACTGCTGACGTTTTCTTCTTTGTTACTCTCCATCTTGCTTCTAAATCCCGCCCCTTAGTTAACGGTAGTTGCACCACCAATAAATTGCAGTTGTATATGGCTATCTTCTTGCTACAACCTACGGATTCATGCCATAAATAGCCTCTTATGAAACAACGTTGCTCTCTCTCTCTCTCTCTCTGGTGGCCTTTACTGTACGTGCGCTAATGTGTATAGTGTAAAGGGCTTTACTTGCGCACGTTGCCTACTCTAAGTGCTGACGCGTGCTGCATTCTTGGAGCCATACATGTTGCCACAGAGGCGCTAGGTAAACCAAGTGAATCTTAGTTGTTCTGTTGCATTCAGTTGAACACCTTCACAGAGCAAGCTTATGTAAGCATTGTTTTAATACAAGGGCTGAATTATTGTTGCTTACTCGGATTTCTTTGCACAGAAATGTTCGTCGTGGTCGCATGATGGCACCAGCTATGGCAAATTGGCAAAATAACATTTGTGCCCCAGCCTACTTTAGCAGCAATGTTGCATGGGACCCATTTTAAACGTAGACACTGCTTCACGGTGTTACTAGTTCGTGTTATTCGCAGGTGCTATAAACACGCGAATAGGTCTTCAACCCTTCTGACGCTTGGCTAGGTCGTAAGTTTGATCGTAACCATAAATGCATGAACAATGGCGAGAGCTTGTTGCAACTGTGTGATGAGCGCCGGCTGTTTCGTAGCAAAACCGACTTAGAATGTAGTGGGCGCCCAAATATCACTTCGTATCTCGGGTACTTAGCCTGCAATGGAACTTAATATATATTACAGGGCTACAAGCTTTAATGACACGGCTCCATTCTTGCCTACCGCTAATTCTTGAACAAGTGCATATACCAAGATCATGAGTAAGTACACTGCCAATTTCTGACGGAATTACCTGGAAGTGTACCAAACGACCCTACTTTACTAACTGATTACTTTTGTATCCCTTGGTCAGGTGAGCTTACCAGGATGCCCTGCGTACTGAACCTTTATTTCCTTGACTTAAGTATATCGTATTTTTAAAGTAGTTAACTTCTTTCAACGAGTTGAAAAGCACGGAAAGAAGACGAAGGCTGGTGGATGCATGCATTTTGTATTGTCTTCTCAGTACCTTTAACAATAATCTGTATGCATAGATTTAGCGAACAGTGAGTGCAACCAGAAAAGGTTGATGTAAAGAACCAATAACCTTCACAAGTACTTCCAGGAGTGACAAGTATCTGCTTCCAAACACAAGGTTGACTTCATCCGGCTTATAGCAAGAGCCTCGGCAAACTGAGGAAAGCAGGGAATAGTATGACGGAACACAATTTTAATCACTGCGCTAAGCTCTACCCGGCGACCCGAGTCTAGTAGACGTTTGCTTATCGAGGAGACCAGCGGTCTGAGCAAACAAGGAATTTGACGATAGTAGGTAATATGAGCAACATCACGTTGAACCCATCTTGGTACTTGCTCCTTTATTCCGAAAGTCAGAGTTCTATTAGTTCTGCCTATGTAACTGTTTCCGTAGTCACATATAAATAGGTATGCACAGTATGAGTTGGCCTCAATAGGTTGAGCTTAATTCGTTGCAGGTATGGGAAAATTTCGTGTTCAGTTAGTGGCGACAACTTGTGCAGCCAAAATTGTATGCTTAGTTATCTTCAGGATGGCAAAATCACCTCTGAAAGATAATTTGATATACACTTGCTTCTTGGCTGCCGTATTTTACTTGAAAAGTATCTCGATGCGGGATTCTCTACTTGTAGCACTATTAGACCTCACCGCGGCGGTCATCGTATCTCCGATACGTCAATGAAAAGATTGGAATCCGGAATAAAATTTCGGCATAGAAATACAGACTATTAGCGCGAGCTAATACGCAGCTTGAGTGCAGATAAGAAAGTAAAGTAAGGGCTCAGAAATGAGAGCGGCAGATTAGCGCCGCGGGCATTTCCAACTTATCCGCATTACTAGTCCCAGAATCATTTGCAGTCAGTAAGACAATCAGGTACAGCACAAGTGTATTAACTCAGAACAAAATACGCCGTCCCGCTGAATGGGTAGTTCACTTTCGAAAGCAATTCAGCTAGTCCTCTGGTACCCCGCCTGCTAAGTTTGTGAGAGCCAAACAACGACCGCTTGGCCTACAGGCTCCTTCGGAAGCTATGTATTAAAACGCGTCCACATATCTTGATAGCTTCTGCGCCGCTAACATAGATCATCCTACGTCCACACCATTTAAATTTGATAGTGTGGTCTAGTGCAAAGCGTTGCTCAACCTGTTGAAACAAATACTAATGATAAAGACATTCCGCTCCACTGGATAAACTCGAGCACAGTGTTGGAACCAAAATTTTAGAGTGAAGACAAACAAGCAGTTTTCGCAGAGAGCGCTACTGTACAGACCATATCTTTACTTTGCGGCAGGTGTTAGAACTGATTAGTGAGTAGCCTGTACCGGGAGCCCGGAGAGCGATCCGAAAAGACAGATCGAGTTGCAGGGAAACTTTTATTGGTACAGTAAATGATTCCCTGTTATCTAGCTATAAAGGAACGACACCGTTAACGCTCTAGCTAGGGGAACGGAGAATGCACAGCACACAGGGCAGTCGCGTGTCGCAATCGAAACGAGCGCCAAGCAAAAAATGGGCGATGAGCAAGTCAAGCATTCGAACTCAGCAATCAGTTCAACAAACCACACCGGTTGCCTAGGTGTACAATGAAATAATTTTAGTTAGAATTTTACACAGGCAAACCGAGGAATCTCCAAACTGCTACATAGCCCTCTCCCAGAAGGGACTGAGTAAGTTGTCCTTCGATCTACGTGAGGACTGACTGTCACGGGCCAGCTTTCTGCGAGACCAGGTTGTGAAATCTGAGGCAGCTGCTGGGGGAGAACCATGCAATCGGACCCTAGCGGGCTCCCACCCGCGTCCTCCCTACGGTGTCGAAACGGTAAAATACTATTTGTGGGGGACAGTTAGTAAAGTTCACGTATGCGGTTAAGCAGGAAGTTCGTTCCACTTCCACTTGACGTGCGGGGATCCAACGAAAAGTGAAATCGATGTGCAACCAACCGACGGTGTACACAGAAAGCAAAATGAAAAAGAAGTATAAATGCATAGCCATACACAAAAGAGTGCAAAACGAAAAACGTGCAATGCTGCTGTTGGATTTTCAAAATGTTTTGATTTTTTTGGTAATTTCAAAACGTTTTGGTCTTTTTTGTGGGTTTTCAAAAACGTTTGGTAACAGCAGAAAATTTCAGAGGCACGCTCTATTTGAAATAGGAAGTGCTAACGAAGTCCGAAAAACGAACTGGAGGTTTGAGCTTCCTACCGCGTCGATCGAGAGTAGGGCGAGTAAGAGTGCTGTCGGTTGAGGTTGTCGGTTCTGCTGGAGCGAACTGACTTGTCTGAAGTTGCGGGGCGAGCTGTGATGGCGCAGGCTGTGAAGGTGCTTGTTGCACCGAAGAGTCAGACTTGTCGAGGAATGCTGGCTTGAGTCGAACGACGTTGATCGTCTCAGTCTTACCACTGTAGTAAATGGCAAACGTCTTGTCGCTCCTGCCTACGACACGGTACGGACCAGAATAAGGAGGTTGAAGTGGCCGGCGTACGCTGTCAGTGCGAACGAACACGTGCGTGCAAGTAGTTAAGCGTTCGTCCACATTGGTATGCAAGCTCCGTGCTCTGGGTTGCACGGTCTGAAGCTGTCGCATGTGCTGAGATAGACGAGCTGCGTAGTCTCCATAGTCAAAGGTTATTGACGCTCATGGTGAGGCGAGTTCACCAGGTAAGCGCACCATGCATCTAAAGACTAGCGAAGTTGGAGTTGCGTGCAAACCCGGTTGATTCGGGTTTCATATGCCTAAGAGAACGAGCGGAAGTGCTTCGTGCCAGGATGTGCTAGATTGAGCAAAGAGTGATGCTTTGAGTTGCCGGTGGAACCTTTTTGCCATGTCATTAGCTGCGGAATGGTATGCGGTGGTTCGGTTACGTTGGCAACCAAGAACGTTGTACAGTTTGCTGAAGGATCCGTCAAAGTGTGATTCTCTGTCAGTGATGACTACGCTTGGGCAACCCAATTGAGCTACCCAGCGTTCTAGGAAAGCTTGTGCAACTGTCTTAGATGAGCAGTTGACTATCGGAATCGCTTCTGGCCAACGGGTGAATCGGTCGACACAAGTGAGGAGGTACACGTAGCCTTTGCATGGAGGCAAAGTTCCGACCAGGTCAACATGGACGTATGCAAAACGAGAGTCAGGAGCGGGAAAGACGCCAAGTGGGCTTTTGGTGCGTCTGTATACCTTGGCGTGCTGACACTCTAAGCATGCGCGTACCCAAAGGCGGACATCGCGATTGACGTTGGACCATACGAAGCGTTCAGTTACGAGCTTCTGCGAAGCATGTATGCCGGGATGATACAGGTTGTGTCAACCGTCGAATACTAGTCGACGCATCTAAGTAGGAACTACGAGTCGGGGAGAAATTTGTGAAACGTCAACAAGAATGGTCCCCTCAGATGAAGCTAGTGGAACTTCGCGTAGTTTCAACGAGGTGTTACGTCTTAGCTTGTCTATGTCGGGATCAGCTTGTTGGGCAGCAGCCGTAGCGGCTAGATCAATGTTGGTGCCAGGCGATAAGCTGATCTTCTGAATGCATGAAAGCACATCCGCGAAAGGATTGAGAACACCTGAGACATGTCATACGTCTGTCGTAAACTGAAAAATGTAGTCTAGATCTCAAGTTTCCCGCGGAGAATACTTGTCCGTTGCGCCATTGATTGCGTAGATCAATGGCTTGTGGTCAGTGAAGACTGTAAAATCTTGACCTTCGAGATAGTGACGGAAATGTCTGACACCTAGGTAGATAGCTAACAGTTCTCTACCGAAGGTGCTGTAACGCGATTCGGTAGGTTGTAAACGTTTCGAGAAGAAACCTAGTGGTATCCATCGATGGTCGATAAATTGTTGAAGAACTGCATCGACGTCAGTGTCGGATGCGTCAGCTGTCAAATCGAGTGGTGCAGATGTGTTTGGGTGGGCGAGAAGCGCTATGTCGAAGATAGCGTATTTGAGCTTCTCAAAAGATAGTCTAGCGTCGTCTGGAAAATGAAAAGAGCGTTTTTTGCCGCGGAACAAGTCAGTCATTGGTTGAACAATGCTCGCGCAGTTTGGAATCAAGTGTCGATAATGGTTAACCAGGCTAAGCAGTCGGCGTATCTTTTTGAAGGAACTAGGAGCAGGCTAGTTCTTCAGGGCCTGGATTTTGTTTGGCAGTGCATCAATACCAGAGGTAGATATAAGGTGGCCAAGAAAGTCGATGGAGCTTTGGCCGAGCTCGCATTTATCGGGGTTGACGGTAACCCATGCTGTGTTAAACTTTGAAAGAAAGCGTCGGGGTAATGAAGATGTTCCTCGTTAGAAGAGCTGGCGATGAATGTCATCTAGATAAGGATAAACGCCTTCTTGTCTTCGCGTTACCTCATAAATGAAACGCTGAAAAGTTTGGGCAACTTTGCTGAGGACGAAAGGCATTCTGAGGAACTCGAATAGGTCAAATGGCGTGATGACTGCTGTTTTAGCAATGTTCTCTGGCGCGACAGGTATCTGATGGTAGGCGCGAACTAGGTCGACTTTGCTAAAGATAGACTTACCAGCTAGAACTGAGATCAAGTCGTACATGTGCGGAATGGGGTATTTGTCCGTGACGGTAACATTGTTAAGGGCCCTGTAGTCACCACAGGGGCGCCAGTCACCGGATTTATTAGGTACCATGTGTAATGGTGATGCTCATGGACTTTTGGACGGGCGCATTATTCTCAGCTGGAGCATTTGCTCGAATTCCGCCTTAGTAGCTTTGAACTTGTCCGAGGCTAGTCTGCGAGGGCGGGCCGAAACCGGTGGGCCCTTAGTGCAAATGTGATGCATGACGTTTGACGTCACAGGAGGCAAGTCGTTCAGGACGCGAAGGAGCTTAGGATGCTTGTTGAAAAGTCCTATGAAAGGTTGTGAGGCTTGAGGTAGGACACGAATGGGAGTGATAGCAGCCACGTTGGCGCTGGAACCGATAACACTGAGCTGTGTCTTATAGTCGATAAGCTTCTTCCTTTTAGCGTCGACGATGAGGTAGAAACGTTGAAGAAAGTCTATTCCTATGATGGCGGAAAGCACGGCAGCGATTATGAAAGGTCAGCGAAAGGTTCGCCGGAGGCTTAAATTGAGCCTTAGCAGCTTTTCGCCGAAAGTTGCGATTGGTGTGCCATTGGCGGCAAGCAGCTTGGTCGGCAATGGTGAGACTACCTCTTCTATGCTACGGGGTATAACGCTAACTTCGGCTCCTGTGTCGACTAGAAACTCGGTGCCGGAAGTTAAATCCCTAACGCGGATGAGTCGACTTTGGTGTTAGCCGGTCGCGTCCGTCGCCGTTACGGTCCGGCCGAGAAGTTTTCCCTACTTCTCGGCGAAGTTGCAAGGCTTTGCAAATTTATGAGCTGCGGTACCAAAACGTGGATGGTACCAACAGCTAGCCTGCCTGGTGCTAGACTCAAAACGTTTGGAAGGCGATTTTGAGCGGCTATGACGACGACGGTTCATGGTAAGCTGTTGAACCTAGCGACTAAGTGTCTCAACTAGTGTTTGCAGGGCTTCTATAGTTGACTGTAAGCCAGTGATAGAAGTGCCCTGGGACGCGACGGCATTGATCTTGCTGGCGTTGGCTTGTGGCTATAATCGTTCAATAATTCGATCAGCTAAATCCGCTAGTTGGGTGCGCGAAACGGAGTTCATTGTACCGAGAATTGCTTGCGTGTTTTCTGGTAGCCGCTGTAGCCCTAGTTCGCGAAGTAATGTCTCGCCCATGGTTGAGGAACCAAGGAGTTGCTGCATCTCTCGTAGCAGGGTTGCGCGCAGTTTGTCGCCCAGCTGTAGATCCCTGAAAAGCTGCTGCAGGAGAACTTTCTCAGAGGGCATAACACGCTTAATCGTTGCCTCTTTGAGAGCCTCATAGCGGTTTTCGGTCTGAGAAATGATAACGTCACGAACCTGCATTGATATCTCCTTGGGGATATAGGACAGGGGCTTGCTATACTTCGCGTAGTCGGAAGTGCTTCTGTGGTTGTGAAACTGTTACGTGTTCAACCAATGATCGCTCACTATTACCGTGAACCTGATTGGCCCTACACACACACGTAGATAAGCACGCACACAGGCACTCAAGGACACACCCTAACGTTCCGTGCTCTCATGTAAACCGCTAAGTGTTCAGTACACTGTGCGTCAGACTGACGCGTCTTCTTGCTTATTCGCTACGAGTTGAAATACGTACTTGCGGTTAGAGTCCAGTTGTGATATCTGGCGACGGGGTCAACATGTCCATGACAAATACTCCACCGGTCTTCTGGTCGTGCTCTACCGACAAACCTTCCCTGGACCCGTGGCATAGATGGCGGAAAACCTTTACGGATTACTTGGAATTGCTTCCAATCTTGAATCCAGCAGTATCTCTTACTGAGAAAAACAAATTGAAGCTCTTGAGACAGTTTCTTGGAGATGAGGGTCAAAGGTATTTCGATGCACTTCGTATTGATCAAATCTCTTTTACGATAACCGGCGCTTTGGAAACCTTCAGTGCTCTTTGGGGTGCTCCTCAGAATGTTTTTACTGCTAGTTACTACTTCTCGAAACTCTGCCAGAAACCAGATGATAGTGTGAACGAGTTCATCGCTCGTGTACTACAAGCAGCACCTGATTGTAAATACAATGAAGTCGATCCAACGAGATTTGAAGAGACCACGTTACTCCAATGTTTGATGGCCGGAATCAGACCAGAGCACGCGGGAGAAGCTCCTTTCACAAGATGATTGTTCACTGACCTGGGAGACGGCCTGCTCGATTGCCCGGCAGAGGGAACACCTTACACAACAACGCGCAACATTTACGCTGAAGGACTCGTCAGATGAGCTGCGATTGATTAACACTACACCAAAACCAAAGCCACCCACTGGCGTCAAGTTGTTTGTGTGCTATCGTTGTGGTGAGCAGCACAGTTGTCCATCTGACCGCCGGCATCAGAAGACAGTATGTCGAAGCTGCGGGAAGATGGGCCACCTGGCGCGAGTGTGTAGATCGGTCAAGCGACGTTCAGGTGGGGCTTATCGAGGAGCAAACCCCATCAAAACTGTGGACGAATCTGATGGTAGCGACCCTGAATTACATTCCATTTGGCTTAATTCCGTTTCTAGCATGCAGCCGGCGCCATACACTCTAGAGCTTTACATTGAAGGACAAAAGGTACAGATGGAAATCGATACAGGAGCATCCGTGACGATAATCCGGGAAAACGCTGTAAAAACGCTCCCGAACTTATCCACTTGCAATTCTGTTCTTCGCACATACACCGGTGAACCTATACGTGTCCTTGGTAAATGCTTCGTGAAGGCACAGTATGGCGACCAAATACGCACACTTTCTGTATATGTAATCCCCGGGGATCGTCCAAATCTGCTTGGAAGAGACTGGATACGTTCTTTCCCGGATACAATGAATGTGGTAAAATTAGTCACCGAGATCTCCGGACATGAAACATTACTTAAACAACATTCAGCTATTTTTCCGAGGAGCTTGGGAAGTTGAAAGAATTTCAGGCTTCGATAAAACTAAAGGAAGGCGCTCGACCAAAATTCATTAAGGCGCGCACACTACCATACGCTATGACGCCTAAAGTTGAAGAGGAACTAAACCGCCTACAGACTCAAGGTATTATTACTCCTGTACACTTTTCTGACTGGGGAACTCCAATTGTGTCAGTAACTAAACCGGACGGCTCCGTACGGATTTGTGGTGACTACAAGATAACCATAAATCAAGCATCCATGCTGGTCAGGTACCCCTTGCCACGTATTGATGACTTGTATGCAACACTAGCTGGTGGTGAAAAGTTTACCAAACTCGATCTGAGTCATGCATACACGCAGATAGAGCTCGATGAACCTTCGAGGAAACTTACTACCATCACCACGCACATGGGACTATTTCAATATACTCGTTTACCTTTTGGCATTAATTCCGCCCCCGGAATATTTCAGAGAATTATTGACGACCTAGTGAAGGACATTCCTTTTGCGTGTGCTTATCTGGATGATATTCTTATCTCTGGACGCTCGGATACAGAGCATCTTCGAACACTCGCGGTCGTGCTCGAGCGTTTGGAGCGAAGTGGATTCAGATTGAAAAGGTCTACATGTGAGTTCCTTTCACCTTCCGTTTGTTACCTTGGATACCAGCTTGATAAACACGGTTTGCATGTTTTAAATGACAAGGTTAAACCTATTTCAGAAAGCCCAGAGCCAAAGAGTTGTGATGAACCCCGTTCGTTCTTAGGAATGCTATCTCACTATCGCCGTTTCCTGCCTAATGCATCGACGGTTCTATCGCCATTAAATGAGCTGTTACACAAAAATGCATCGTGGTGTTGGGGTTCCCGTCAAAAAATGCCTTCAATAAAGCAAAACAAGCTCTTGCTTCGCCACCAACGCTAGTCCATTATGACTCTAACAAGCCACTCACACTCCAGTGCGACGCGTCCCCTTGGGGGGTCGGGGCTGTCCTGTGCCACCGCATGGACGATGGTTCTTTACGTCCCATAGCATATGCATCGCGCACTTTACAGACGGCGGAGAAGAACTACTCACAACTGGACAGGGAAGCGCTAGCCGTTATCTTCGGAGTTAAGAGGTTTCACCAGTATTTATGGGGAAACGTTTTCGAGCTTCATACAGACCACAAACCATTGATATCCTTGTTTGGGAAAACCAAAGGTATACAACAAATGGCATCACCGAGGATGCAAAGATGGGCTATAACCTTGAATGCTTACAGTTACAAGATTGTTTATATTACCGGTGTCAGCAACTGCACAGCTGATGCACTCAGCCGTCTGCCGATTACGGAAACTGCACATGAACACGACCCTCCGTTTGAACTGGTTAATATAATGCAACATCTAGACACAACACCGATACGGAGTTCAACAATCCGTCAATGGACGGATCGAGACCCCGTGCTATCAATGGTGAAACGCTTTTTGAACATGGGTTGGCCTCCTGAAGGGACAGTTGAATTACAACCGTTTATGATTCGGGAGAACGAACTGAGTCTATTCGACGGCTGTGTTTTTTGGGGCTCTCGTCTAGTCCCTCCCACCAAGGCGCGTTCACAGATACTTAAAGAGCTCCATGATGCTTATCCAGGTGTGGCGAGGATGAAGGCACTAGCGAGAGGGTACTGCTGGTGGCCCAACATCGACCCAGACATAGAGAACTTACCAAAGAATTGCGATATTTTTCAGGCGTATCAGCGGAGCAAGGCGCCAGGTCCAATACACCCTTGGCGTTGGCCCGACAAGCCTTGGCAGCGTATCCACGCCGACTACTTCGGACCGATCGACGGGACCATGTTTCTTCTACTTATTAATGCACATTCTAAGTGGATTGACGTACATCCAGTTACTCAGGCGACAGCCGAATCCACCATCACTAAAATGCGCTCGTCCTTCGCTCCGTCTGGCATTCCGGAAACCATTTGTACAGACAATGGTTCGCCTTTTACCAGTGCCGAATTTGGTAAATTTATCGCCAACAACGGAATCCAACACGTTAAATCAGCCCCGTATCACCCAGCATCAAACGGATTAGCGGAGCGTGCAGTAGAAACTGTGAAACAAGGCTTACTAAAGCAGCGAACGGGAACATTGCGAACAAAACTGGATCGGTTCCTACTCTCCTACCGTTCTACACCCACTGAGGCTACCGGGAAATCCCCGGCGGAATTGATGTTCGGCAGAAATCTGAGAACGAGGCTTCATTTGTTGTTCCCCAACCCGCGTGTTGAAGTACAGGAGCGTCAGAAAATGTTTGTGTCTTCAGAGGAAGCAAAGCCGGAAGTTACATTTCAGGACCATCAACCTGTTTACACCAGGTTACCGCATGAACAATGTTGGCAGCCGGCGACTGTGCTCGATTCTTCAGGAAGTCAAAACGATTTGCAGCTTCCGGATGGCCGGGTTGTTCGCCGGCACCCAGATCATGTACGCCCCAGGAGCACTGACACACCTGCCGTGAGTCAGTCACACTCGGAGATTGCAGAGCAAGCTGCAGAGCACGACGAACACAGAACAACAGGGGAAACTCAATTACACCGATCGACCCGGATTCGCAAACCGGTCGAACGTTTTCAGCCATGACTGGAACGTCAGCCAAAACAGGGAGGACTGTTACGTGTTCAACCAATGATCGCTCACTATTACCGTGAACCTGATTGGCCCTACACACACACGTAGATAAGCACGCACACAGGCACTCAAGGACGCACCCTAACGTTCCGTGCTCTCATGTAAACCGTTAAGTGTTCAGTACACTGGGCACCAGACTGACGCGTCTTCTTGCTTATTCGCTACGAGTTGAAATACGTACTTGCGGTTAGAGTCCAGTTGTGATAGAAACTCAGCCTCAAGATGAGCGAACCACAAAAGAGGATCCATGTCCTAAAAAGGTGGCACAGAGAAAGATACAACGCATAGCAGAGACTCTACCTTAGGGCCTACAGATCCCATGACTTAAAAATGACGCAAAAAACAAGCTACCGTATGCAAAAATAAACCGGAAAATATGAAAAATAAATGGAACCGAAGAAAAATTCGAAAAATCCGGCGCTGAATTTGTTCCCGAGTCGGGGTCACCAATTTAGGAAGTAGCCCGTACCGGGAGCCTGGAGAGCGATTCGAAAAGGCAGATCGGGTTGCAGGGAAACTTTTATTGGTACAGTAAATGATTCCCTGTTATTTAGCTATAAAAGGACGACACCGTTAACGCTCTAGCTAGGGGAACGGAGAATGCACAGCACACATGGCAGTCGCGAGTTGCAACCGAAACGAGCGCCAGGCAAAAAATGGGCGATGAGCAAGTCAAGCATTCGAACTCAGCAATCAGTTCAACAAACCACACCGGTTGCCTAGGTGTACAATGAAATAATTTTAGTTAGAATTTTACACAGGCAAGCCGAGGAACCTCCAGACTGCTAGAACTGTCATATGCACTGCAGACCGACTACAGCTGTGTTCCTTGTCTCCAAAAGTGCGTTCGACTCAGCTGCTCGATCCATTCAGTCTAAGGATTTGAGGCATTTCTATGTTCATAAACTTCTTTTCCTTCAAACTACAGCTGGTGCTGGCTGGGAAAAGCATATCCGCCTCGATGTTCTGCACAGACGGCCCCTAGACAGTAGCACTAAGACCAAATTTTAGTAAGAGGTGCCATTGCTTAGGGAACGTTGGTATGGATAGTTGCTACGTAACTGCTGTCAGTGCTTACTGGAACGTGCAACTATTTTTACCGTATATTAGATGGTTCAAGGGTTATGGCTTGGAAAAAGATGACTTGACAGCTAGAAACGAAGTCACTGTCGAACAAACTGTCTACATTTGATCTACCTGGCCTACAAGATTGAACTCAACGCGAAACACCCCGTTCTTGTCTCAAGAATTTACAGTACATGACTCAGCTTTAGGCACCGTGTAATGCGTTCGATTGCACCCCATATCGGATTCCCGGTTCCGCTTGTGTTTGATCCCGAAGGAGAATACTGAAAGCACCAAGGAAACCATATCGCCACTGCTACCTTATATTTGTACTATAGCCATCTATCTGTGGCCTTGTTGTTGCCTATTGTGGACACTTAGCCATGAGTGTCTAGAGTGTTTAGTTCCTTTTATCCCCCTTTTTTCGACGTAACTTAGGTGATAATGGTCGTATGGTAAAGTGGCGTCAGGTCTGATTGCATATGCACTGATTTTGTTGATAGTGAGGACAATACGGACAGATGGTGATAGGTTGATATCACGACCACAGTAAAACTGGACGTCAGCATCGTGTGCGACAGTTTACTTACTTCTGCTTTAAGTAGCTGTACACATAGGTTATGATCCTCAGATCTACTATTAGAAGAACTGTTAGGTATTGGTTATCAAATAAACATGGTTTCTCGACCACCAGTTCGGTCGTAGTGACTTGAGTTGCGTGCGTTTCCGTAAACACAACGTTTCTTGTTTCTTATTTCATTGTCTTACGAATTGGACTATGGACCAGAGATCTTAACTACGAAGCTGTTCATCCGACTGTAGATATCAAAATTTGGTCACTTGGAAAGAGTATAGAGATCAGTCAAACGTCGTTCGAACATGACTTAGCAGGATGTGGACAGACTCAACGCCGAAGTTTATTCTTCTCCAATGGATATGCGTTCTATGTTTTCCTTCCCCAATGCTGATCTCCTAGTCAACCTTGATCCCTTAGACGTTTATAGGGAACGCAAACATTTGAACCTTACTAAATCCGCTGGCCCCCCTACTTTTTCCCCATTCGTCCTAAAAAATGTGGGCGGATTATCTCGCGGTACCCTTAACTGCTCTATTCAAACGCTGTCTTATGAGTGGCACAATCCCTGACAGTTGGAGACCTGTAAGGAAAACGCCTGTGCCAAAGTAGGATCCTCAAACCTATCGTTCGATTGCATATGCGTCGATCATGTTGAAAGTCTTTGAAAACCTACGTGTACATCAGCTATCTAAACGCACCCAGGCAGTGGATGTATACCAGTTTGCGTATAAACGCAACCGCTCCTTGTACATTCGGTATCATCGGCGCTGGATGAAAAATAGAGAGCAGTGTGTCTACCGTTTCTCAATTATTGAGATACCCTTGCGAGTGTCAACCTATCGATCTACTCAACCAGCTGGTTACTAGTGGGATAAATACAAATGTCCACAGCGTGATCACAGAGTGTTTTACAAACCGTTCCCACTTCACCCAGCTAGATGGAAAAATTCTTTACACTTTGCACTTTTGTGGTCTTACAAGGAGCGATTCTCTCTTCCCTACTGTCTTCTTTATATATCGAAGACCTCCTTATACCGTCCAAATTTATTGGATACAAGTATGCAGCTGATTTCGTTATATACTATATATATCTTTAACCGTTGATACAACTACTCGTCAGAGTGGGCTGGATGAGATTATGCTGTGGTCAACGACCTGGTCTCTCCTTCTGCACAATTCCAAATACCGTACTGTAATATTTTCTTTTCTTCGTGTTGATCAGTTGCAAGATATTTCGAATGCCACTTCCTTACTGGAGGTGTGTGATCAAGTCTTACCCAAGACATCGACTGCCAAATGTCTAGGAGATCTTTTAACCCCTTAACCTATATTCATCCACCTATGTCGCTAAAAACTTTGTCAGGGTTAGAAGGCTAACATTTTAAGCCATCAGACTTAGAATGCTTTCCATAAATCTTGATTTGCCTTTTAATTATGTGACTGCATACATTCTGTCTCACTGGCTTTACTGTTTTTTAAAAATTGTTCCTGGCCTACTAAAGGGAGGATGCATATTGTTCCCACTTTTGTTACAACTTATTACTAGATATCGTGGACGGACTAGGAAGGCTGTTGTGTCCTCAGGGCTCGACTTAGTGGCTTCCTAGTTGTATCCCGCGAAATCAGAAGACAACCGCAGAACGAGTAGTATATTGGCGAACACAGAACAGGCCGAGGTGGGATGAAAACACACCGATACAGTTCAAATCACGGAAGTGTGCTCGTTTGATTTTATATGTCTCAAAGAAACAAGGGACGTGTGAGTGGCGTGAAACAAGCGATAGTAACAAATGTTCTGCAACATGGAAAAACACTAGTCCGCTTGTAACTGAGACTGTTCTGATGCAAGACACACGGTTCCTTGTAGGAAATCGCGCACTGACCTTTCCGAACAAGTCAATTTGTTTCGTTCCTGTGCGCATGTGACTTTGGTCTGTGGGAAATTCTGTTTTTCCATCCAAGTTACAAGATTTGGCCTGAATCAGTGGGGCCAACTCGACTTGATTCTCAGACAGCGCGATTTTCCTTGGAGCAGGCCGTTCGACACCTAACACCTCCCCCTTGTTGAAATAGTTGAACCGGTATTAGTATATGTCTTCCTTCGGGTGTCTACTTGTATGGGCTGTACGCATCTTCTTCTCCGTGTTGGTCTAAGTTGTTTTTCATTTTCAGCTTGTTCCATGGGTTGTGTATTCTGTCTAATCAAGGTGCTTGGCTGTGAAGTGTACAACGATTCATCGAAGGCAAATCGTTCGGAATGGCGCGCCTCTTGTATCCTTGTACTCCGCGGTCGTAGTTGGTTCGCATGGCAAACCCATAGCTGTCTGCCAACACGAACATCGTACATTACTTTCCCGCGTCGTCCTACTATTTGACCTGGTATCCAACTGATTTGACGCCCTTGATGAGTGGCAGCAAACACTGCGTCACCAATTCTAAAGTTTCTGTGCCGTGCTCCAAATCGCTTGTTGTACTGCGTTTCCATCAGTGAATTCGTATGATGTATCGGTGGGCGTTTTGGAGTCAGCAAATCTAGCGTGGTTATCAGTCTTCGACCCATGAGGGCTTCAGCGGGTGACTTTCCATCTGGTGCATTGGGATTCGGAGTAACCCGATAATATAGCAGAAAATTTTCCAGCCTTTCATCCAGGGTCCCCTCCCCCTTCGATTTTAACAAAGCATGTTTCAGGGTATCAACATACCTTTCTGCTTGGCCATTGGATTGGGGATGATACGGTGCAGTCCTCATATGCTGGATTCCATTTTGTGCACAAAAATCAGCGAATTGATAGGAAGTGAACTGTGATCCATTATCTGATGTGATCGTTTGTGGCAGCCCATACTGACTGAAAACACGCTTCAGTGCAAGAATTGTGCTGTTTGAGGACGTATTTCGCATCACAATAACTTCAGGCCACTTACTGTATGCATCGACAATGACGAGAAAGAAAGTTCCTTCAACTGGTCCCACAAAGTCCACATGTATTCGCGACCAGGGTGATCCGGGACGCGGCCAAGATTGTAATGTTATGCGCACTTGTAACTTGGAAACACTGCAGCATTTAGAACAGGATCGTCCAATGTCTTCTATTTGGCTATCCATTAAGGGCCCAAACACGTAACTGCGCGCGAGTGCTTTCATTCAGGCGATTCCTGGGTGACCTTTATGCATTTGCCTTAGAACTCGTTGCCTGAGTACTTCGGGAATGACAAGGCGATCTGCGAAAAGGAGACAGGCATCGACTTCAGACAGAGCATCACGTCGTGTGAAAAACTGTGCAAGCGATTTGTCAGGGCACTGCTTTGGCCAACCTTGTCTTGTATAAGTCAAGACTTTCTGTAGCAATGTGTCCTGACTTGTGGCTGCCTGAACCATTCTTGCAGTTAGTGGTAAAGTACTCACGGCATCCTGTATCATGTGGCTGATATCCGTGTCGGTTGTGATTGAAGCAATGACGGCATCCTCAGGCTCACGTCGACTAGTATCGATTAATCTGGACAGAGCGTCCACTTGCCCACTGGAGTCAGTTGACGGGTACTTCATGTTGAATTCGTATCCCAAGAGCAAGGTGGCCCACCTTTGAAGACGACTGGCTATATATGCCGGAATACCCTTTTGGATCCAAAAATGGCGAGTAGCAGTTTGTGATCGGTCACTAGTGTGAAACGCCGACCGTAAATCATTTTGTGAAATTTCTGAACAGCAAAAACAATAGCGAAGGCTTCCTTCTCAATTTGGCTGTAGTTCTTCTCAGAGAGGGTCAGGGCTCGTGCCGCATGCGCAACGGCCTTTTCTGAACCATCTGGAAAGCGGTGTGAAATGACTGCACCGATTCCATAGCTAGAAGCCTCTGTTGTTAGGATGATCTCCAGATTCGGATTGTAAGGGGTGAGCAACAGATCTGATTTTAGTAGCGATTTCAATTTTTCATATGCCTATTGACACTGCCGGGACCATTTCCATTCGACATCTTTCGTCAGCAAATGATTCAAAGTTTGACGTAAGCGATGCATCGCTGGCGAAAATTGGCCATAGTGACTCACCATTCCGAGGAACGATCTCAGAGTTTTGACATCCGTTGGTTTAGGCAATCTGTCTATCAGCTCAATTTTCTCGGGGTCGGAATGTCGTCCGCGTTCACTGATCACGAATCCCAGGAACTTAACAGACCTCAAGAAGAATTTGCATTTCTCTGCACGCAAACGGTATCCATAATCTTTAATTCGCATCATCACATTATCCAGTCGTTGGAATAGTTCCTCCTGTGTGGTACCCATAATGATGATATCATCCAGATCGGCTGCAGCTCCACTTGCTCCAGTCAACATGGCATCCATAACTCGCTGAAAAATTGCTGGAGCAGTTTTAACGCCAAACGGCAGATGATTGTATTGGTACAGACCACGATGAGTGTAGATCGTGAGAAGCTTTCGTCTTTCAGGTTCAATTTCTAACTGTAAATAAGCATCAGTCAGATCCAAGGTAGCAAAATATTTACCACCATTCAGTTTCGCGAATAGATCGTCAGGAAGTGGGAGTGGGTACTGATGTGTTTGTAATGCATCATTTAAACCAGTTGAAATATCTGTACAGAGGCGAATAGAACCGTTCGGCTTCTTAAGTACGACGATAGGAGCAGCCCATGGTGAGAAATTAATGGGCTCGATCACACCAATTTGCTGCAATCGATCAAGCTCATGCTCAACAAGTACTTGAGATGCATACGGGACCGGTCGAAACACGGGGGTAACATTAGGTAATAAAGTAAGTTTTGCCTGCATCTTGTTGCCATGTCCAAGTTCAGGTTGAAAAACACTGGCATATTTTACCTGTAGCTGTTCGGCAATAGTTTGACGTGGATGAGGTGGTACGGTTGTATGATGTACCATGACGTTCGTTTCGGAACACACATGATTCAATGGCACACTAAGCAAATTCAATCTTTCGATCCAATCAATCCCAAGAAGATTAATGTCAACAACAGAAATTAGGTAGATGGTTCCACAGAGCTTCGGATCCTTAAACTTAACTTCACATGTAAACTCACCATCTAACCTCAGTGGTTCACCGGATGCATTTTGGGCGGTCAACTTTGTGTGCCTGAGTGGTGGTCTACCGAGTCTCATCCATGATGATCGAGAAATTATGGTAATATCCGATGCCGTATCTAGTTGCAACGATATGGGAACATTATTAATTTCAACGGTGAGGTACTTTCGTTTGCCGGCAAGTTCTGTGCAACAGGTCGCGAGAACTACTTTTGTCTTTGCTCCGTTAAACGTCTTTTTGGATTTAGAGTTCGTGTGCAATTTAGGGCCAGACACCGTCCTGGAATTGTAGGTGGTGTGACAATGTGATTCTTTGTGACCAAGGCGTTTGTACTTCTGACAGAGATGTTTCCTATAGGAACAGAAACGTACGAAATGCCATCCACCACAGTTCCAACAGGAAGTTGGAGGTTTCTGGTTGGGGACTGTATGGCTCGCATTTTTACCGCAAACAGCTGTGTGATAAATTTGCGGTTCATTCCTAGGATGAGCATTTTTCAATCATTTTTGTATCGTGTTTTAGATTGATCAGTCTCTGGCACTCAGCAGCAATGTCCTGTAATGTCAAATGAGGTTCCTGTTCTAACTTATGCAGGATGCGTGTGCGTACGTCATCCTCGGCGTGAGACTGAAGACTACAAACAAATATGAGGCTTTTGAACTGATCAGGTGTCATCATACCCAGTTTGAAACGTTTACACTCTCGATTAACAACTGCAGCATGTGTTATGTAGTCATGAGTATCACGTTTGACCAACTTAAAACAATGATAACGAATACTGAACAAGGATGCTTGCTCACCGAAAATAGTCTTCAGTATTGTCACCGTCTCATCGAAGCGAAAGTCTCTGGGGTTCTTTGGCAGCACAAAATTCGTGTGCCGTTCATGTTCGGCCGCACCGAGTTTGCGCAACGACAACCGAACTTTCCATGCATCATCTTGTGCCTCCAATTCAACGCAGAAATTATCTTCGTATTTCTTAAACCAGGATTCAAAAGTTACTCCGTTTGATTCATCAAAAATGAACTCCGTAATGGATGCTGTAACAGCGTCTACTGAGATTCGTGCGCCAACATCTTGGGATTCTGGTTTAATGTTCAATTTCTGTGCGAATAATTCGAACAACTGCCTCTGGGATTTCTCGAGCTGCACCTGCTGTTGATGGAGGAGCCGCTGCATTTGATCAAAAGAGATGGCCATTGTTCAACACCTCCGT
This sequence comes from Dicrocoelium dendriticum, assembly GCA_944474145.2. NCBI lineage: Eukaryota > Metazoa > Platyhelminthes > Trematoda > Plagiorchiida > Dicrocoeliidae > Dicrocoelium > Dicrocoelium dendriticum. The sequence goes on from OX104066.1 coordinate 72,678,908, forward strand.
CGCCAGAAATCTATTGTGTCCTCAGGGCTCGACTTAGTGGCTTCCCAGTTGTACCCCGCGAAATCAGAAGACAACCGCAGAACGAGTAGTATATTGGCGAACACAGAACAGGCCGAGGTTGGATGATAACACACCGATACAGTTCAAATCACGGAAGTGTGCTCGTTTGATTTTATACGTCTCAAAGAAACAAGGGACGTGTGAGTGGCGTGAAACAAGCGATAGTAACAAATGTTCTGCAACATGGAAAAACACTAGTCTGCTTGTAACGGAGACTGTTCTGATGCAAGACACACGGTTCCTTGTGGGAAATCGCGCACTGACCTTTCCGAACAAGTCAATTTGTTTCGTTTCTGTGCGCATTTGACTTTGGTCTGTGTGAAATTCTGTTTTTCCATCCAAGTTACAAGATTTGGCCTGAATCAGTGGCGCTAACTCGACTTGATTCTCAGACAGCGCGATTTTCCTTGGAGCAGGCCGTTCGACACCTAACAAAGGCACTTATTGATTTTATTGTCAACAAACATGTAGACGCTTGTACAAGCTTTTCCTTCGAACTTCTACACGACTCTTTCTATCCACTGTATGGAACGCTGTCAAAAGCGCTATCTGCTTCTTCTAGGCGCTCTAAATTCATACATCTATTTTCATGGGCAGCTTGTTACCACAATTCTACCCTACCATACTTGTCATGATTACCTGTGAATTCAATGAAACTCATTAGTAAGATGCGCAGTTGTTTGCTCGAGTAATACACAAACATTTTGCGTTACACAACTTGTTTTCGTCCATTTAATCTCATGTATTTCGTTTTTCACAGTAATATTGAAAAAAGCTGATAATGTGTGTGTGCCCAGATGCATAAAATGTATTTTGACTTGACTTGAAACAAAGCCCATTAAAATAGTGGACGGGTCTGGGTGGAGCGCGTCTGAATTGCATTGCTTCTGGCAGAATACAATTCCCAATATATGACCTGCCCCGCTTACCTTGGAGTTTTCCATTGAGGGATAAAAAGTGCAGATGGAAATCAATACGGGAATAATATGTGCCGGGACGTCTAGTCTTGTCAGTGATCTACTGACAAGCTTTGAGCATTCGGAAGACATAGATCTCCTTTAGCTGGCGCAGTGACTGTACAAGCACTACTGAACATACTGACGAGTAGAACTGTACGCTTCGGCATGTGTTTCACACCTCCAGGGTGTGAGGTTTTGTTGCTGGATTGGACCCATAAGCCACAAGTTCTAGCTGTCAAAGAATAGCTCATGAAAGTGGTAGGTCCATTTACCTAACTTAGTAGTTGTGTCATCTCTGGTGGTCACATCACCGAACAGGTTACTTCGCATAATCAGAAAACCCACTTGGTTTTCCAAAAGCTGAACCGTCTATGGAGGCGGCAGGACGTATGCAGTTCAATGAGTAGTAGAGTGTATAACTCAGCATGTAATCCATTAAACGCTTGGACGTGTTTGATCATTGGGGCTTACCGAATACTGTTTGCATCTGTTGGGAATACCGGTTGTAAATTGCTAAAGTCCACTAGCTGGTTTCTGGCAAGTAACCTTCTGATGCGTCACTCGGGTGTTTGTTTAAGCTCAGTCTGTTACGTTGGTTCGTTAACTGGCTCCTTCGACGTGCATTATACCCTCTCGCTACACAAAGGTGGACGAAACCGCAAGGTGGCCACTCGATGACGGGGCACAAAAGCTAACATAATTGACTGGTGCATTTGATCAGGCTGGTGTGTGCCATCCTCGTGGATGGAAGCCCGGAGTGGTCCACACCAGTGCTTAGTGGCTATAGAAGACATGATGCAGTTGCGCACGCACTAAATTTCGTGCATTCATTCGATTGTATCGATCTGTTACCTGTTGTTCAATCCCGATTAGTTTCTCGCTTTTCTGTCCTGATTCTCTTTTTTGTATTGTATTCGCATCCAACCTCAATTCTTATTTAGGCGATTAGAATCGTGGCAACGGGATCCACCGCACTTCGGTGCCCAGACCAGAGTTGCTTAACTTAACTGAACTCTCTCACGGTCGCAGTGATCACACGTTTATTGCATCGTTGCTGCGACCCGGATTTGTCTAAACGTTTACTTCCTCTCCCAGCGCCATTTCTTCCGTCATCGTGATTCTTCTGGGTCCCCGTTATCTTTAGCCAAATTATTTATTGATGTTCATGTGGTAGCGAAGCGAAGCATAATATTGCACTTGATGTTGACAACCAAACTCATCTTTTACTCTAAAAGCACTGAACTGGGTTTAAACCGATGGTTGAGAAAGGATTGTGGCGAAGCACACATACTGTTGATTGAGTTCAGCATTGATTGCAGTCACTTAGTTTGCATTACATTATCTGTTGCAATACGGACTGGTTTATCGGTGCATGTGCTTCTCTTTGCCTGCGAAGGCCTGTAGTGCAACACTAAAGAGTTGTAAGCTATTGTCTGAAACAAGTTTTACCGGTAATCCGTGACGAGCTGATTGAAATCTTAGCTTGTTGATGACTGCACCTGTTTTGTCATGGTAACGAGACTGGGTTTGATCGTGCTTCCATGGTATGCCTGCCTAAACGATCCGTTGAGCTGTGCTCTATGGTGTTTCTTACACATTCGGAATCACTCATGCCAGATGGGTCAGTGGTTGTGGTCCAAACAAACTTAATACGTTGCTGCTCCAGTTTGGTGTTTAGAGTGAAAGTGGTTCATTACTACTTAAAGTGGAATCCGCGTACCTCAGAAGCACAATCCCGCTGCCTTGCAGTCAGGTACCTTGGATCAAAGGATTTACTTAGTAATTCCAGTCTTTATCGTGCTTATTCCTAAACGGCGCATCAGTACGCTAGTAAGGCAATATAATGAATACCACTTCAACTATTTGCCTGAGGTCGCATAGATTAATCAGCGGTGCCCCATTTATTGCATCTAGCGGGCGGATGCAGGTGAAGATGCCACTGTTCAAGCCTTTCCAGTCTTGTTATCCCTCTCTTAGGAACATTCGTTCTGATCGCCCCGTTCCATCTTCATCTTTATCCTCCGTGTTTTAACGTTCCTAATTCTTGACCCTCCACCAACTTGTTTTGACAGGCGTTTTTGTGCTGATTTCAATTTAAACACACTTGCGTCTCTTGTGCCCTGTCACTACTCTATTCTCATCCACTCGGACAACTTCATTTCGTCTGCTTTTATTTGGAGCCGTTGATTCTCACTAAGGCTAACGTGCCTCAATGTACGCACTTCGTTACACTTCGAGCAACATGCAGCCCTTTGCCCGAACGCTAAATGCCTCAACAAATGAACATCTGCAGCGTTTTGGAAACCGGGCTGCAAGACTCCAGCCATGTGCTCACTACGATCGCTTACATGAGAGGAGATTGGTGATTTCTCATTGCGCTTCTCCTTATATAGTGCAGCTTCAAGTGCCGGTCAAGTCGGGGTGGGCATCGGTCTGGATTTTTGACTGAAACTGCTCTGGTATATTGGAGGGATTTCAGGATCTGACACAGATGAGTTCGTTATCTTTTCATCCAAGAAACGATTAGTCGCCGACCTTTCTCTGGTCGGCACAACATCATATCCAAAACGCGCATTCCATGATTCAGTGCTAAGAACAAATAAACTTTCCACATATGCACCTGTACCCAAGGTCTCATGACCAAGCTTGCCGAACTGCAGCTTCGTCAAGCATCATACACTTGGGACCTCATATTCGTAACGTAAACTTGGCTGCATTCAGAAATTACCGACGTCAAAGCTGCGATCCCTATTATATCCCTTATACGAAACGATCGCCCCTATAAGGGCGGTGGGGTTATTTTATACTATCGTAATGACCTGCAGTGTGAACCGGTGGACGATCCCAAAACCCTGCTCAGGGACTCGCTTTGGGACAGTCTGCGACTAAAGCGCAACAACACATGCCTTTTGGTAGTCATTTATCGTCCCCCAATGTCACCCCAGAGATGGACTCCCGCGTGACCTTAGTATTGGGGAAAGTACTTTGATGATACAGCCATGTTCTCATCTCCGGCGACTTCAGTGTTCAAGATTTGGAAATTTCTGCTTCTTCCAATGAACAATCCAAGGTATACCTGAAAGAGGTTATTGCAAGGCTCCACTTTTTATCCGCGTCAGAACCGGTAATAAGCCATCTGCGCATGACTTGGTGCTCACGAACGAAGCGCTCATGATTGAGAGACAAAAGGCGGGACCTTTAACTCGGCTACTGTCGCTCATCCCCAAAACATCGTGTTTTGCGCTATCTACTGCAAACGTATCAATTTTATTCAAATCTTTTGATTAATTATTTGGCAGGACAATTTCAAGGTCAATGAGGTTGCTCAACTCACTGATTCTTAGAAAAAGTATCCGAGACACAGCGCAAAACTCGCGGTTTGCTGCTTTTATCCAGTTGAAAGGTGTTATCAATAAACGTTTTAACAAACGTTGGCCTGATCAACTGGAAGAAGAATCTTATAATTCCTTCAAGCAATGTGTGGTCGTTGCTCAAATATTCGGGACGGTTTACTTAAGTGACATCTGTGCACTCTCTACCCATACTGTTTCACAATTGTAACATGCTCCTCTTTACTCATAATGTTTATATCCTATTCGTAGTAAATAGTGTACAATGTTGAAAATGCATCCATCTGAGTGCATAAAGCTTTTCTTGACTTGACTTGATGGAGAGCCCTCTTGGGCGGAGTGATCATGTAACAATCCGTTACGACTACGTGTATTATGCGGCATACCCACAGGAACATTTTGACTTCTTTCGTACAATCACACGCCGCGACACACTCACAGAACTTGTTGGGGATGCCATTTGGGATCATTCGGACCATTGCTCCATTGATACTGCATGAACAGTTTGTTGGTAAGATCAGCGACCTGTTTACATCGGCATCGGTAAACAGGCCCATTCGTTCTACAAGAGCATTAGGAGCAGAAACCAAAAACGCGTAGCGTTAGGAGACTCAGCGTGATATGTGTACAGGGCAAACCCTAATCCGGACAACTGGAACAATGGATTTATCATGGATGTAAAAGCAGACGCGTAACAGTTTCTCATAGATTGAAAGTGAGATCAAAATGGATGTATCAAAAGGATACTCGTAGTCGTGGAATTTCTGCAAATTTCTAGTATGCATAGTGTTTGCTCAAGTTGTTACGTATCCCAGTAACTTGAGTTAACGCATATAACACGGGTGGTGTAATGTATCATCAAGTCGCATTTTGGATTCGGACGACGTAAGAGCGGATATGACAAAATGCGGAAGTACGTTCCACGGATGTGATACACCAAAAAGAGAAAAGTTCTGGTGGTCTTCCAACTGACTATACTGTGTCGCTAACTTCAAATGGTGGCCTTTCATTGTGGTGTTTTGGCTGAGTTTGAATAAGGTTGGCATAGGTGGCCGGGATCATTAAAGATCTGATACACAACTATGAGACCACCTCACTGAAGACGATATGGTTCACAAAATACCCCGAGGGTCTTTAGTCTTAGCTGGCAATGGAGGTGAAGCAAGCCTTTCTCATTTTTATCGCCCTCCGTTGTAGCTTCTCAAAAGCAGTGACGTCACGTTTTTGCCAGGGCTGCGAAATTTGGATGGCGTGTTCAACGTGTGGTCTCATGTAACCATTGAGCATTTGCGAAAAGAAGGTAGAAACAGATCGGTCAAGCGCCCTGCACAGTAGGCCCAAGTGTTGGTCGGCTTTTTCCACTGCCTTCTCAGCCTGCTTTGAACATCTGAGATCGTCCTGAAAGAGCACCCCAAGATCACATCCATGAAAAGCGCACTGCAGGACGTGTTCTCCCAGTCGATAATGATAGGTACTCTAGTGGCACATGCTCATTATTTTGTAGTTGGCAGGCTTAAACTCAAGCATGTTCTGAGTCAACCACTTGTAAGGGCTGTTGAGAAGACCTTAGAGTGCAATTTGTCGTCTACTCTTTTGATTGCCCGCCAAAACTTGAGCTCCTCCGCAAAGAATTGTAAGTTCGACGTCAACACTCCCACGAAGTCTTTTATGAACACGAGAAATAACCGTGGTCCTAGTACCGAGCATTAAGGGACGTCAGAGTGAACCTCTATTGAGTCGGACAGGGTTCTACGAACCCGCGCATTAAAGGGCCTTTGGAGTAGGAATGAGTGAAGCCAACCTAGGCTAGGGACAGTTATCCCGTATCTCCGAAGCTTGTGAAGAGGAATCAGATGACCAAGTCGATCAAATGCCTTAGGGAAACTGCGTTAAACGGCGTCGACTTCTGCCGCAGCATCGACAGATTAAGTCCAGCTATCATGGGCTAACAAAAAATTCGTGGTACATGAGCGGTTTTCTGGAATCCATGTCCCACTTGCATGCTCATATGGTATGGCGGCATCCGTATCCGGATTTGCCTGTCACTGTGGCCTCCAAGGGGACTGCCACAGGACGCCTGCGCCTACAAAGGCGACCATGGGCGGCTTGCGCTTAACCACCCACAGTTCCACGCACACACCCCATATCCGGTGTAAACCAGAAGGAATAAGACCGGAACGCATGTGGATGGGAGCCACGTTTCATCAACATAGCCGGCCCACGCTACTTCAACAAGCATAGCAGAAACATTCCGGCCTAATTGGGAAATCCTGCACACCAGACATACACATGGCGGTGGCTGGACCGTAACCCGTTCTGCACAGGATGGAACCACACTTTGAGCCTAGCACTGTCACGAAGACCGTACACCCCGTCCCCTCCAGCAACGACCAACTGTCTCCTGGAGCCAGTATGGACGAGATAGTGGGTGCACATCAGGCGCTGACACACCAGGGAGCTCAAACAACGTCTACTTCTGAAATGCAAGATTATTCAGCACACAGGCAAACGTACCACATACGCCGCCTTAGTGGCCTGGATTAATGAATCGAATGGGAGCGTATGCATCGTGCTTCTCTTCCGCGTGCCATAATGCCTTCTCTTGCATCTGAGCAATCGCCCTTTATAGCAATCCACGGAATTCGCACTGATCAACGTGGCTTTGGATTCGCAACACCTGAAATCAAAATGAGTTTGACATAAACGCACCTTCGTCAGTTTCTGGTACTGTTATTTTCTGTTTGCTCGAGTGCCGCTTCCATGCACTAAGTTGTCCGTACAAAAGCCTATGAGTATACTCGTCGAATTCACTCGGTATACATATATACATCGATTGGCGTCATCTGTGTGCAGTGGCAGTTCGAATACAACATATGCACATGCGAATATCTAAACTTAAGTGTGATCTGTCAAAAGCTGGATAGAGACAAATTAGACCTCTTGATCAATGGTGCGACAAACGTGTATGGGTTTCGTTTGGAGGTCAGGCTAACAGCCACTTTTGCAGGCATGACAATAAGTACCCAATACCAAGTGTTGATGTTTTCTTCAACATTTGGACGCGACAGCCTTAAATCTTGGACATCCATATTTGAAGGAACCCGACATAACAATAGTGAAGCAACTGCTAGGTAGAATGATAAATAAACAAGCGGTAAAATAAAATAATGTGCACTTAGGTGTCGCCGTCTATATGTGCATTCTAATTTGTGTAGCTGATGGGGGCGATCGCACAGCATGCGAATGCGATGGAGTGTCCACTTCTGATTCTCTGTGTCTCCGACCGGTTCGGTCATCTGCTGCCCGAGGTATGTGCAGTTACTCAAATAACGATTGATGCGCAACCTTTGATATTGACAGGTGACATCAAGCAAGTCCCGCTGCCCATTGTCCAATATGCAACCTTCCAAACAGTGTTCGCACTGTTTTGCAAATGTCCAAGTAAACCGTTTGTACATACCGACGTGTACTCTGCTATGGCCATATGTAGTAACAATCTGTATCGTACATCTCGGCTACAGCTATTCGGTGCTCATAAAACGATTGTCGCTATGCTTAGCTTCCCTTCCGATGTAATATACTAAGACACTGAGGTACCATTCCCATTGGGTTTAACCTTTTACTTAGTCCATCCAAAAGACTGGCCATGTGCAATGCAACTTCTGGAGGGCGTCTCTGCGTTTCCGCTTTCCATCCGCTTATTACGTGCATTTTCATAAGCCCCGGTAAATTCAGTATGGCTGATGAACAACTGGAAATATGACTATGCTCGCTCTCATCACTAACCTACGGAGTGGAACATGAACTGGCGTTATCGTAATAATCGCTAGTCGGTTAATTGTCGGGAGTGTTCAGTTGCCACAGAATTTCCAGGGAAATTTCTCTGCGAATGCATAGTCCAACTTGGTCGCACGAGTGACAATCGTTAAACATTGTGTTCCAAATGTCAAACTTTACATTTTAGACGTACTGTAAGCGGCCAGGCGCTGGTAACCTTTTGATTCAGGCTTATGCAACGAACTGGAAACATGCTCAATAATTTGCCATCCTAGCATTGATCCGTATCAAGCACACAATACGCATTGCAGATTAATGGTTTAGTCCATCCACGAGCATGATGATATACCACCTTTCTAACTACCCCAAAGGTGTATCTGCAACGACAGATTCCATGACTTTAGCAAGTACGGGATGAGGAGCAATCGGGAGTTGGTTTACGGGCACTGCACGATTGCCTCATTTGTAAATGAAAGTGACTAACCCACGCTTCCACATTGTTGGGACCTGCATTTTGTTGTGAGAGCGCTGGAAAATCTGAGCTAGTGGTTCAGCCAAGCTCGTGGCAGCTATCATAGATGACTTGGGACGTATAGCAACTTGAATAAGTGAACTATACTCGCGTAGTGACCGTAGTCGTTTCAGCACATCCGCGGCTGTGAAGGAGATGGGGCTAAGTCCTGGTGATGTGATATGTGTGAGAGAGATATGGAATGTGGTTGCGTTTTGGAAAGTACAAACGAACTCATGTCTAGAAGCATTAGCTACTTCCTGGACATTTCGCGCTTGGCCACTGACATTGTTTAGAGGTGGGATGCCAAGCTACGGTTTGCGAAGTTTATTAACATGCCTGTGAAGTAGCTTAGGATTGCAGCGGAACTTTTTCGTCAAACTCTGTTGGTGTTTCACTTTATCTTCTAGAGCCAGGTTAACACAGTAATTTCGCTCAGTTATGTAGGCAATCCAGTTTCCGGTGTTTGGATCGGATTCGTATGCTTTCTAAAGTGAAACTGTCATGGTCCTGCGTTTCCGCGTCCTGCTTCCAGGAAAGACTTTACTTTTTCAAGTTAACGGCCTTAGTCTCTGACCCGTTTGCTACTAAGGTGTTTAACTGACTGACGAACTATCCCCTAGCGATATCAGAGGCTTGTTCCGCTAGAAACGATCAATCCGTGATCTTAATTTCGGATAAACTGCTGTGGGGTGTTATCATGCGGACCACTTCGACTTCCCTGTCAGACTGCTCAGCGTAGCAGACGTAGTGGAAAAGCAGCGTTACATGATCACTACGTCCCATGAGGCTACACACTGTCACCGTGTCAACCATAATTTCCTCCTTGATGAAGACGAGGTCCAAAATCACCGGTTCGTCCCCCGTTCTGAATTTCGTAGGGGAAGTAACATGGTTATGTAGTGGTAGATTGGCTATTGCTTATTGTAGTTTGGGGTTAAACTGCTTTCCAGCTGTTGCCGGAACATCAAGCGTGTGCAACTTGAAGTCTTTTATGAGAACGTGAGAGTTAGGCAGAGGCAGAACCGTTTTTAGTGCAGATGATAGACGGTCGTTCATTTCCAGAGTGGACATGGGAGGACGGTATACAAGGGCAATTAAACATGTATCACCATGTCTAGTTGCAGACGACATCACAGTGAGTCCGCAACTTGAAGCTGTGGATAGTTAACGAATTGGAAATGTAGACCACTGCGGTAGTTCAAAATTACGCCACCTCCCCTAATACGTCGATCTTTACATAGGACGGACATACCAGGTAGAGCGATCTCCGCCTCTGTGATTTCATCATTCAGCTAAGTCTCAGTTATCATTATCAGGTCCATAGACATCGATGGGTGGTGAGATTGAAGCTCGGATAATTCGTTGCAGAGGCCCTGAGCTTTGGTGTGTATACAACAAAGTCCTTCGAAAGTCAGAAGTGTATCTGTGGGTACGAATGACAAGTCCGAGTAGCCGCCGACCCTTGTGAAGTCGGCAACTAATCGTACTTTTTTGGTGGATTGCCGACATTGGGCTATAAACCCCTTTATATTTGCTGGTATAATGATCACAGGATGAAGTTCTGGTTTCAGTAAGCATTGTGAAAGTCGTTCCCGCTTCAACAGTTGATGGTGCACCGCAGTCGTCTGCTTTGAAACTATGTCATACTGGACTCACTGTCGAAGTACGGTGACTCTGCTCCCACTCAGTCATCTGAGGTCTGAGGTTGAACGCTGTTATTCGCAGACCTGATGGAAGCTTCTTACTCCACTTACCCCACTTTTCGAGTGAACTTTCCGCCATGTGGTTAAACTGGGCCACAACTTTCATCACTTTGCGGCCACACTTTTCCTACTTCGAGAATGAGTGTGTTCTTCTGATGGATTTGGCCATCACGTTATGGAGTGACAGCGCTTGACGGAAGTAACGCCGTTCTTCCTAATCATGCGCTTGTGGTTTACGGTCATCAGATGCCTGAAGCTCCATTACACGATGCATAAAGATAAACTTTTCATCGTTTCCATGGTGGTAGTCATCAGGTTCCTGGTTTCTTTTGGCGCTCGCTCCAAGGAACATCAGAAACTACCCGAATGTCGCAGGAGTCAGTCTGAAGGCGGACAGCTGACAAAAGTACCGCATCAATATCGTTTGCTGATTGTAGTGTCACACATAACGATCCTGGTTTCCTATAGTAGGTCGGGTTTGAGTGCCGTACAATGCGTACCATGCTAGCCGGTTTAGCTTGGACGCCTATTAGTAGACATATGGAATTCCACTGTGTTTGGTCGTCCAGTAGTGTGTCTTTACTGGATTTGGCGCTAGGTTCAGTAACACTCGGACGAACAATTGTCAACTATTCATGGGCTAATCTTGAACTAACCGGTTTCTGAGGACATGGGATTTGAATCTTTGGGTGAGTGCCACGCGCGTGTGTTGCATTTGTAGCACCCTGTTCGATCGCGTCAGGTGCAGCCATAGAACTTACTCCTGGTGCTTTGTCAGTAGCAAAGGACGCTTATGTAATCACGTCTACAGAAGTAGCCGGTGACTTCGCGTGCTTCGGCATAGCATACTCCACAGAGTTGTTCTCATGCCATATGGACTGGGCTAGGATTGGAGTCACCGTAGTAGGCGGATCTGGGTTGCGTGCCTGGTTCCCAATTGAAGCTGTTTGTATCTCTAGCTTTACAGATTTACCATTACTTCTGGTTCGGTCACTGTGTTTAGATATGGAGTCTTGGGTACCAATCCCGGTTGTGGCCGAAACCAGGAGGGCAGCATTTATTAAGCTTAGATTCCTCGACCATCGCCACCACGTTATCGCAGTTCGTCGCCAAAATAGCTATGCATCTAATAAGGGGGACAGCCATACAACCACACCAGAACCAAAAAGTTCCTGTTTTATTATTCTTCATTTCCTTCGCATTAAAAGAATTACAGTTGGTGTGATAAGATGTGTTGCATCCAGAGCACAAAATACCTAATTGAACCGTTTTCCCGCAGCGGCAGGTGCTGCTCAGCTGTCTTGCTACTCTTCGTCATCAATTTGACTTCGTTTCTCGTCATATTCACGGTTGCTTGTGGGGATGGTATGTTAGATTACTGTTCTGGGGGCCTAAGCACGTCGTCACGTCCGTGCGCTGAAGGCTAGGTAGCATGGTGATAATGCGGTGATATCTCTAGGCCTTCGCTGTCGAGTCGGAAGGTTGCGTTTGTGTCTGCGTTACAGTCTCACTATGGTGTGGTTACTGGATTTTCGTGGCTTGGTCTATTGATCACAAAACGGATTTGCCTAGTGGTGGTAGTGTAGTTGATCGACGCAGTGTTGGGCTGGAACGGGTCAGAGCTGTTTAAATGTTCTATCAACTGAGACCAAACTTGAAGTTTGACGCCTAAAATTACGCAATCTCTGCGAATGGGTATAGGTGAAACACTGCCAGGAGTTTAAAAATCCAGGTAAATGTAGGACGCGAGAAAGTGCTATCCCGAGGTAGAGCTTGTACAATCAAGTCGAATGGGTTTAGATCCAGTGGTGTGCGACAAAATGTCAAGGCTAAACACAGTGCACAAGTGAGTGATTGGCAAGCTCCTCCATTCAAGTTCACACTTTGGAGCTACTATGTAGTGCAACGGAATCAATGCACCACATTTGTACGTGAGGAAAAATTATCAAGTCAGCAAAGTCTGACAGAAAGGTTTTGTTCTGACAGGTTTGAATTTACAGCGTAGTGTTCCCCCACTTAGTTTAGCAAATGGATGCGCTCAAACTGCCTTGGATGCCGCCAAGGTTCTACGGCTGCAACATGATTTAATATTTCGACGTGTCACCAGCATATGTCACATACCAGTTTCATTCCCCCAGACACCAGTATTCACTCACGTCACTTTTCGTTCAGCGACCGTTTTGAGAAAGCTGCTATCGTTTCGTACCCATAGTTCCCCCGGTGTTGACATCATTCTCCTGAAACACTTCTGGTGGCAATTAAGAGGATAGCTTATTCATTAGCTCGATTTTTCCAAAGATGCATGGATGCACAGCATGTCCCCAACATATGGAAGCAGGGTATCAGCACCCCAATTTTAAGGGGTGGTAGCCGTTTGCAGTCCGTCAACTATCGCTCATTCTACACCCGGTGCTCTCAAACGTGATAGAGTCGATCATAGCTGAGGTTCTAGTGGGCTACTTTGAACGGTGTAATCTAACAGCACAGGAACAACACGGATTCCGTCAGCATCGGTCATGTACTACCAGTCTCCTGACTGCGTGTGGCAGTTGGACTGAAACAGCCCATAGTGGGACCGGCATTGATGTCATTCACTACGAATGTTCTAAAGCTTTAAACCGATTAGGTCACCATATCCTTCTTTAAAAGCTGCAAACGTACGAAATTGGGGACGCTGCTATTGGACGGAGCGGAAATTTTATCCTTCATCCTCGGATACGGGTTGGGGTTAGGGGGTGATTTTCTAACTCTATTGACATGGACTGCGGTGTCCCACATGGATCGGTGTTGGGGCTGCGCCTATTCCTGATCTTCATCAAAGGCGTCGGGCATGCTATCGGATCGAATATTCCGCATTTTTCCGATGACATCAAGATATGACGGGCGATCGGTTCTTGGGACGATCACGACGTGCTGCAAAAGGACTTAGACCGTGCCTTTGAATGGTCAATGACAAATCCACTTCCGTGCAACGCGCACGAACGCAGAACTGCACACGTACGCCACGAGCCCACTTATGTATATAAGGCTGGACACTGTAGGCTAAAAACCACCTCACAGGTGCACAATCTTGGTGTGATAGTGCAAGACTACCTCGGCTGTCCGGCGCAGCCCTTGTAAGCGTCTAAAACCGCTAACAAACATGTTGGTCTCTTACGGAGGGCGTTTGGGAGGTTCGAACCACCCAACTGCCCCCAAATTCTCAACGTGTATTTGGGGACATTTGTGGAGTACGCGACTCAGGTCTGGCAAGGGAGCTGGTATTCTGGTTTCATAACAGCTCTTTGAACATGGTTGAAGTTCACTGGTCGATTGTTCTACAGACGTTAATAGTATCAGATTTGTCTCCGTGTAGCAAACCCATCAGTCAGTTTATACGATTGTCTTGTACACAGCCTCTCGAATTTCTGATTACGCATTTGCCTATTCCAGCAAGAGGGTAACATAGAGAGACTCGCAAAGGCCTCATCATAACACTGAGGGGAGACCGCGGAGCATGCTGGTCTCATCATATGTTAGATCTTTATACAACAGCTGTTCTAGGCAACCATTGAAAGCAGTTGCATTTGATACGGGAGGCAAACAACACTGAACCTTTTGACAACGAGACGGTATGCGATGAGAGTGGACAGCCCATCCACAGTCTGTCAAGAAACTTTAAGATTTTGACTGTGCAGTTCGGGAGGTAGTTCATTAGGCCGAAACTACCAAATTCACTGCCGGCCAGTGATCGCGCTGCCCCATGGGCGGTCCATTTGGATTCGCTTTCTCGCGCACTAGTGTTGTAACGCTTGCCTGCCTCTACTCTAGCTGCTCGCTACTCCACAAGCCCAACCCGGGAAAACCAGAAGACCAAAGAATTCTAGACGGAATGATATATTAGGGGCAGAGGATGGTCTACTTAGAATTGTGTCTGTTGTCGTGCCGTACCAACTCAACTCTGTTCGCCTTGGGGTCAACTTTCACCCATTGTGGTCTTCTCTGCTTCCGGGTTGGCCTTCATTGTGTGTCTTCTGGTGCTTGTAGATTCTGTTGTGGTCCACGTAGTCGCTCAGCTTCGTCTTCTAAACCAGACGTCTCTAGCAAGGTGTCCTACGGTAAGGACGGCGGCTCTGGGAAACTTTGAATCTTGCCATACTTCGGCCTCAGCTGATTCGCGGGCCTGGCCCACTTCTAATTTCCTATCGTTAGCTTGTAGATGAGACGACCATTTCTGCCAAGCACCCTTCCTGTAGACCACCTTCCCGGTCCTCGAAATTCTCGCGCGTACACCATGTCACCAATTTTGAAATGACGGACCCTGTCAGTCCGTTTTTCTTCTACATGACAATTGCAGTACTTTTCTTTCTTTGAGATCAGCACAGGGCACCTTGGGATGTAAAGTGGTTTTGAGTTTTGTTTGAGGCGCAGAGCAGCACTGGTCATGCTGCATCATGCGAGACAGGGTTGAAGCATTGCGTCGTCGCGTCTTTTATCATCGTTATTTAACTTCGTTCCACCGGGCTTGATATCGATGGCTGCAACAGCTGGTTGAATTGAGGTGGCTGGCTTACACTGTTTAATGGCCGAGCAAGCAATTTCAACTCTTCCATCCAGTCGCATCCCGGCTAATCTAACCACGGTCGGTCTGTCACGAAACACGTTGTGGGAATTAGTTGGCCCCGGACTTTGACTTCAGAGTCCAATTCACCAAGCAATTTTAACGTACCATCTGAAGCATTCCGTGCCTTATGGGCTATTTGTGCCAACGTCGGCCACCCTAGCCTGCGCCAAATGCCGTGAGAGATCAGAGTGATGTCTGAAAAAGAATCAAGTTGTGTTTGACCTGCCTGCCATTGATTTATACCATGTTGTCTTTAAGCTTGCTGGCGGCATCAACCTTGGAAGTCACGGTAATCGCTCTGATCCCATCCGGCCATCTGAAAGGTGTGGCATTGTTGCGCCTCATCCTCGTCAAGGTCGGACCAATTGCTTGACAACACGACACTTTATGACCTCTTCTGACACCTCGGTTGCAAATGTGATTTCTAGATAGATAGTGCCAAACAAAATGAAATTCTCTACAAAACCAACAAGCAGAGGGAAGGTTGGAATGTGATGGACTCACGTGAGTGGCTGCTTTTTAAGGAGTTGGGTTGACTGCGCAAATGAGTTCATGCTCGTTTGTATTGGACACTTGTTGAATCACTGATGTATCCTGCTCCAGGTTCGTCATTCTTTGATACTCACCAGTCACTTGCTGCAATGTGTCATCAGGATTCGGTTCAATCTTGCTTAGTATTCTTGTTTGTATATCTGCATGTTGGGCTGTTTGTAGGCCTCAAACGTAAAGGAGCCACTTGTACTGATCACCGGACATCTTGGGAAACTGTGCTCGTTTGCACTCCCGATTCACACGGCTTGCATAGCTCACCCAATCATCGTCTTCTTCCTAAGTCATTGTCAGTCACTTATAACGAATGTTGAACAGCTCCTCTTAAGGAGAATTAACTTTGTGTACTTTTCGTATTCAGTAGTACCCAGCTAGCGAAGCATAAGGCGAATTTCTTTCTCCATTGAGATCTTGACAAATTCGACCCGGCACTTATTTTCATACTTGTGGAACCAGGAAGCGAACGTTGCATCGGCATCAAGATCATAATGAAACTCACCGACTTACCGTATCAGTGTTTCTTGAAAGGGGACACTTTCACTTGCCCGTGAGCCTGAGCTTGATTATATCCACAACTTCTGCGTCAACATTGCAATAAGCTTGGCCTGCGACGTTTCGAACTGTATTTGCTGTTGGTACAAAAATGTCTGCAATTGTTAAAAACTGACTGAAATTTCTGGGTTTGATTGAAACTTCCGTCGCTGCCCTTTCCTCGACTCACTAAAACTCCAGCCCAGCCGAGGAAGAAAGGAAACACCGAGGCCTGCTAGATCAAAGGATGTATTATGTGCAAAGGATGGTTAACTTTATAGGTCACATGCGTCCATTTTATACTGGGTTTTACTTGGGTGATTCACGCTACTTCTCTAGACAGCTTCAGACCTGGTCGCGGCATTCACTGCCTGACTGTACTTACCAGCACATCCGCACCAAAGCAACCCTTACGGCGTTGGTGAACTGGCTCCAGCAACTGCTCTGGATTGCGTGGCAACCTGTGTGGTGGATTGCGAACTTAGTGGGTCATCTTCCCGCGTGAGCTACCGGAAGCCCAGCTAGTGTCCCGAAAACGTATCAAGTCGTTCTTTCGTTGTGCTCACCTACTAACTGGTCAAACTTTAGACGGCACTACGGCGGAGCCAAATGAACTTCCTCCAGCCCCCTACCAATTTGAAAGCCAACATTTTATATGTCGTTTTATATGATATGTGTGACTATTATCAAGTCACTTTGCACACGTAGACTGGGAAGACTAAGAACCGTCCTTTAATATCTCCGGTTGCGTGAGACTAGGATACCGGTCGTCATTGTTCCTTTTTGACTTCGCCATTGACGGAGTGATTTTAACTACGTTCACTGGCCACGAATTGGATGGATGGAACTGCTCCAAGGAGTGTAACTATTTTGACTTGTAGTATGCTGACGATATTACCCTATTCTGTGACAGTTCACGAAAGTATAAAGCAGCACTGGAGAGATTAGCCATAGCTCTCAACTGCATCGGACTCGTTTTCGCACTGTAAATGCGAAAGTCTCCTACACAAGTGGCAGAGAGCTGACACTCGTTGGTGATCAGCCAGAATTTGTTCACAAATGCACTTATTTGGGCAGCTTTATCAACGTCTGTGAAACAGCTGAAATCATGGACCGCATAGCAAAACTTGAGGTGATTTTCCAGTGACCACCATCACTTATACCAGCGATTTAAAGGGTAGAGTCTACAATGCACTTGACCCTTCAGCTCTACTATGTGGTTGTGAATCATGGCCAATCAAACCGGTAGACGGAGACAGGTTAGTTTCGTTAGACCGCTTAAATCTCTAAAGCTTGGCTCACATCTATTTGGAACACCGCGTGAATAATAAACATCTTCGGCGTCTTGTTTATGGCGCAAGAAAAGCGAGTGAACCACTCAGCACCAATATTTCACGCACCAGGCTTTGTTGTCTGCGCCGAGTGTACTCATGTCAACCTACCGACTTCCGCGGTGCAAAGCTTTTGTGTGACCGCGGTCTGGATGGAAGAAGAGGAGGACAGACAAAGCGATGGTTTGAACAAGTGGATTAAATGCCTACATTTCGAAGTTAATTCCGGCTATAGATTCTCGACCCAACTGTAGTCCGAAAGATGATGAACACCTGTGGTTGGAGACACTTGTCGACAGGATGATGAACCGGCACCTGTAGCATTTCGGTTCTGAATTTACAACTCATGGTCTATCCCGCCTAGCCTGCCCTCCACAACGATCTCAACGCCAATGAATAAGACAAAAAAGACAAATAAATGTTTTTTGTTTGATTTTCCTTTTCTCTTTTTTACTGCTATTAAGTGATGTGTTTCGCGGCACTATTGCTTAGAGGTTTTTCACTCCTAGGGTATGTAGCCTGAATGAATGATGACCCTTCTGTGCTGGAAGCTGTGGCTGGATGAATTGCGAAATAATAACTAGAGTAGCCAACCATATTTTGCTAATACTTCTCGCTGTCACAGAATAGATCCACCGCCACCTTCTACTGCGTCTATCTGGGAGAGTAGGCTGTATCAATGGTTACTCGGTCTGCGGAGGACTGCTAGGCGAAATTCTAGTCCTGAAGCAAATACAAAATTAGTCGAAAGCTCACAGTTGAATAGCAGTTAGGCAACTGTGTAGTATAAGGCCCTCCTGGGTTACCATCTGGCAGAAGCTGACTGATGATTCAAAGATGAATGCCCGACCACTGGACAGGACGGGAAACTAGCGCACACACAAAGAGAACTGTATGGTGTCAGCACGACACGAGCGTGTTCTTTGGTGTGCATTCAAGATTCCCTACTTTAAACGTGTGACATAAAATGGTCCGCAACGTAATTGATCAAAATAAATGCAATATGAGGGGTTCAAAACCGCTACAGGTCTACCGATTTGCTTGTGAACAGCACCCTGTGCAGTTTTAAACGTTAAGCTGGATATCGGCTGTCTTCTCTGGCCCGAACATAAATAAATAAATAAATAAATAAAGCTTTTATTCTCGACAGGGCGAGGCACGCCTTTACAGGCATGATCATTTTGACAAAACAATGCGTGATCAAGAATGTGCAAAAACCCGATATGTTTACCATAAGAGTGCTTGTTTTGCAGGGGGTATGTAAGTGTGTAATTGTGTGTGTGTTTATGTAGCTGTGCAGTTTGCGATTGTAACTGTGCTGCTCCATTCTTGAATGATTGCTATCGTCAGCAATGTGCGAGTAGAAGACTGGTGTCCGTGGGTTGGAAAGGATTATCCAGATATCCACGGGGCAGTGACTTTATTTTGTGGCGAGCCACGACCGCCACGTCACAGTGTCGTTAAGCAGACATTTGTGGCTTTTTATAGGGGGAACGCTTGCCACGCGAAAACCCACCACGTCCTGGAACACTGCGGCCGAACTATTAGCTGGAACGGATTAAACCCGAACCACCTAGCTGGCACCACGAGGAGGTTGTTGGGCTAACCAGGCTGCTTACTGCTTTGCAAGATCTGTTGTTAAAACACAGTTGGGTTCTGCTATTGTTGAAGTTTTTTACAGACGCATCGAGCTATAATTATACAATTTTACTTGAACATTAAGCAGTCGTACATGATGAATTCATCCTGCAAAGAAGTCACTCAGATTGTTGCAACATTTTGAGCTTTTCACTTTTAATGCTCTGTTCGGTTACATCTCGTCACACAACAGTAACTTTACACTAGTTCGTTTTAAATGTATGGGGAAGGGGGCCATCCCGATTCGTCTCAACCACCCCGTTGTGTGTGCATAAACAATTCGCCAAGACTTTGGCTTTACGATGGCCAACTGTCGCATTGGCAGCTACCGTGTAAACAAACTACATCCATTTTGATTATCATGACATCTTCGTTTTCTAGTTACTTAATCCACCTTTCTTATCGTCACTATGCAAATGTGTTATATTTGGCCTGAGGATGAGTCACCGGAAACAAGCTTGTTTACTAGCCTATCTGTTCTATCGTGCAACAAAAATGATTCGCACTGAAATCACTTATGGACTTGCAGAAGGCTGCAAGTGTATTGAAGTAGAACCGGTGTGTTCTCAATGTTTCAGCTTTTCCGAAGCAAGGCAGTGCAACAATTTCCCAGATACCATTTGATTCTTTACCACTTGTAACATTGCATCACTCGGGCAGTGTTCATAGTCTATCGCGACAGCAGAACAGTTTACTATCTGCATTCAAATTTTGACTAAACGTGAAAGTCGTTACATTGGAGGCAACAGTAACGGGATTTCTGTCGGGTACGTTTACTTCAATTCTTCCTGCAAATACGAATGAAGGGGTCTGGGTTCTCGCAGAAATTTACTGTCAGATTTGTGTGGAATCCCAAATCAATTCGATATTACAATACATAAAAGTACTCCCAATTCCATTTTTCCTTTACTCTTATTAATTATGACACCGAAAACTCATTCAGAAGCGGTTAAACAAGATCAACCTGCATGGTTCGGACTCCATGATTGTCAAATGGCAAATAGTACAGATTGTTTATGTACTGATTCCTCTGTAGAATTAAATTTTGCTCCAGAACAGTATTGTTATCCAACGTCGACTCATGACCATATCTTCATGATGCTTAACAGCGGAACTTGATTCGTCAAGCTGGATCTAGTGGATGTCTACCTGTAATTCGTAGTATCCCAGCATTTTGCGAACTGTTAGCCATCAACACGCACCGTGCTTTGTTTCAGCACAGTTGCCTATCGTCCGGAGTCAAATCAGCTTCTGCTATTTTTCAACAATTAACGGATTCTTCGATGTACGGCATAACCGGTGCGGCAGTGTATCTCGAAGTTATCGTTATAAGGGGTCGCACAACTGAGGAGCTACGCGGAAGGTCCAAGGAGATTTTACATAGAGTTGTGTAACGAGAGTTTGGGTTGTAACCGGTTAAATGTCAGTTATTCCTCTCAGGAATAAAATGTATCGGTTCCATTATCGACAAAATTCGCCGCTCTCCTTACCCAGAAAATGAGCGTGTCGTCCAGGAGATATCCGTTCAGTATGAGGTGCCGTGGTTCAGTAGTGTTAAACTGTGCAATTAGGTAAGGCTTAAAAACTAATTTCGTGCCCACCACGGCTGATGAAAAAGACCTGCCGTTTGAAATACTTCTAGACACACACAAACTTTCGCCGAACCCATTGACAGAAGTGCCACGTACACAGCCAGATCGGACCTCCCTGCAATCCAGAACATGGGCAGGCGCGAGAATCCGTCTAAGAGTGGCCTGTCGGCTGGATGTACTTTGTCAAAAGTACTAGCTTTCACAAGGTAGGAGATACTGGGAAAACACTAGACTTTTCGAGTGTCACACAGTGGTCAACTAAAGTGTGGATTTAGTACTTACCACAGTTTTGATTTCTCGAAAGCGCGCACAAGTCCGTTCGGGTCTCAGGCCGGGGCTGTGATTGGCATTTCCCACAAGGCCACTATAAGACCTATAAATAGCGACGACTTTTTTATTGGTTGTCCCCTGAGTTGGCATCATAACAGATCTTGGTCCGAGTTTGTGTATACTTCATTTGTGTGTTTATGTGACTTAAAGTTGAATTTTGTGTTTATACGTGATGTTAATCGTCATTCCTTTATGAGCTCTCAGTCTCTGTGTATGTTCGTTCAGCACTGTAGTAGTGGACGTTGGGTCTTTGTCACGAAATATCCACTCAGTCCAAACATATGATTTAAGGATACTTGCAGAACGATGGACTTTATTCATGCCATCCTGTAGAGAGGATAGTTTCATCCTAAAATACACGTCCATCGTCCAGGTCTATCAAGCGTAGAAACAATACAGAAAATGCCTCTGCAGACATTCGCGCAATCACTACGATCTGTCTGCGGTGTCGTCATTTAGTGCAGGTCCTTTCTGCCCAAAACGCATCGTCTGCGTGTCCACCTTAGCAAGTCATGGGAGAAAGACCACACAGGTACTTGAACGCAAATATGTAGGAGCGTCTTATAAGACTGAAATCCTTGTTGTCACTGAATGTACTGTTAACGCATTCTGAGCCCTCTAAAGCAGTGGTTCTCAAACTGAGAGTAATTACCCCCAAGGAGGTAACATAGTGTTTACGGAGGTAGATGTAAGTCATCATCATCATCATCATCATCATTCACGTTAGCTAGAGGTGGGGAACACCTCAGCTATTGTGCCGCAATACATAGAAAAAGGAGAAAAATGCAACTGGTGCAATCCGTCTGAGCTAACGGTAACGGATGGGCATCGATCCGGTAAGCTACCAGCCAGCTACAGTGCAACAAAAAATACTATGCATAAGTATATAAGGTTAAATAATGAGATCGTGGTTGGAGGGGGAGGCTAAAAGGGATGGGGTGGGACAAAAAAAACTCACAGCACGAACGCCACTGAGGTCGGCTCCTAGCCATATCAGCAAGTGTGTCCTACCAAACGTGTTCATCGTCTTTCGGACCCCAACCGGGGAGCCGAGACGCTCCAACCGAGGTCAGCTCAGAAGTGAGGGCCTTCATTCCTCTCGACAAAGTTATCGCTTGGCCACCCCTCCTCTTCGTCCACCCACACCCCCGGCGCGCAAACAACGCACGTCGCGGGAGTCGGTGGGCTGGCATGCGTAACACGTGGCCGAGCCATCGGAGCCCGATGCGTGAAATGACGGTGCTGAGCGGTTCATTTCCTTTTCCTGTGCCGTAAACAAGGCGTCGAACACGCTCGTTGCTCACGCGTTGTTCCCACCAGATGTGAGCTAAATTACGAAGGCACCGGTGATCGAACGTAACCTGCCTCTTCAGGTCCGCTGCTTTAAGCGGCCAGGTTTCACAACCGTACAGATGTAAGTACGAGTAATGGATCATCAGTCTGTCGCCAAACAAAATTAATAACATAATCCGTCTGAGAAATTTGAAACAGGTAATTCCCATTTCATTACTTCCGCGAATGACTTCTGACGTACTACTGAGGGCTGCTGTAGGCTAGCACTACTGTTCACAACTGTTTTAAATGCAGATGCTAGATCCGTCATGAAAAGGGTTAGAGCTCATCTATCTCCATATGCTGTCTACCTGAATCACTCCGGGATTAATGTGATCTGATCATGCGCAAGTCCAGTGTTCACAAAGATTCGCATAGTTTCTTGTGACACACATCGTGTCTCCAAGCACCGGTCCTTGTCAAGACTCTGAGTAGAAACACACAATTCCATAGACAACTGTGTGATGCGTGTGGAAGGAGAGTGGATCACGGAGCAGTGTGGTACAATATGCTGTACCAACGAGCAAGTCACTCGTGATGAAGGACCAACCCAACAAGGATAGAACCACGGTCTCAAGTGTGTGTCGAATATGCAGACCATGTCGATGACCACTTATTTCGCATTGCGCTAAACTACTGCGGCAAATGACCCGAAGTGCTCATTATGAATAACAACAAAACCCACGCTAGTAGCTTAAAACTACAGCAAATTTTTAGCAATTCCAACTGCTCAGAAACACGTGACAGGTAATGGAATGCAGTTAACTTCAGTCACCTTTACGGACTTTTGCATAAGATGCACAAACGACAATTCTCACTTGTCCCTGTTCCACCTGCAATCAAATAGTCAAGCTGAGAGATTCGGAATCACATTTAGGGGCGCTCTTTTCAAGTCAAAAGATGTGTGGTGTATGATGGAAATAGTTAACCAATTTCCTTTTCTTTATCGGGGCGCATCTAACCCGAGGGCACCAACCGATCTCTCCGGATACCTTCTGATGTAGATATGCTAATTCCAACGACTACACTCTGTGAGAAATTTAGTATGGCACTGTAATTCACTGCGCGTCACGGGGCAACACAGCATTTATTCAGGCCTGCAGAATCGTGACTAGACCACAACCACATAAATGGCCGTGTATGGTTGGTGCCAGGAAAGATAGAAAGCAAGCGTGGAAATGACTTGCATGAGGCGCTTGGGTGCGCCACGTAAAGCGTGATGTCAGCCTATAGAGACAAACGCAACTGAACTACATTTTGACGATGGGACGTTGGAAAAGTTGTGTAAAACTAGTAAAAAAGGGAATGAGTAACAAGCTCCATAGCAGATGATATGAGTTAGGCCCATGTTTAGGCCATCGTCTTCACAATTGCAGTTGGCGCTGGTTCTCGCTAAAGTCGGTTAGCTGAAAATTGCTTAGATATGTTTCGCCTCCCCAGAAGCCGCAGATCTCTGAGAATGATAAATCACCAACTTGTGACAGCTGCCTTGTCATCATAAATGCGTCAGAGTTGACTAAATCCACCCCAGATGAAAGCATGCTGGATGATCAGGAGTTTCCAAAAGGGATGTTCGCTTGACTGTTCGACAAACTTGAGCCCTTGCTTAACCTTGGCTGCTTTCTGCTTAATCAGGAAACAGGAGGACTCTTCTAAGTTTCGTCTCCTTAAGATTTTATGTAAAAATGATAAAGAAGCCTGTTGCATTGTCCGACGATCTCTGCGTCTTAAGGATAAACCGTTTTACATGATGGAAGACTTCTCCCCGAAAGATTCAGTGAAAATGAAGAAAGTATTTGATAAACTAAGATCTCGCTAAGGTAGTAGTGAGGCGAATTTGCATGTTGTAAATTTTGTGTAGTTCGAAATGCCCCCAGGATTCGCTGGAGACCACTCCCTGTTATGTCCGGAAGTTAAGGTTATAGAATGGACTGTGTGGGATTCCTCCTGAATTGCGCAAGCTTGAGAACAAACTAGTCAAGATTCAGCTTCTTTCTGTAGTGAATCTTTCGGATCTCAGCCTTCACCGGGACCTGTTTGTCTTCCGATATCCTGGACTCGGAGATGCAGATACCCGGATATTACCTCTGCTGGACACACTGCCAAGGAGGAAGATCTGGTGGCGGTGTTATCCCCCACTGTAGCTCAGACTTCAAATGTCATCTGGTTGAAGGTATTTGTGTCGGTGATGGCAGCTTCGAAGCTCAGGTTCGTTATTATCTACAGGGTCCTATTGGTTTTCGGAGCCTGCTTGCCAGATTCCACTAAAATGCGTGATGGGGGAAATGACTGTTTATTAGTTTGGGACTTCAATACCCCATGTGTCGACGAGAATTTCATGCAATGTGCTCCTTCTTCAGACACATTTGTTGCAAAATTTGTGGAAATCGTTCTTGAGTGCAAATTACTTAAACATGTTACAGTGCGTGGTCGTATAGTTCTGAAGCAAGCGCCTTATATCCTTGATCTTGTGTTTTCCCCGGCGTAATGAGATGTCGCCGATCTAACCAATCTTCAGCCCATTCGTAAAAGTGCTCGCCGTGTGGTTCCATTCCTCCGAAATTGACACATCACTCATTACTACGAAGGCAGCTTGCGCCAAAAATTCTGGCGTACCGACCCCAACTACTTGTAAACGGCCGCTGGCTCTATGGACTGGTATATCTCTCTACTCTCGAACCAGGACAATGAATAGAAACTTTTTTGTCGCATAGTCATTTCGGTCTTTGAGTAGATCATTCTTATCTGCGGAAGGAGAACCTTACCCTTAGGTCCTCTATGAATAGACCGAGAATTGAGGTACCTAATAAAAAAGGACGCCAATTATGTGGCTGTTTCAAGCTCACGCACTCCGCGCTTGATTATTCGAACTACAGAGTTACCAGAAATATCTGTATTTTGAAATAAAAGCGAGAAGTACCATCAGTATGTACTGGATTTGGTTGGGTAAGCCAAGACGACAACGAAAGCCCTCTCCTTTTAGCTGTAAGGAGGTACCAGAGCTGACAGTGGCATTACTACCCTATGTTCATCGGCGCAACTCAGTCTACTTGAAGAAAGAGAGGCGAAAGCCGATCTCCTGGCCCTGCATCATTCATCCATTTACACAATTGAGACAGTGTTACCCCGTAACACCGCTCAATCCACTCCTCTCAGCCGTACCACGAAGCGAATAGTGCTAATGTCGATGCAAAAGACCGTGAAATAGATCCGAATTCTTCGCCAGGTCCTACTTGGTTGCCTGGTCCTAATGGATTTCTGGTCGAAGACTGTTTTGCTTATAATGTTTCTACGACAGGTGAAAAGTTAGCCGCTAAGTGTTTGTTACGTGAAACAATAACGAATTTATTTCTACCGGATCTTGTAGTCCCTTGACTGGCTCATCGATTACCTCCTTGTCTGAGACGTATGACGTGTGGCCACCGATTTCGGGGACTGTATTACCGATAAATCGGTAGTGGATCCGAACAAAACGTAAGACTCCAGACGCAATTCAAAAGTCGAAGCCAGTAGTACTTTATGGTGCTACATTTACAAAGGATTAGGGCAAGACGTTTGAAACTGACCTCGGCAATATCCACCCCAAAGTGTGCAATAATCCTGTTCTCAACATACAACTGATCATCAAGAGAGAGCAAAATTAGCGCCAGTCAACTTAACTCCAACCAGTTAACCGACCGACTAAGCGACCCAACAAGGCGTGATTTAAAGTAAAATGATCGATGGTCCAATCAGTCTCTGATCTACGAAGGTGTGCCAAAAAGGGAGATTCAAGGCCGGGCCATAAATGAAAGCATGAGTGTTCAGCAACGCCCTACTACATGCTGTGAGGATATCAACGAATGAGCGTCCACAGATTATTTGATGTCGAACATGTACTGAAGGGTAACAAGTGGATCTGGAGTCAAAGCGGGCTACGCGGGCTACTGTAGCGTTTTTCAACTAAAACGTTGGACCAGGAAGTCCACACAAAATACAAACTGGAAATGGAACTTGTTAGAACAGTCAACACGTCCGTAATAGACTGGCTGAATATTGTATTTCGACTGACTGCTCGCAGACGGCTAGAACATGGTACCTATTTCGTTTGTTCACTTGGAAGTCAGAGCCGTCTTGAGCTGTAACTCATAAGGTAGATTGCGAAGAAGCACATGCCATCATCCTACTCCCACTGCTAGCATCTATCTGGACTTCGAAACGGCTTTCATTATTCCAGTTTTACATCCTTTGAAACTCTATCAATTGGGCCGCCTTGATGTCCTTTGGGCCACGGCCTTTTCTAAGGACCGGTTATCGTAAATGTAGCGCTAGTGCTGCTGGTCGTGGGTTGCTGTTCCGCCCTCATCATGTCTTTCAGTCGCGTGGACATTGTGAATAAGGACGATTTTAGCAACGGATTTACTCCGGTAGTCTTCTATGCTGTTGTTCGTCTGATCACAATCGCTCCATGGGATTTGCTGGGAAGATGCAGACCAAAAGCGACTCGGTTTGGAGATGAGCTTCACATAATAGGACTGTTCCCACTTGATCAGCGGAATTCAGCATTACTCGGGGAATTATGAGCTCACCGCGATGGTTTGAGCTTGGGTAACGTATAACTCGCATTAGGTTGGCAGACTTAGCTAAGTAATTGCTGACATGCACGCCCAAGGTGCCAAGAATCTTTTCTAAGCAAACCTTAAGTAATAGTGAATACACGTCAAAGAGACAGTGTGTTTCCATCCCAAGTTGAAAGCTTTATTTTACTCACTGATCTGAATGCATTTTGTGATTGTGTCCGTCATGTAGTTCTTGGAGCGGCTGTGTTTCGTAGACAGTCAAGGTGTAACAACAAGGTTCCTCTGACATTTTCCTCCATGTCGCTTAGAAGAATGTAGACAATAGCCTCACCTAGGCAAGGTGAGACAGACCACGTAATAGTTTCCTTTACAAATATTTACTTTCAGCCGCCTAAAGGCCGAAGTCTCAGCAAACCGAAGTAAGCTGAAGTAACTGCAACACTTAGCATTTCATACAAAGTACCAATTACCAAAGAGTGGCTTTCCATTAAATGGATTCGACGTGGATTTAGGAACATTCTTGAAGGCCCCTGAGGTCATACTAATTTATTTATCCATTAGTCCTTGGTGCATTCTTGTTTACACTGGACCGCCTGGATAGTCTGCATACAACTCATGGTGCTTGCATACATTGAACTTCGTCTTCTCCGTTTGTTTTGTAGTAAGTGGCAATAAGTGGAATTCCTCCTTCCCGGGTGTCCTTGACAGTTACAACGAGCCACCCACAACATTATTCAAGATGATTCCGATGTTCCTGAATAGCTTGGAGAATGAATGAAGCCTTGGTTATGTTTATTTTGCGTGGACCAGTAGTAATTGTTTCAAGTATATCCGGGACAACTGAGGGCATTGAAATCTACATTGAAGTTCGAAGCCCCAACTGGTCTTTTTGACGAGAGGCCCAGTATTCCCGTTCGGGTCGGAAATAGTAAATAATGGGGAGAACTGAGGCGTGATTTCCGCTTTGCCTTCTCCTTTTTAAGCGAATTTGTCATTTATCATTTGCTGAATCGTTACTACCGCTCTTTCATGGTTCGGAGATAACCGAATTATGACCTTGACCAGCTGGTTGACCAGAGCGAGTATGGCCTGCTGTTATACAACTTCACCTCAATCGGTTGGAGTTTAGCACAGTTAGATGCATACAGTCGAGGCAATCAAACAATGCATTTCCCGTTATTACACTCCGCTTGTAGGAAGCTGATTCACAGACCCCTTTCGGTCGGGTTGTGTTAAACATGGCCTATTGGTTGATCGCTGCAAACCAGCTTGTATACGTGTCCTTGTCCGTTAGAGCTCTTGGATCTTAGTTCATTAGCGACATGCTTCATTTCGCCTCATGGGTCTTGAGCGTGGCTCTCCGTCTTTACATCAGCGCGCAGAATTGGCTTGCTTTGAGGTTGTTACGTTCGCGGCATAGCGTAATGCGTCAGCGCTCGTTGCGGACGGATGAAACGGATGTGTTGAATGCTCAAAGGTAGACACAGCGGTCGAGCAAGAAACTGCACAACAGTTCAGATAGCTTCTTTACTTGGCGGCCGACAGATACGATTGTGGACCCGCTGAATGCCATTAGATATGGATTTCGTTTGAAACTGCAAATGCTCTTGTAGGTCTCAGCAGATGAAAAAATTGTTCGCTTATGTCTCATCAATGAATGCAAAAAATCCGAGATGAAGTTAACATATGATCCACGTGGATTACTTAGAAAGTAGTGATTGCACTAATTATTGCTCGTCGAGCCGATTCGAATAAGTGCGGCCGCACGATTTCACGGTGAGAACTAAAGAATAAATCCTGAAAAAATAAAGAGACAGAGAAAACGCGACCGCACCGTATTTAATAACAGAATAACACCTGTGTTTAACAGAATAACGCTTATCTGGTGAGTGAGTTTAACTTGCCAAGGTGTGCTTTGGACAGCTGCGAACCATCAAGGGATAATTCCGACATTCAAAATCGTGGAACCATGCAGAATATATTCCAGGTAGGGGGACGGACTGATAGACGTTGGACGCAACTTACAAGAACGCAAGTCAACCTCAGGCTTTTGCCTTACGATGGAAGTTTAACATTGTTCTCACGAGAATCCAGTGAGGCTAAACAAAATGGTTTCCGGCTATTCCTCAGTGATGATATTCTGAGGGCGTTGTGTGGAACTTGTACTTGACGTAGTCCGGGTTAAGAAAGTAAGACAGATTATGGTGTTTCTTCGGTACTATAACTCGTCATGCGCACACTGCCGATGATTACATTCACATGTATAATGGGACCAGATACCCGATACGCAGTAGGAAATCAATGGTCACAATTCCGATTTTCACTATGAAAAACAGAAAACGCATTTTTATTGCACTACACTATGATCTGGAACAGACTTCGAATAGGCAGCCGAACATACGGCTCACTGTGTTAACTGTAGAAATTAATAAGCATAAACTTGGGCGCTTTATGCCTTCCATTTGTTACATGTGTACCAATCAAGTGGAGCTTCCGAAACGACATTTTACGACTTTCTTCCCTACTCAACACAACCGCTCTCTCGTCCGGACACTGTTCCTTCGGACCCAAATGCTCTGCACGCCAGACAGCACAGAAGAAGAAAGGGATTTACTTTTTGTTACACTCCAATCCGACGGTTACCCGCTGGAGTTCATTACCATGATGATGCAGCTCAGTAAGCGCCTCAGTGAAACAACCAAGCGAAAGTATGTGCAAATAGCTCCAAAGAAGCCGATCTTCATCCAGCAACCTTTAAACTGTGACCCGGTTATGAAGTTCATCGAGAAACAAATAAGGGCTTCACTGAAAAGAGCATACATGCGGCGGAACTGCGGCCACTCACCACGACGAGACCTGTGCTATTTTGTTCAACGACAAGGAAACGTTTGTCCCATTTCTACACAAGTGTTCCTGCAGATGTGGGATGGCTATATTGGGCGCACTGACTGAAGTCTGGGTGTTAGAATTAATGAACACATTTCAAAGTATTTATGTAACCGGATGGGGTCTATGACGACGGAATCAGTTGACTCGTGAAAAGAGATATCTCAGCAGTCACCAGGCACTTGCTGACCACCGAATCCATCCTGATGCATCGTCCACAGTCCTAATACGCGATCAGCTGCCACAACTCCTTATTCTACGGTAAGCAATCGCTATCGATCGCGAACGACCACCGTTATGCAATCAAAAACAGCTAACTATGGCTCTAAGCCTGCCCTGGTAGCAAAACCGTTTGGCCAGTTATGATCTCGTTTGACATTATGGTTGTTTACTTTTCACTGTTGCATGTCTCGTGGTTAGCAAAAATACACTAATTGGTGACGTCATCTCACAATCTACGTCTTCTGATTCTCCTGTTCGGTATTAATTTTTCAGTAACACTCAGTGCCAATACGTCGGGTCATCTATTTGTGTTTTGGTCTACAGCGAATTTGCGATTTAGTTTAGGTTACTCACCAACACTCAGAATGACATCTCCATTATGTCGTTGGTAAATGTTCGCCTTCAAGTACATTCGAAGACAGACTGATCCACTTTGAATGGGATCATTTTAAGTTAAAGCTCCATTGCCAACGAGAGTTGAGCGAATGAGACTGTCCCTTAGTAGAGGAAAATGGCTGCGGAAGATGAAAACCCTACTTTTCATTGACATGAATTAAGACAAGAAATCAGTTAAAGGTTAAGAGTTCTTTTCCGTCAACTCTCTTCAGACGTAAACCTTTACATAGGGCTGCTTATATGTGGAAAGCGTCAAATCGGACTGGGACTGATTTCCAAGCTGTTTGAACGATCAAAATCGATGACCTAAGACAGGGATATAGGTGATAAGGCAAGTGAAGTAAGGAAACATTAATGTGTAAACCTCAGTAGTCCAAAGTAAGCGGCTATGATTCCAACCGGACAGCTAAGTAACAATGTCTGTTAACCACAGTAGTAATATCGGACGTATGAATAGCTTTGCATACATAATTTCGACTTCAGTGGTACATGTAAATATCCTCGGTAATAGACAAGAGATGCTTTTGGAAGCCTTGCGAAAAAGATTCAGAGTAGATGACTTTGAAGTCATTCTCAGAAGCTGTATGGAAACAGTCAATTAGGTACGAAGTGATTGACCTGCTTGAGGACATCATTTCCCCTTTGTATAACCATACCGGGAAGTGCTTGGAAGTCCTATGAGATAGGCGTCTTGTAGTGCGACCCATGTGTTGTGCACCACAGAAACACGATACTAATATATGAGCATTGAGCGCATCAATAAGGGCAGTCTATCGCTCAAGGGTTAGGCAAAGCAACGGCTTGTGGTAAACAATTTTCAAGCAAGCTGCGAGGTAAGTTTTCTCAATACCATCTTTTAAACGTCGAGAATCGCAGAATCGCTCTTAGAAGGTGAATGTTTAAAAACTTTCTTTAGAACAATGTTCCTAGATGACTTTCGATGTGCTTCCTTCAAATGCTTTATGATAAATTAGTCCCGGCAACCATTTTCCATAATGGCGTTGCTGTTTATCTCTAGCTCTTGGTTGACGGTATCCGGAGTGCAAATACTGCGCACACTGAAGGCGAAAGATAGGAATAAACTCCTCTTATGCTGTAAAGGTACTGCGCCGTGAAAGTTAGTGTATTGCTTATTCCATGTATGCTTTCTGTGCACCTTTCTGCTATGTGATCTGTCCGAGTTCCTCATAACTTCTACATCCAGGAAAGGTGATCGGTTTGGGCATTCGTGTTAACAATTGAAGCGTAGATTTTAATGTGCATCAGTAATTCTTTCAGCGCGTGTACTGCATGCTTTTGAGATTAGAAAAACAGGAAGGTGCCAGCAACATACCATACCTTCATTTCAGCGTTACTCAGAATCAGCTGCGATGAATAAGCAACGATTCGGCTTTTTGATTTTGTCAAAGAGCGGAATCGAGATTTGTGTCAGTGGCCGTAACGCGCATGAAATAAAACCTAACTCATCAACCATGGTCACTGACCTGACCGAATGAGCTCTTCTTTCAGCAGAGCACCAGACCTCGTTTGTTAGTTGCGATAGAATTGATGCCAGGGTTCAATATCATTGAAATAGCTAAGTTGTAGGGGCACACTCTCAAGAAGCTTTTTATTGCCTCAATTTCCGTGGTCTTACTATGTTTGGTCGCTTACGGATGTGTCCACCAGTCGGAATAGTACCATTGTGTGAAATCAAATAGCTCACCGATTGAGCCTGAGTTAATTAAATTCACGTTATTTGTTTGAAAACATTCCTTGAGGCTGATCCAGTTGCCTTGAATCACGTGGTCATAAAACCTAATAAAAAGAAAAGATTGCTACACCATTTGAGGAAAACTTCAGTTCATAATTGCAAGGCAAAAATTACAATCTTCGGATGAAGTAGTCAGGCAACGGAAGCGAAGCGATTAATATCACAGCTTCGCGGTAGCTATAAGATGTAGTGCAAATGAAAAATACGCTCATACAAATATGATATGTGATTTCAACATGAATTGTTTTGAAACCCATGCCACGATTAAAGTACAATCCTAAGCCGGTCTACAAGAGCTCATAACTGTAAAAAGTCAGTCCTTCAGGGACAAAACGTATATTCTGCAAACAAAAGGACCAGGTGAAAACGCAGGCAGAGGGCGAGTGAAACATATCGGTATATACAGCTAGTTGGATCGATAATTAACGACCTTTGTGAATGCATGACATTTTTCCTTTGATTCAGTCAAACAAACTCACTCCAATGCGTCCAACTGTTGGCCAATCAGCGTGCATGCGAGAAACGTGTGAACGTCGAATCAGCTGCCGCCTTTCCTTGCGGCAGCCTAACGGCTTCCTTGCTGGGCTGGCACCGCACGTTCGTTCGAGTGTATACTCCCATCACATCCTCCCTTTTTTCATGTTCATGCTACTGTACTTTGCTAAATAGTCCATACACTTTACCACTCCGCGTCCTGTTTGTTGGATCTGCCGATGTCGCCTCATTTCCGCACGCGGTATAACGCTCTCTCCCTGATTCATGCTGTCGCCTCGGACATCTCCTCAGCTATACTCGGTTTCTTCTCAGCTTCTTCCCTCCAACATTTACTTCGTATGACCTTTCACCGACTTTCGCAGCCACGACTCCTTTTCTCCACCGCTCCTGTCCATCGGGAATTGGTTCAACCCATACTTCTTCCCCCACTGTCAGCTCAGGTAATTCCCGTGCGCCATTGTCGTAGTACAGTTTCTGAGTAGCCATTCGCCTTTTCAAACTGTTCTGTACTTTCTCAAGTTGTGGCGTGACAGGGCGCAGAAGTGTTGCGGAAGCAGGCATCACAGTTCTGGTCCTTCGACTGTATAGGCGCTGCACTGGGCTCAGGCCGACATCCGTTGAAGGAGTGTTGCGACTCTCCAGTAGCATGAGGTATGGGTCCTCCCGAGTATCTCTAGCCTTAGCTAATAGTCGCTTGGCTTGCTTCACTGCCGACTCTGCCTTCCCATTTGATTGACTGTGATAGGGACTGGTTTGCCGGTGTGCGAATTCCCATTTGGTTTCGAAAGCCTGGAATGCCCTGCTGCTGAACTGGGGACCGTTGTCCGAGACTAGCTCCTCCGGTATCCCGTGCCGTGCGAGTTGACATCTGAGTTTGTTGATTACTGCCTCCGTGATTGTGGTGGTGAGTAAATCGATTTCAAAGTAATCACTATAGTAGTCCACCGTGAGTAAGTAATCCTTTCCTTTGTCCCAGAATAGATCCACTGCTACCTTTTGCCACGGTCGGTCCGGAACATCATGCAGCATCATCGGTTCCTTCGTTTGCCGAATGTCGTGTAAACGACAGGCCTCACAGTTAGACACATGATCCTTGATCTGACCTGTCATTCCTGGCCAGAACATCAGTTCTCTTGCTCGATCAATGGTGTAATTTGCACCCAGGTGAGCGCGATGGACATGCTCCAGCATCTCCTTTCGGAGGAAAGAAGGGATTAGGATTCGACTTCCCTTGAACAACACACCGTCACAGACAGTGAGTTCTTCCCTAAAATTGAAGTAGGGTGTTAATTCCTTCGGGAGCTGCTTCTTTGTTTCTGGTCACCCATTGAGGATAACGTCTCGCAAAGCTGCAAAAGTTTGGTCTTCCTCCGTGAAACACCTTATGTCTTTCAAACGGTTTTCTGTCACTGCCAGATGCTGCACCATGCTAACTGTCTCGATCTCTTCTAGAAGATGTTCGGCCACTGGCGGATGTGCTCTCGACAGGGTGTCCGCGATGAACATCTGTGTGCCAGGTGTGTACACAATGTCAATGTCATGCTTTTGAAGCCGGATAGGCACACGCTGCAGACGGCGAGGAACGTTATTCAGTGGTTTAGTGGCTATCGACACCAGCGGCTTATGATCAGTGTACACGGTTGTCTTTCTTCCAAAAGTATAATCATTGAAACGCTCCATGGCATAGACCACTGCCAGCATCTCTTTCTCGATCTGTGCGTACCGCTTCTCGGCCTCTGTGAGTGCTCGACTGCGGAAATCCGAAGGTCTTCCGTTCTGCAACAGAACAGCGCCTATTCCACTCTGGCTACTATCACACTGTACCTCCAATGGTTGTGCTGGATCGTAATATCCGAGTACGGGCGCATTACTGATAAGGTTCTTAATGGTTGCGAAAGCCAAATCCTGTTCCTTCCCCCAGCTCCAATTTACTCCTTTGTGAGTTAACTGCCTTATCGGAGTCATGACATCAGCGAGTCCTGGTAGGAACCGGCTTAAATAATTCACCATACCGTTTAGGCGATGGACTGCCTTCACATCGTTAGGGGATGGCATCTCTTGTATCGCCTTAATCTTCCCTGTGTCAACCCTGATTCCGTCGGATGTTAACACATGCCCATGGAAAATCACCTCCTCTTTCCGCAGCTCTACTTTCTCGCGTTTTAGCTTGATGTTCTTTTGCACGCAAAGCCTCAGGAACCGGTATAGCTTAGTGTCATGCTCTTCTTCGGTAGAACCGTAAATCAGAACGTCATCTGCCACACAGGTTACGCCATCTAAATCATCTATTGCTTGCACCAAACGCTTTCGGAAAATTTCGCTAGACACCTTCAGGCCAAACGGTAATCGCAGCCAACGATAACGTCCGAACGGTGTAGCAAATGTGGTAAGGAAACTGGATTCGTCGTTTAGAACAACGTGCCAGAATGCGGAAGAAAGGTCTACGTTCGTGAAAAACTTAGCTTGTGTCAAACGTGGTAAAACATCTTCTAACGTCGGTAGCGCATAATGTTCTCTACGCAGGGCCTCATTCAGTGGCTTCGGGTCTATACATACGCGTAGTTCGCCATTTTTCTTCGTAATGATTGCGACCTGGCTAACCCAGTCTGTTGGCTCATCAACCTTTCAAACACATCCTGCACAACCAGCTTGTTCAATTCCGCGGAAAATCGGTCACGTAGCGCAAATGGGACTCTCCTAGCAGGTAACGCAATCGGGCGTACCAAAGGATCTAACGACAGGTGAGCGGTACCCTCAAATTCCCCCTAAACCCGGGCTAAACACCGACGGATACAGGTCACTAACATCGGCTTCACTCTCACAAGCGTACACAAAACGATCATGGTTAACAATGACAAAGCCAAGAGATAAAATCGAATCAATGCCGAGAATCGGTGTGAGATCCTCATCCACGATCACGAACTGCAGACGATGCGAAACACCGTCTCTCGGATTGACCACTTCAATTGTCGCTGAGCCCTTTGGCTTGAGTCTGGAACCATTCCACATGCGCAAATAATCTGGATCCGGATTGAATTTGCACGCCGCGGCAGTGCTTTCTGGGCAAAATATTGATCGTCGCGCCTGTGTCTAACTGGAATCGCACAGACCGTCCCTCGATCAGAAGACTTGCATAGACACACTTCTGCGACGCTTTCCGAGACACGTTACCAACCAATTGCTCGGTGTCTTCTGTCGATTTGTCTGGAACGAGTGCACTGACATCTGTCGACTGACAGCAGCGGGGGAGTGATTGCGCTTCCCACATTTGACACAAATGCGGCCCCACGCCAGACACTGTTCGCGGTTCCTCGGATGTGGTGTTGCACAGAAGTTGCAGGGCTCCTGTCGCGCGGTCGTGGCTCTCGTAGTTTTGCTCCTGGAAACGGCGCACGACTCTGAATCACCTGTGATTGTCATCTGCTGGAACTGATAGGCAGTGGAGGACTCACTGTTACAGATGTCGATACATTGCTGCAGAGATAGGTTGCACTTTCGTAATAGTCGCTTCGTCAAACCTTCGTCCTTGATCCCAAGAACAATGCGGTCCCTTATGAGACTGTCCGCCCTGCATTTACAGAGACTGCAGGATCCGGCCAAAATCTTTAGCTCAGCGACGTACGTGTCAACGGATTCACCTGGCCGCCTGTTCCGCGAAAAGAAGAGGTAGCGTTGAAATGTCTCGTTTGTTTGGCCTTCGCAGTATTCACTGAACTTCTCAAGAACTGTCTCCAGATTGTTGGCATCTTCGCTCTTGTCGTAACACAATGTCTCTAGCACGCGGCGCGCATTATCTCCTGCTGCGTGTCGAAACATGGCCAAGCGGTACGCCATCGATTGTTTGTCCAGACGCGATAAAGTGCAGAAATCCATCCATTTGCTCTTCCACAAACGCCAGTTGCTTGCCAAACTACGTTCATCCATGTTCAGCGGGGCAGGCATTTGAATAGCCGGTGCAGCTTTAATCATCGTCTAGGTGGTACTAATGTTCTTCTCCTTCTCTGACACCATGTAAAAAGTCGGTCCTTCAGGGACAAAACGTATATTCTGCAAACAAAAGGACCAGGTGAAAACGCAGGCAGAGGGCGAGTGAAACATATCGGTATATACAGCTAGTTGGATCGATAATTAACGACCTTTGTGAATGCATGACATTTTTCCTTTGATTCAGTCAAACAAACTCACTCCAATGCGTCCAACTGTTGGCCAATCAGCGTGCATGCGAGAAACGTGTGAACGTCGAATCAGCTGCCACCTTTCCTTGCGGCAGCCTAACGGCTTCCTTGCTGGGCTGGCACCGCACGTTCGTTCGAGTGTATACTCCCATCACAATAACCAGTGTTCCGTTTTGAAATCACGTCATTTTGTCCACTTGGTGCAGAAATGGAAACAGGCCATCTGTGCTGCACCTTGTGCTCAACAACGAGGGAAATTTGTGTGATGTATTGCTCGTACACTGTCCTTTTAGCTGCACTGAGAATGCGGCTAAAGGTATAAACCCCATTGCCTAGGCGGAATATCGAAATGAAAATCACCAATCACTACGACCGCTTAACCCAGCTTATCAGTACCACAACGTGGTCGGTTCTCGTCAAAGTACCCACGGAAGTTGCCCGTCCCGAATTCCTCAACATTTTCAATCGACTGATTACGGATGATTCAGAGACGAGAGTTTGCAATGGGCCTAAAACCGTTTCTATCGTAAGGAGTAGAATTAGAAAACGGCGACTGAACGCAACGCAATGTGTCGAGTGTGAAGATTTGCTGCAACGCCAGATAATTGGTACCACTACGTAGCTCAACTTAACCCCTGCACTCAACTGTTCAGAGATGACAAAGTAACATTTAAGCAGCACAAGGCAAAACATTCAGTGCTGACCGCAGGCTATTGCACATGCATTGCAGTGACCTTCGTAAGGTGCCACAGGGATTTCCTCCACTACGGAAGGCTGATGGCCCAACAAGAACGGCTACAGATGTAGTCACCACGTTGCGGACTCAATACGCCCCTATTTTGGATGAGTCTTGCGACCATGCGATCTTTCCACTTCCATTGCCTTGCCACCGGAACTCATCCACCCATCTTTTACCACTGTATCTGTCTTGCAAAAGCTGATATCTCTGCGCAACTACAACTCACTGGATGTCGATGCGATTCGTCCGAAGGTAATGGGAGGAGCAGCAATACAACTAGCAGTACCTTCGGCTCAGCTTTCCCAGCACTGCTTAGACCAGAATCAAGTTCTATCTATGTGGCAGCTTGGGATACTAACCGATTCACAAAGATGTAAGCGGAACTGAGTTCTCAAACTACTGCCCAGTATCACTTCTGTCTATACTGTCC